>WBND01000017.1:3177070-3224217 GCA_013398595.1 Tychaedon coryphoeus | reverse complement strand
CCCCCCCAATGAGATGCCTTACTGGCATTTATTTATTTATTTTTTATGATCCCCGCTCATGAAGCCGGTGCTGTTGGCGCGTTTAAGGTTCCTTTGTGTGAGGGGATTTCCACCCTCCCTTTTCCTTTTATTTTAAAAATTAATAATTTGAGGAATAATTGCCATTTTATTTATATCACGCACGTCCCGTGTCCCTCCAGGCACGGGTCTGCTCAGGTGCCGACCCCCACACGCACACCTTTCCCACCCCCGGTTTTCTCCCCCTTCTCTCCCTGTCGCTGCAGCACAGACTGGGAGCAGGAGGCTGCACCAGCAGACACTCAGCTTACTATATCATAACGGATTTCCCTCTCTTCCCAGAAAAGCAAGCTTTTTTTTCCCCTCTCTTGTTTAATAGCCCACTCACTCAGCATTTGTACATTATCCGCACACCCACCGTTATTTCTTCTCCTGCCACTGCCTTCACCACCCCCTTCATTAATCATCAAGTCCTGGGCTTTGAAGAATAATGGTTTATAAAATGGTTGCTTTGTGCATGTCCTCAGTTGCACACACAACCCCAGCCGCCTGTCTGTGTGCCTTTTCTGCACATCAAGGTCAGAGGGAAGGCTTGAGGGCACAGTTAAACCTAAAACTTGGTGATTTGCATTTTCTTCCCAAGTGTCTCCTTCCACTCCGTTTCTTTTCCTCTGGAGAATTTAATGGCAAAGCTCCCCGGATTTCTGTGGGGTCAGGCCTTGCCCTATTTCAGAATGTATCTGTGCTTAGCTCGGCAGAGAGGACAATATCCCGGTCCTATTAAAGTCAATGGCAATCAGTGAATTCAAGCGTCACCGGATTTGGCTGGCAGAGCATGCACAGCCACGCTCCGGCCAAACCCTGCCCCGTTTCAATTCAGCTCAACTGCAGCAGTGCCAAGCTGCTGCGAAGCTGGCTTGTGATGCTGGCGCAGCGCTGCCCTCTCATACAGGAATCCTTGGTGACGTTAAACAGCTGGAACAGATCCTGCACCTCCCTGCTGCCGCCATGCAGGGAGCCAGAAACTAGCTTCCACCTCCTGGCACCTCCCCAGCAGATAAAGGTCCTTCGAGGTCGAGATTGGCTGGATAAATTAGAGCAGCCTAAAGACTATATTAATTCATACTGCAAACGAGTCCGGTGCTGCCCAAGTCCCAGTGGTAACAGGCACAGCCATTTCTGCATTCTCCCAGCTGCACTGACCCCTGCTCCCCTCCAGCTCAGGGCTGGGTACATTAACAACTATATGATAGCAAATATTTTTTTTCTGTCAATCCGAATCCCAAAAGTATTAGACAGCTTTTAGCTCCAGCTACTTTGAATAAAAATTGTGCTCCTAAATACAAGGAAAACCAATTTAAATAGTGTAAGCAATTAGACCACAAACCAAATTTCTGAAGAGAGAAAGAAATCTACCAACTAACTTGTGCACAAGAGCTTCATTGTGCATTTGAAATTTACTATTTGCATTTATTACACACAGCAAAAAACAAACAAAAACAAAACAAAAATCCTCAAAAATAAAAAAAAATTTCCAAATCCAGTGTCATAAAAAGTGCTGGATGGCTACAGGGATCCCCACAGCAACAGGAATGCACTCATAGCTTTTAATACCTGGCTTATACATAAAACTGCATTTACATCACTTCTTTTTCAGCTGTATTTAACTTAATTATGTCAGTGAGGATGTTCAACAGCTATCCCTTTAACAGATAGACCATGAAGCTATGCAGGACAGAGGTTTTCAGGGTCTCAACCAAGCCCTGGCTCACTATACTAGATATGGAGCAAGTAGCTCAACAATCTGCCCCAGGATATTTGGGGAAAGACAGGCATTCAGAAGGGCTCCCACAGAGTCCCAGGGACAGCAACAAGCCTGACTTTACCCACTGTCATTTCCATTCTACCACTGTGACTGCCCTTTTTCGTAAGTTGGGGTTTTTCCTCTTGTTTTTTTTTCCTATTTCAGTGCAGCAAAACCGACCTCAGGATGGATTTGGGGGCATTTTTCACATTATGAGTGATTCGACTCTCAATCTTCAAGTATGTAAATGGAGATGGGACAGATAGCATGCACTAGCACATATTAATAAGGGTGACTTTACTGCTCATTTCCCCACATTCAAAGGTGACCTTGAGAGAGCAAGGATAGTGCATGCTGCATGATACTGACAGTGGAATGATGCCCATAGAGCAGGAAGGGGCCCCATGTCTAGGCAGAAACAATCTCTGTTCCCTGTCAGAATGGCAGAGGGGAGTGCCTGCCTGATGGACAGGGTAGCTTCCGAGCCTTTCCCACAGAACAAGCCACTGCACTCAATGGATCTGCCTTTGGAGAAGTAGATTTGAAGCCAGTCAGCCTTTGCTCTGCCTGGGGAGTTGCTCCAAGTCTTTGCCTGCAGATTGCAATGCTAAATTGAGACCATTATCTTGCATTGAGCTATTTTCATCCTGAAGTGCTTTAAAGGCTTAGCAGAGATACAGGCAATGGTGCTATATGCACAGGAATCACTCCAGCTACTAATGAAATGCAGACACATATTAACCAGAGTCACATGGTGCCTGGTCCCTGGGTGTGATGACTGCCAGATTTTGCTTTACCCAGCTGAGTTGAGTCTGGCTTTCGGTTAGTGAAATATTTCATGCCATTTGAAAAGGACAACTGTCAGGATCTTTACATGCAGATAAGTAGGTATAGGCAGTTACACCCAGCTCTGGAATTTGGAACACCACCACTGAGACAAGGGTCTCTCCTCTGGAGTCCTTCTTTGTTCCACCACCCATACGCAACAGTAATTATCAAAATAGTCCTCCTTCCACTTAGTGGTACAGAACCTGAATATCCAGAGCCTTTCACCCATGGGGTAGTTATTCAAAGGCCTCCCCAGGGCAAGATGTGAATAAAACACCGCACATGCTGGTTTGGTGATCTATAGAATATGAATTAATATTTTCACTGCAATTTCTTGGGGACTCTATGGGTAAAGTACTACAGACACCTCTACAACCAGCTTTAACTCACACATGTCTGTCCTGTCTGTAAGAGGCAAGAAAAGTGAATCACTGCATATTTACCATTATGGACAATTCATTTTAAAATTAAAAAGCACAGTGAAATATAAACTGTGTGCCTCGAATGAACACTATAGCATCCACTTAGTACTGTACACACACCTTAGTATAGATGGCACACACTGCATTAAATAAGCATGCTTCCCTGTCTCTAGCTAGGGTAGAGAGGGAATTGTGTGGTGAAAGACGTAATTTGTACATTAGGAAGTCTCTGTTGCCAGATCAGCAGCAGCAGCACTGACGTCTGTACTCGCTCGCTTTGTTCCTGCTGCTATAAATCAAAATGACTACAGTCCAAATGCCTCACTTGTTTAACTATAAATGCACTGTTAGTCAGAAAAATCAACACCAGGAGGGATCTAGATATACCACATGCATTTTTAAATGATTAAATAGAGATTTCTCAAAAAAGGAAAAGAACAAAAATTATAAATGTATGGTTTCTACAACAAAAACTTTTAAAGGGTGGAATCCAACAGAGCTATAAAAATTGTGTATACAGGCACTGATGTCTTTACTAAATGAACTATCAAATTTGCCTCTCTTGATGTGCACTGGGATTTTAATATTTTTCCCCCAAATTAATGCAAGCTCTTTAGAAGCCTATTTTCCCCTGTGTCCTCATATATTTTCCTACTTGTGCAAACTACTGGAAGAAAATTTAAAAAAGGATAGATCAAACAGGTCATATTTTACTTGCCTTTTTCATATACCTCTGTGTTTAGAATAAACATATCTAGCTCAGACTGGCTCCCATTTTTGGGAGAATTTTAGAAAGCTAAGTATCTCATTTGCAGATAAAATGAGCTCCCAAGACCTAGAATACAACTTAGATCCCTTCCAAGTTCTAAAAGAGGACTCTATAGTTACATAAAAACGGTGGTGCCAGTGTCTGCTGCTGACCTGTTGCTGTGGGAGAGCAGGAGAACTCTCTTCCTAATGCCTGGAATCATTGGAGGAAAATGCAGCACAATTTCTTGACTAAAGGGAACAGAAGAAATTAGGAAGGTAACCTTCCAATACCAACATCAGCTCAGCTGAGTTGTAATTCCTGTGTATCAGGGGACCCAGCCAGAAATATGCTGAGCTGTAGTTCTGAACAGGAAATAACAGGATCAGGGAACAGCAGGTGAACACATTGTCAACACCACATTGACATTGCTGTTGGAGCTGCTGCACTACAGCTCCTGAGACCACCAAATTTCTACAGTAAGATGTTCAAGAATATTAAGGCAAGAAGGTTGAAGGTATTTGTTTCACAGAGGCTGTCTTGTTCAGACTTGGCTAATGAATTTGCAACCAGATGTTCATCTTAACATCTGATCCAAAATGCACTGAAGTCAATGGAAATTCAATCGAAGGTTCCAGATTATTGGAAAAAGTTACTGTAGAGACAATTTTTTTAAAAAAATTACACAGAATGTAGCTGTTGGTCATTCAGCTTGTTGCTGACTGTAGGCAAAACTGTGGAAGGGCAAAGGAGCAGACACAGTCACCAATTGTGTCACTGCAGTTGTCACATGAATTGGTAGAGACAGCAACAACTTGAAAATAACTGTATTTACTTTTCTCATGCGGGCCAGCTTAGCAATCATTCCTTCTGATTTGCCATGGATTAAGAGCATGTACACATGGTTGCTATAGCTCAGCTGGTACTGCTGTAATATTTTAGGATGTTGTAACTATGTAAAATAGAGGATGATAATGTTATCAATGCTAGTTACCATCACTTTTTAGAAACAGTTCAACAAGCCACACAATACTTGAATTTTTTGTTTTGTTTCACTTCAGTTCATAAATGTTAAGGCTGAAAGAGAACCATCTTGAGGTAACAGGCTTCTGTAAGTCTTTTGAATTCAGTTCCATGAACACTGATTTTAAAAACTGTAAACAATAGGCAGTATAAGACATATTAAAAAATCAGACTGGGATGCAGTGCCTGAAAAACAAAGCTAAACAAAGTATTCTGAGTTTTAGAGAAACTAATTAGCCTTTGCAATCACTTCCCTGGACACAGTTTGCTCCATCTGGAGTCTTCAACTCAAGACTGATTACAATATCTAGAAATATATCCAATCTTGCTGCAGAAGTTTGCAGTAGGGATTCTCTCAGCTCCACTATTGAGGAAGACATTAGTTATCCTTATAGTCCTTTTAACTCTGAACATGTCACACCTCAGTAGCCAGTGAATAGTGAGCACAGATTAGTCTACTCTTTTACCTCTAAAGTAAGGTGTCCTTTGAGAAGAGCTCAGTTTCTCCTCTTGTGAGAGGATTTGCATCTCTATGATTTGTTCACAGATTTAAAAATAACTCTAACAAATCATGCATTGTCTTTGTATCACAAGGAGGCTGTAAGTTGGTGAAGAGTTCAAACTCACAGGAAAGTGAGAAAACCGCAGATTTCAGGAAGGACTTTGGTGTGGTCCTCCCTCACATCTACTGAATTAGGAAAGAGATGGAATTAAACTGAGCAAATGTCCATACAAAAAATCTGAGAACTGCAGTGGAGTGGAGACATCTAGCTGCCTTCTGTCTCCCAACAGCATCTGTGAATCAGGAAATCCTGGATCTGGAGAGAGGTTACAGGTACTAACTTCTTTAGGAGAAAGCAAAGAAGCCCACCCTTGCCGAGAGGGAGCAAAAAAAACTGGGATGGAGAGAAAATTATGCATACTATTTATCTTTCCTCTTTTTCTCTCTAGACCCTTCCCTAAAAAAAAAAAAAAAAAATCTTATTTCCTTTTATTCCGTAAGTTTGGTTTCTTAGGAGGGCATTTTATTTTTCAGTTTGGGTTACATGGTCTTAAAAAATCAGCTTTGGATGTGCAAATTACCACAAGAAATAATGCTGAAAACATCTCCTTGACCCAGCACTGGAAGAGCCTGTGTGTTCAGGCTGCACCCCATGCCTGACTACAAAGCCTGAAAGAAGAGCAGCATGTAATACTGTGGTCAGCTCTCCCTTACACTGTAAACAGGCTCACTTTTTATTTCCAGAGGCACAGCAAATGCACAGGCTTCCCAGGAAGGTGGCACTGTGCACAGCCCATCCCACCTGCATCCCCACAGGGAGAGACTGAGCAGGCTGCACGGTGTCCTGCTCTGTGGAGACACCATTGGAGCTTTGTCCATGAACCACAGCCTGCTGAATCCACACACAGAAGCATAGATCTAGACACACCACGAGGGATGGAAAATTAAGATTTGGTGTGTACCTACTTGAGAGCTTTGAAACATCATGTGTGCCCCCCATTTCATATGGCCTCAAGCTGCTGCAGCCAGCAGCACAGGCTCTGGGACTGCACAGTCAGCAGCAGGATGTGGCAGTGAGGCTAAGCCTTGCTCCTTCAGCTGCTCAGCCCTTCTCCTTCCAGCTCCAGCCTGTGCCTGCTCCCGGTGCACATAAACACCGGCACGTGCTCGCTCCAGCACTGACTAAACTTTCTACCCTCACAAATTCTGACTCTACAGCTTGGGAACGGGCCAAAATTGCAGTTGGAGCCCAGCTGTTCCATACCATCACCCCATAAACAAAGGCCAGGCAACTCTGCATTTCTGCTTCGGCAAGAGAAGGGAACAGGGAGGCGCTGAACTGGTCTTGCGTGAAAAAGTACGGGGATTATCCTAGTTACAACTATCTAATCACAACAAAATAATCCCTGTGACCATGGAGGTGAGGCCAGTATTCAGATAATGACGTGCATCTGGAATGAAATAGGAGATTTCGGACATCAGGACAAAGGAAGGATAATAAGAATACTGGCCCAAGCTGTAAACACTAATGCATACCAAACATTAATGCACCACAAACAACAGCTGCTGCAGAGGATTGGTTTTGATTTTCTTAGGGAAGAGAGATCACCAGCAGAAGGAAATCTGCAGTATTGTTTTCTGGTGGATGAAGAGGCAGCTTGTGTTCTGAAGCCCATACCTAGAAGCAACATCAAGTCCACAATTCTACCAAGGCAGGCACCTAGCTCAAAACTGGCTGAGTTTGCAGGCAACTACGACAATGTAAGCAGCAAGGTCACAGCTTCAGAAGCAAGTACTTTTCTCCCCACAGGAAATCCCCTGAGAATGAATTTGAGGTTGTCCTTATCAGCAAGGAAATTTGCACTGCACATCAACTGCTTTTCCTATCAAAGGAAGATTTCAGCCTCCAGGGATGCTGATTTTGTTGCTTTCTCCCCTTCTGCTTTCCTCCTTTTGTCAGCCCAAGAGAGCAAACAAGAGAGCAACAAGAGAGCCAAATGAAATCTGCCAGCTCATTTGGTCTTTCCAAACCAATGCTTTTGAGGATTTTCTGTGCCTTTTGCCACTAGGATTTTCAAATGTCTCCCCAAGTCTCAGAGTGATCCGAAACCTCTTAACTTCTAAGATCAAGTGTATTTACTGTAACATAAATTAAATGTAACACTTTGAACTGAAGCAAAATTTATCAAAGGAAATCACATAGTGAGCTACTCATGAAGGAAGGAAACTGCAACTTTACCCAGAAAATTTAAGCTGAACACTTCCGCCAGTGATTAGGGCAGCAGGAAATTGAGGGATATATTTTCAAGAAAGCTGTGGAGACAAACACTGGTGAAGGATCCTCACCATTTTGTTTACAGGTGCCAGTGTAAATAATTGTATGGCTTCTCAGAGAAAGAAAGATAAATGAATGAATTGGAGTTCAAGCCTTACTTGTAAGAAGCCCTCATGTTGCCATGATGAATTTTGGCAGCTCACCAAATCTGAGAGAAACTCAATGGACCAGCATAATCCCTGATCACTGAAGTTAATTGAGGTTGAGTCACACCCAGAACAATCTTTCCTGTTCATTCATTAATAAAAGAGAGGACTACAACACTATATAGACAGCTTCTGCTATCAGGGGCAGGGTGTGCTAAAAAAAGATTTCTGACCTAAGAGCACAAGGTTCCCTCCCAATCTCCCTAGAAGAGAAAAATGGAGTTTTGTAGTAAATTCAGATACAGACTGCCACGTTATCCTAGAGCATCAAGGCTGGCCCCACTACCTTGGCACACACGAGTCCATCACATTCTGCTGTGCCATGAACGAATCTTCACCACTGACTGAACTCACAGCACCTTTGTCCTGTACCTGCTGGACTGCACTGGGACAATCAAGGTTACTTAAACTCAGTCTATTTTACCCATTGCTCTAATGGGGACAAGGCCCATGGTAGCAACAGGAGGAAATTGGAATGATGTTTTACCACTGCCTTGACTTTGACTCAGTGCTTGTGCCTTCAGGGAAAGTCCCTACTTTTCTGGTTGCCTTGAAAATGCCATTACTGGTGAGGGATTCCACACAAAAGACCCTTGAAGAAATGAAATGTAGGGATCTTTTTCACACTGAGTATGAAAACAGCATTCAGATTCATACATGAAAATTCCTTCAGGTATCTTAAGTATCCAAAAAACAAACTTATTGTTCTGATAGCAGTAAACCCGAAAGATGGATTTACAAACATACCTCAGATTTTCCCAGCTGTAATTATTAGGTAGATATTCTTCCTGATCTGGCATATTATGGTAGTTATTCAGTCATTTTAACTAAGAAATGGCTTTACAAAACCAGTTGAGAGCTAGCTCCAGATTTGGGAGTCTGTAATCAATGGTGTCTTCTGAGGAAATATTTACCTGAGTTCTTGACTTTCCTGGAAAAGAGCCACTGGGCTGGGACTTTGGATCAGCAATGTAACTTTTCTATATTCTTATCAGTAATGGAGGATGCCAAAACCTTTGAAATAACTTATGCTCATCTTTCACGGAAGCTTGAAAAACAAATGCAAGCATTTGTCCCTGTTTTTTACCACTGTTTATTTTTAATAAAATAATCATAATGAAGAAATGGCTGCTCCAGAAAGGATTTTAGAACAATAAAGGCAAAGACTAAGTCTAAATGATCCATTCCAGATTTTACTTCATACTTAACTGCTTCTGAAAAAGGAGATTTTGGGTGGTTTGTCAATTCCCTGTAGATAACCAGCCAGGATGTATGTATTGAATTTTAAAAAACCCTTCAACTTATTTGCTGCAGTGAAGTACTTTGGCTAGTTCTTTACCTGAAGTAATAAATTAAAAGCAACCCATTATCTGGGTTGTAGTGTAACTCATTTCAAAAGCCTGACATTTATTGTAGAGGAACTCAAATATATAAACCTTTCCCACTTTTACTAATACTAATCTCTCAATTCACTTTAACCACAAATGATTTTAAATAGCTAATAGATCTTTAGAATCACTTGTATTTGAAGTTCTGGAATAGTCATCAAATGTCCTAATACATCTACAGTAAGGTAATACATCCTGAACATAGTTCTAAGAACAATTAATTAAAAAGGGAAGATATTTGGAACAGTTCTAGTAAGATTTCTTTATAAAAGCCATTTCTGTGGGCAGTAGTAGCTATTGTACTCAATTCTTTAAAGCCCCCTTGGAAGTATTTACATCTAAATGGAATGAAGATTTCTCAGAAGAAAGATGATGATGACAGAGCCAGCAAAGTTGTGTGCTACCTGTTTAAATGCTTTTCTTCCACAGCAGGGTAGATGGATATCTCATCACAGTGTTAGGGAACACAGGGCTTTGCTGAAGCTCTAATTCCCTTAAATCTAGACAGAGGAAAAACAGTGACTATCACATGCTTTCACAGTTTCACAGGCATATCCATGCATGTTGGAAGAGCAGCACAGTCGCTGATAAACATTTCTGTAGTGAGAGACCACACCTCACATGTCAAGAATGTGCTGCACAGAAAGAGCAGAAGAGTTGCTCTTACAGCTAGTTAGGAACTAGAATTGCAGTCTTCTGGAAAATTGTCGTGTTTTCATTGCATGTTACAAACAACAACAGCAACTTCAGATTTTCTCATAAACCAATTGTGAAACCAGTCAATTAAGAGAGCAACCTATCATATAATGCCTCATTTCATTCCTATGTCCTTGATCAGTTGCTGTGTTTCATGGGAACATTAGTTCAGGTGGCTTTAACTCTCTTTTCTTCCAGAGCCTGTGCCCTAGCTGCACCCTTCCTCGTATGCCACAGCAACTGTGCCTGCACCAACATCCTCCCTCATATGTACCTGCAGCAGGAGAACCAGCAGGACCTGTGCAGGGGGAAGAAGGAGGACTAGCAACTGCAGTAGAAATCAATTAGCAGGTAAGAGATTAATGACAAGCCCAAAAGCCTTCAAACAGTACTCAGCCTATCCACACGCTCGCCTTGCACTTGTGAGTGTCCAACTTCTATTGCCAAACTATCTCAAACAACAGGGTACTAGAACTGGGTTATGGTTATAGAAAAATGGAGGGACTATCAAAAAGTGAAAAATGTCACTTGTTTTATTCTGGTCTCAAAACCTTACGGCTTACCACCCTGAAAGGAGACAAGGGCATGTGCAGTAACAAAATCTTCCATTGTGAGAGGACTGACAGATCTAATCATCATTTCTGCCTCAGAAATTTTTAAAATGCACTATGTGAAAACATGCTGACCCTTGGGAAATAAGTGGGGCTGTTAAAAATAAATAGGTTCCAGCTTTTCAGGAAGAGCAGATTCACTACAGTGACGTAAAAACACCCAGCAGCTTGTCCCAGCCATTTCCCGTGAGACACTGCTGATGTAGGAAGAAACAGCAGCTCACACAGCTGCCTGGAAATTTAAATGCCAGGATGTTACTTCTTGAACATCTTATTTCTTTTCCAAACTTCACCTTTGACACAACAGCAGTACTGGCACAGTCCTCCCATACCCTCAGAAAGACCCTTTGACCTACTGGACTTCAAAAGAAAAAAACAAACCAAAAATAAAACCCCAAAAACCATAACAAAATATCACATTATGTCTCCAAATACATTGCAAGATACTAGCAGTCCTACTAATGTCCTCTTACTGTTGATAAAAGATTTCATTTTAGTTTTCATTTTAGGGTCTTTAATTTTCTGTTGAAAAGGATAATGCAACCCAAGTATATTTTGGGCATCATGTCCATATAGTTGCCCAAAAAAAGGATCAACGCTGGGGTATGAAACTTTGGTGCAGAGGTGCAGTGTGTGGTGAGCCTGAGCCAATCACAGAAAATAAAAAAAGGAAGTGCTGAAACAGAAGGTTTTCCCCTGAATGGAAATACTGACTTACAGCAGACTACGTCTGCAGTGCTACAGCTGCAGGCTTGGTAGGGATAAGGAAAATACTTTCATTTCAAAGCATATGTCTGCATTTTCAGCTCAAAGTGGTTTGTTTCAGACTCGTGTAGCAACTGCCTGGGTGAAGTATTCAGTCATTTTAGTTAGAAGGACAATTTTTTCAGCAAACCTTTCATGGTACCTCTGTTTTCTCTCATATTAATTCATCAGGTTCTAGCTTCTTTTCTGTTTTCTTCTTAGATTTCCACTCACTTTTCCCACAAAAGCCCTGTTAAATCCTAACCAATGTTTTCCATAAGACAGAACACATGAATTAGTGTTTGTTTATAAAAGGAGTGCAGGGATTACATGCTGGAAAAGATTCTTTACACATAATCACTTCAACACGTGTCTTTCCACCCCATTTACAGTAAGACTGCAAGTCATGTTAACATCTCAATAAGAAAAAGAATAGTAGTTGGCCTGTTGTTCTGCTCCGATAGAAGGAAGAAAAGATTGTTTGTATATATTCAAAATATATAGAAAATATAAACCCATTAAAATATGCTTCCAGAAACTGAAGGAAAGCAGAATCATCTCAGTAGGTTCTTCTTTATAGATAAGGAGCCAGGTAAACAACCTCAGGCAAGATCCATGTTTTTTCATCTTTTCATTTACCCTGGATAGTACACAGCCATTACTAGACCAGCAGAAGCCCATTTCACAGATGAGGACCTTCAACAGAAAGTCTCTCTTCAGAGAATTTCTGGTGGCAACATCTGGTAGGAAAAAGCCACAATCAAAAACTGGGAGATATAGTAAAGTTTTACATCTTTGAAGAGAAACCCTATAGTCTGTAAATTTTACAGGACAGAAATTGACACTTTTAAGCTGGTCATTATAGATGTAAGGAATAGGAGGGAGCCAAACCAAACAAAATCTTGTGATTTCTACCACAAAGTGCTTCCCTTGACCACAAAAGGTCATCCTGCCCCAAAACCTTCCTTTCTCAAACCTCTTCATCATTAAAGGGAGCCCCTAAAAGACAAACCCAGTTATCCCTGTCACAGGAAGGTTGATCTCAATAATGATTTCAAAGGCCCATGGTCCTAAAGGAGTAAGACAGCAGCCTTCCAATGAAGCCAAACACAGTAGGAAGGCCAGAGTTTTGCTGTTGGCTTCAGTGCTAGCAAGACTGTTTTTTCTGTTATTTCAGAGTACAAGAATTACACTAGCAGCACCTCTTTCCCCAACTCAGTTCCTGGTGTTCCTCAAATCAGGGAGTTCAACGATCATTGAAACTTTGTTTCATAGCTGGTGGAAATTAAGCATGGGGCTAAAAAAGTTATGAGAGGGGAAGGAATGGGGATGGATAAACAGACAGGTAGCTCACATGTCTTGTTTTTGCAGTTCAAGCTAAAAAGGAACTTTTCATATATTCATGTATAAAGGGCTGGTAACTGGCAGGATTCTCAATATCAAAAGAAGCTTGGCTCTGTTTCAAAAAACCATCAGCCTATTTGAAGTTAGCTGGTGTTTTTTCCCTGGTAATGACTTTAACAGTGTTCTTACTTTTACTAGCCACGCTGGGCACTATTCCATTTAACAGACTACAGCGCTCCCTTCTCCAAGTAACTCTGCAAGCCCAGGAAGATCACTCAGGGTAAGTCAGCCAGAGATGTTCCATTTCTTCCTGAAATGTGCCTGCTGCAGGTGGAGGGGCCGACACTTGTACGAACTAAACAATCTTCTGCACAAAGACAGAAAATATGTCCCCGATTTTCCCCCACTTCAGATGGAGGCAGTCCAAAATTCACCAGGATGGACATTAATTGGAGCAGTTCTACTGCAAGGGGCTCCAGGGGTGCTTGATGCCAAAGAAAAATATTTTCCAGGCCTTCAGCACAGCTGGAGCTTTGAGAAGTCTGGCTTTGATTCACAAGAGGGTGTAAGTGTCACAGCATTCACTACAAGGGCCCTTCGCTTTTTTGATAAATTAGTGATTCAAATCTCTAAGTTAGAGATAGGGGGGAAATAAGTGGGTCTGGGATTTATTGCTAAAGAGAAATGTAAAGAAATTAATTTGAATATGAATATAAAATGTTTATTTTATTAATTTTGAGAAGTTTATTTTGCTGATTGCTTTACATTAGATATCTTCCTGAAGAAAAAGAAAACCCCAAAATTAAAATTGAAAAGTTGGTCCTTCCCTGAATTAGCTATCACATTTTTTTAAAGAATAAATCTATCCATCACATTTAGTGTGACTTCACAGCTAATTCTGATGGATCCAGTCCCTACAGCATGAAAAACTCCCTGTGCCGTAACAAAAAGATGCAAATGGTACCAGATATCCTAAGCAAATGATACTTGCTCATCCCCAAGAGTAATTTCTTTTAGAGTTGTCCTTATTAGGAGTATCTGAATACAGAATCTTTCTAGTTCATTATCTGCTTTATCACATAGGCAAGAAAACAGATTTACAACATCTGTTACAGCAATTTAGCCTCAAATTAAATAAAGATTCAGAGTTGTAACTGTCAAACTGCCCAGCTTTGGTCCAGAAATTGTGATGCAAGTTTCACTCCTGGATCCATCACTGTTGGCATATGACCTTCATGTAACTTTTACGCCCAGCTTCCATCTTAGTAAAAGCTGATGTCACTCATTTTTATAAAGTACCCTGATCAACAGTGCTAGGAACAGTGTTAGATGAAAGACTAGCACGTTTTTTCTACCCCTGTTTTGTAGTCCAGCCCTAAACTTGCCACAGAGTGTAAAATGGCCCTCAGAAATCTGTCATTTTCTGTTTATGTTTCATAGATATACACTGACACATTCAACAAAACATTTTAACAGAATCTGTTAAAAATGCATACACAGTGTTTACATAAAACACTGTACTCTCGTTTTAGCTTCTGTGTCTTTGGGTGAAATTGAAACCTCTGAGTTCTCTGCAATATTTTATATTAAGGGCATTTAGGAGAGCGCAGGGTCTGCTCTACTGTGTTACAATTGCTGTTTAGTTTTCATTTTGTATTATATTTTCAATGCACCTGCCTCACAGAACCTTACAGCAGTCTCCCAGTACCTAAAAATGCTCTACAGGAAAGCTGGAGGAGAACTTCTTACAAGGGCTTGTAGTGACAGGACAGGGGGGAACAGCTTCAAATGGACAGAGGGCAGAGCTAGATTAGATACAAAGAAGAAATTCTTCACAACTAGGATAATGAGACACTGGACCATGCTGCTCAGAGAAGCTGTGGATGCTCCATCCCTGTAAGTAAGTAACCTGGTCTAGTGAAAGTGGCCCTGCCCATGAAAGAGGGTTGGAATGAGTGTCTTTAAGGCCCCTTCCAGCCCTAATCATTCTATGATTCTATGAAATCTGACTCATTTCTCTTCTGAATTAGTACTACACAGACAGTTATGTCCATTTAGAATAGAAAATAAACAGATGCATTTACAATTTAAGACCTTTTACACAAGAATCACTGCCTTACACCAGATTCATGTGCTTCTGAAGAAATACAAGAAAAAAAGAATATTTAATAAGTGGCTTTGAAATGGCTTTTTAACTGGATTGTTTTTACATGAGTTAGCATTTAGCTCATGTCCCATCCAAATTACTCTTTCAGCTTTCAAAATTCAGCTTTGTAAACCTCAATAGGAAAAAAAATCTAATTTTGTTTTAATATCGGGTCAGGAATGAAAAATTTGCTTATGGCACAGGAAACAAGTCTTATTTGAAGATTCAAAAAAAATAAATGTATTTGGCTCTGTGGTTCTGCTATTCAGTCCTCATGGTAACAGAGATCATGGTCATCATATGAACACACATGGTAAAAGTTAATTCCACCAGGATACCACAGAGCAATTGACCTAATTCTGTAGCCAGTGTAAGCCAGTAATGACTGTTAAAAAAAATATGCAGGAAAATAAAGTCAAAACCGTACTATTTTTTAAAAAAGTTATATTCTCACATAACTAAGCACATGACTTTTCTGATATTATTGAATGAGCCACATATCAGGCTTGGTATGAAATGGTATCAGACCAAACCTGCCTAGTAAGAGACACAGTCTCCTTTTTTTGTTATGGTCTCCTTTTAAATCGCTGGCACTTTCTTGCCTTCAAAGAGACAGCTGCTCTCCTTCTCTTACCTGAAATCACAGCCAAATCTGATACCTAGACACACACATTGCTACAGTACTGTACTTACAAGTCAGTCCTGAAAAGCAGCAAGGGGGCCTGCTACAGACCACCTTGAATTAAGCAATTTTTACAGATGTAAATGGAGAAGCCTTAAGCTATGCGTAGGCACAACATTATCAAATCTTCCTCCAAGAATGTCAGAAATCACAAAAGAATAACCAGAATATTTCTTAGGTGTTTGCTGTTGGGTTAGGGTTTTTTATTTTTTCAGTTAATAGGAGACATGAGAGGTAGAGAAATACTGAATTCAAGAACTACCTACCCACTGAAGAGATGATCATTTGTACTGTCATTAACTGATTTATCATTAATCACTGCAATGTGGGAAAGCAGTGAGGGATAATCCCCTTCTACATCCTCACCCAGTATTCTGCTCAAAAACAGAACTTCTGACTGGATTGCAGCCCTCTTGGAAACCTCAGTTCTGGATCAGGCACCCATCAGCTAGGTGTCTTTCAAACAGAAGGTTGAAAACTGTTTGCTCAGTCTAATACACAAAATCCACACTCTGATGTTAATAATCTATACAAAGAATATGCAACTCCTATTGCTCCAGATAGATAAACCACAAAAAACCAGCTGAAACTCAATGTCAGACCAAAACTACAGCCAGCAGAATAGTTCAGTATAGTGAGACCTGCCTCCCTGTGCTTTCACGTGGCTATGGGGCTGCTGGTCATTGCTGCTATGACACAGCCTTAATTATTTCAGCACCCATGTGTGCAGCAGAAACATCAGGCTGACATCTGTTTGCTCTAACAAACTGATAAACAGGTGACTGCTGTAACAAGATGGCTTATGACCATGACTGCTGTGACAATGAGTGGAAATTGCAGAGCTCAATGCCATATGGCATTTGTCACCAGACAAGAGAATGGAACAGAAAGATGAGCTTCTCTCACTTCTATCACAGCTTCTTCCTCACGACACCAAAACCATAACCTATTACTTCCTGGCCAAAACCAGAAACGCTTTCCTACCGTTCTCAAAACCTGTACAATCTTCCATCATGCTGCCTTTACTTGGCCATAATTTGATCTCATCTCTTACATGAAGAAAAACTAGGCCAGAATCCAGGTCCAGAATGGACAGTTTCCCAGTTTGTGAATCAGGGATGTGGCAGGAAAGAGATAGACTGCAGAAACAGCTGAACCAGAACTATCACTTCCTAGGGAGGGGTTGCAAGTGTCTGCCAAGTCCCTCTGTGAGAGGTGAACATCGCTTCCCTCTCTGCTGCTTTGATTGAGCATAGCATGGGCAGCTGTGTGGTCTGTGTTCCTGTGTGCTCTGAGCTCAGTGAGAGGAGCCAACAGCTCAGGAGTCTTCAGCCACAAACACTCCCTCCACTGTGGATCCTAAGGGCCCCCAGGTTGTCACAAGGGACTCATTTCCCCACACTTGGCTACACTGGTGTGTATTTGCACATCCAACTTTATGTGCACAGCTTTTGGATTAAACAGGAACTTCCTTGCTTTTACACATCTCTAGCAAAGCAGATAATGAGTGGACTGTCTAGTTTTTTGCTGTCTTTGATGTAGGTGGTTAAATAGCACTGAAAGCCTGCTTTTTATGTCAAAACACCAGCTCCAAGAATCTTAAATTAATGGCATTTCTTAATTCCCTATAAACTGACTTGGCAGAATCTGTCACTGAAGAGGGAAACTTTAAGGCACAGATATGTTTCTATTAGCATATATGTTAATGTATAGTCTCTTGAAAATAGGAATAGCTACTGGCCAATTTATTTCCACATACTGATATGTTGAAATATCACTAGAAGTGGTTATTCAATAGATGATCATGATGCTAAGTGCTTATGTTGTATCCTATCTTCCCAAAAAGCCCCACAGAACTGCTGAATTGCAGTAACTAACTTCTGGAAATCTTCTAGTCCAAACCCCCTCCTCAAAGCAAGATCAGCTATAGCACATTGGTCAGGTCTGGTTTTGAATAATCCTAAAGATTGAGACTGTACAGCCTGTCTGGGCAACTTGTTCAATTGCTTGACCATCTTCACATACGAAGTGCTTGTATTTTATTTAAATTGAATACTTTGAATTTTGGTTTGCTCCCATTGCCTCCTGAGCTCTGAATTTTCTTTTAGGTAAGTTAATTCAACAAGTCAAACCTGTCTATTCCTCCTATGGGCCTCAGCACTGGAGAGATGAGTATTAGAAGGGCACTGGAATCTATGCACGCTGCAGAAAACACATTGTCCCTTGAGAAACATGCAAGTTCCCTCCCAGGACACTGCTGCAGGGCTGTCAGAACCTGCACCCCACAGGCAGCTGCAGCCCCAGCTCGGAAGGGCTGGTCACATTTCTGTGTGACAGCGAGCTGCGAGTGCCCAGCTCAGCCATGCATCCCATAGCCCTTCCCTTTGCTCAGTGCACATGTAGAAGTGCCTTCCTCTGCAAAGGACACAGCTCTTGACTCCATGTCAGTATGACAGGACTTGAATTCCCTAGATTCCCAGGAACTGGAGATTTTGCCCATAAATGGGTACCAAAACGGTACCCCAGAGTATGCAAACATTCGCGTCACTTGCAGTTTTCTTCCATGCTAGAAACTCATCTAAATTCCAGTAAGAACTTCCCTAGGTAAGGATCCAGCAGTAGGTTGAGCTTGAACATTATTTTATAACTAAAAGGGCAGCATCAGAGCAGTTTTTCATCAACAAAAACTCCAGCTTACTTATGGAACTTCTACCAGATTTCCCTCAGCAACGCTGTTATAGTCCCTAAAGCATATTCCAACGTTTTTGTCATCTGATCAGCCCTGCATAATTTTCTTGATAGCATCTGTGTGTGTGTTTTTCATACTTCCCCCCTAGTGCATTAATACTCTTTTTTTTAATCTTTCCAGGGATTGTGAAAAACGGCTTTTGTTTTTTCCTTTTCTTACACTCCCTCCCACATTAACACCAGCTTATGCTTTTGCTTAATGGAAAACATCCACTATGCACCTTATAAAGATAAGAAGCAATCCTGAAACCTTTTTTTAAATCTAGAAAAATAAATATATTTGCTTCTGTTATGAGAGATCTGAGCTTAGTTTATGCTCTGCCACAAGTCTCTACTTTAACCTCAGCTGGACTCACCTACTCTATTCTTGTTCAGTTATTCTGGAGAGGTATTGGGAGCATAAAATACCTGAAAAAAAGATATATTGGGTGAATTCTTGTCATATCACAAGCATTTTCCTATTAGATACCAGAAGACTGCAATAAAATGGATTCCTTTGCATTTATGTTGTTGGGAGTTTAAACGGAAGCCAACATTATGCAGATACCTATTTAGTGGTGCTCATAGTGGGAAAAGTCAGGGAATAACAGCAGTGGAAATGAGCACATCACCTGTAGAGTTATGTTCAGTAAGAGTCTCTCTCATAGAGGTTACACAGCTGGTGACTGAGATAAAGCAGAAAGAATATCACAAACAGTGTGTTTTGCATGAAAGAGTCACCAGATTGTAATATGGGCTATTTCTGCAGCTCTTGTACATGATGAGTTCTCCAAATCATGCTGCAATTTATTAACCAGAAAGGAAGAGAATAGTGGGGGGAAAAAAAAAATACAATCTAAATTTGTGACCCAAATTCCTCACACTTTTTAGACCTCTTTCCTCTTGAACAGAGTATCTGAAAGCAATATCCTGGCATGAGTTTAATCAAATTTAAAGTAACTCGGGGTAATCTTGTGGGGCCTGTTATGTCCATGAAAAGTTATTCCTTTCCTTAAGCCCTGCTTCCCTTCTGGAAGTCTGTTAGTAATGAAATAGGCAAGAGTAGTGTCTGAGGCAGTAAATACAGCAGTCACCCCCCACCCTACCCTCCATCCAATCTCTCCTTACTGCTTCCCAAAACAGTACATAAAATTTCACTAATGAAACAGCTACTTTTTTTTTCCTGAGATAAAGGGGAATGAACAAGAAAAGGAACAAGAGCAGTGGCAACCATCATAACGGACAGACATTACAAGGTTTTGGCAGTGATATTCAAGTGCTGGAACCAGCAGTTAAGCATTTAATATGATGTAAGGAGACCATTTCCCATCTTGTTCTTTAAAAAATATTTTCTTTAGCACATGAATCCAGCACTGTTACACATCTGGATTTCTGGTTGTTGACTGAAATTTCTGGAAAGCCCCTGAAAACCTTCTTGTGTTTCTCTGTTTTTTTGTTTAAATTTGTTTGGGAGTCCTAATCTCTTTACCCACAGTGAAGTATCTAGTGTCTTCCTTTATGCTCTTTTCTGTCTTAAAGCAGTTACTATCATCATCAGAACTTGTTTTTCTTTGCTTTTCTTTCCGGGCAAAAGACTGAGTTCCACTGAACTTCTTCAGCACTGAAGTGAGTGTCCCACTGGACACCAACTGCATTCATGTTAAGCCTCTCCATGTCCCAAATCTCAATAAGATGTTGAGAAACATACACTGAGACAGCTACCAGATGCAGCTGGTTCTCAGTTTTCAAATTTAAGTAGCAATTTGTATCCTGGGTCTAAGGCTGCATTCCCACAGTACTATCAAAATTCACCTTTGATTTTAGTGTGATTACTGAGGGATGACCCTCAAAACCCAAAAGCAGCATAAAAAAGAGGCACGAAAGGGAACCTGACTGGCTTCTACCACGTTAGCTTAGAGGACTCTTCATGCTGCACATTAAATCCAAGTGTAAGAAGAAGACAAAGCAGGCATGGGTCTGTGACATCTCTGAGGACAGCCTAAAACTCAAGAATCTACTAAACCCTTATTGTTTTTAACTTGGACTAGTCATAGCTCCAGGCTTAGAGCCATTTTTTTCATGCAGAGGGCTCCTCACTGCTTTCCATGAGAGATCTCTACGGAAGATATTATAAAAATCAATGTGTTGGAGACTGGAGAAGGTTGTTTCCAGTTCCTTCTCTTGAGCTGTTCTCAATGCAATGGAACTTTCTGCACACATAGCTTTTCCTCCTCTGAAGTTTCCTTTATTCTATCAGCTAGGATTTCTGGGCTTGCTGTCCTGTTATTTTCACCCTAGGCAAGATATTATTACAGCTTCTCCTTCCCTCTCCTATTCCCTTGCATGCTGTCAAGAACATTACTGAAAGAGTTATTGCCAATTCATTTGCCTGCCTGCCAATTAGCAGTATACTATGTCAGAGTCGAGTGAGTAAATACCAATAAACCATATGACAACTATCCAGCCCATCTGACCCTCTGACAGTTTGCAGTGCTTTCTACTTTATTAGAATGAGGTATTAATAGAACAGATACGTTTCACAAGACTCAGCCATGCATTACAGAACTAATTTTATAGCCAGAAATGCAGATTCTTTAGGATGGTTCTTTACACCAAGCACTGTTAAATCATGTCGTTTTGAGGACTTTTTTCCTTACATTTCTGCAATAAAATAATCACACTGGTGAGTGGATATCCTTCTAACTTGCTCTATCTTTCTAATATTTGATTATGAACACTTGATACAGGGGCAAGCTCATGTTGTTTGCACAAGATCCCAAGGTCCCAGGTCTAGATCAGAATAACCAGGTCCTCTTGAAAAACACTGTAGTTTAGCAGACACCTTATGCTAACAAATGCCTTGGATATAAATAGAAGGAACAGGTCTCTCCTCCAAAAAGCTGGCAATAGAAGACCTCAACTCCATATCATGCATGGTGCCAGGGAAATTTTGCTTGCCCAGAAACACTGTTATTCAAAGGCAACACAACATGGGCATGGAGGGCAACTGTACACTTCTCAGGGAGGTGCTGGAGCATAAACAGACTACAACTTGGAAGCAGCAAGCAACCAGACATATGGTCTCATGAAACTATATCCATCTCATGCCATGTATATTTTTAATATCAGGAAACAACCTGACATAGTTCATACTCAATTAAGTTAAACTATTATTATTGATATGTACAGGTTAGTAGTTTTGAAACTGTCCACTTGAACACTGCAATTCTTTTCAAGAAAATAACCTTATGCTGCATCCATTTCTTTTTCACTGAAAAAAAAAACCATTTCAGCAATTATTTCCAGCTTGCACATATTGGAATGTCCAGCCTTGAAATATGGACAGCTGAATTACTGGAGAAAGGCCAACCACAGCTCTAAACTGCAACTGAGAGTGAAGCAAGACAGATATCAACACCCCAAACACTCACACTCGAGCCAGGGCTGTATAACAGAAGAGTCTCTTTGCAGCAGTAAACCCAAGCAAGTTTTAAAATGTGCTGGCATGAGGAAATAAAGACAAAGCCTAATGTGAGCAAGGCACAGTGCTAAAGGATGCTTTGTGAGTTTTCAGCAAGTGACTGTTTTCTGACAAAATTAAACAAGCAGCAAGTCAGGATGCCTTGCTCTCACTTAGCCAGAGATTTTAGATGAAAGAAATATTCCTTCTCCCCTATTCTTCTGAGAGGCACATGCAGCTTCTCCCGTTAATAGCTCCATTCAAGTAGGATGCTGATATTGACTCGCTACTAAAAGATCGAAGTTGACCTGCAGAAACGTTGTGCCTGTCCCCTCTAAGTTTCTCCATTAAAGATCTTTACATCTTTTTCCTAAGAACTTGCCCTGTGCTGTCCTTCAAAAATTGTGCCAAGAGCTTTCTCCCTTGCATACCTTCAAAGACCTACTATGAAGCAACACATTCTGTAGCCCTGCACCCCCAGCAAGCAGAGCTCTGCAGAGCCCAGCACCTCAGTGAAGCACTTATTTATGTCCCCACTCAGCCATTTTTTCAAATTAAAACCTACTGTAAGTAGTAATTCACTAACAAGGTACACAATCTATACTTCCCCACAATTAAAAGAGGAAAAACATGTGGTCAACAGACTTCCCTAATAAAATGGACAGAAACCTACACTCAATACTACTCAACAGATGTAACATATACTTGTGAAAAGGTTCCAAAACTATTCTCCCTGGAATAGTGGTATATATTGCAAACTTTCCATTTTGTCCCTGTATACATGTTAAATGGATTAAAACAAGACACTTGATAAACCATGACTGCCTCACTGTGGATTAAAACAATGCTTGCTTCCAGCTTTTTGCTGTTACTGCCAAAATATTCGCTTTTTCTTCATCCCTAAGAAAACAAAGCAAAACAAAAGACATTTTGTTCAGGTGAATAGTCCAAAGTATTTCTGAAGATATTATCACAGCATCTAGCTGTCTGACAAATAGCTTACAAGAGGTGAAGCTGAATAATTACTTGATCTTGGCTGAAGTTACAGCCATGCATGTCACAGCAGAAATGCAAGCTGCATATGAATTTATTCTCAGGTTTTTCAAAACTCTCAATAGCCTTTCAAAAAGTTCTGTTTCAACACTGAATACTGGGTGTTAAATAACATTTACTTTAAGTATGTTCAAAAACCTACCTGGCAAATTTATTGCCTTACCCAAATTCCCATTTCCTTTCTCTCAGTATTCTCATGAACTTATCTTCCTTGGAAGCACAGGCTGGCTGAGCTCCAGCTTTGAGCTTCCTGGAGGATTTGCTTAAACAAGTACAAACTCACATCTGATCAGATGGACAGCAAGAAACCAGATTTTATTTTCCACATTCTTGCTCTCAGAGCATGACCCCTGCACATCTTGGGATCCGTTACCACATGTATGTACTTTGAACCTGGCTCCATCAAAAGCAGTTAAACTGGAGTTGCTATTCCATACACTATTATTTCCAATTCTTTTACTGCAGCATCCCAGGTTGCTTACAGCAAATTCAGTGCTTATGTAAAAGCACAGGCATAATCTTGTACAGAAGACAGTAGTACCTTGTGACATATTGAACACTTTGAATTGGATGCTGAACCTCTTGTTGTAGCTGGGTGTTGTTTAGTTACTTCAGTGACTTCTTGCCCAAATCCAGGAGAATCAGTTACAGAGCAGTCTGAACTATGCAGGCTATTGTACCAGCTGCACCCCACTCCCAGGGCCTGGGATTCAAATACCTGCCATTCAAACATTTCTCCACACAAGCAAACAAAAGCTAATTTATCAGTTAATTCCTGCCCCATCCCTTTATTGACTCAACCTTCCATCCTCTCAGTCTGGCCCTCACAAACCTGAAGTTTAAAAGCATCAGTAACTTTTAAGGTAAACTGCTGTACAACTTCCAAATGCTCATCAAGAAGAAAGTACTAGATTAACAATGAAAAAGTATTGTACATCTATCCCATGCCCTTAACAAGGCACTGAAGGGCCTAGGAAAGGCCACAGGCAGAACCTTCAGAGCAAAGCAGAAAGCAGGGCAGAGGGATACTGGGAATATTTCATGAGTGCTTAAACTGAAGAGGTTAGTCTAGAAGAAATTTCTCTCTCTGAGACTCTTTCCTAATGTCTGTTCATTATTATTAATGTTATGGAAAGACTCAGAGTAGCTGACATTGTCCTCATATGGGAGGACTCTGAATTTTAACAGTCCCAACAGAAAGTGATGGGATAATATTCTCAGAAGCCATAGTAGCCCCTGAAACTCATGGGCAAGTGGGTGATCAGCATTTTCTTCAAGCTGTATAAGACAATTACAGTTTTATTGGGAAAGATTAAATATCAAGGTGAAATCTTTGTGAAGGAGAAAGGAGGAGTAACCTTGCCTTAGTAGCACTCTTGTTAAAAAAAAAATTAAAAATCCAAGTCTTAGCTCTCTGATCTTTGATTTTCCTATTTATTTGGATTTTGGTGAGGTCTGTGCCCTTTTGCCAGCAATTAGAACTACACATTCTCTGTGCTTGTCAGCTCCTTGACTTCCTTTCACACAGCACCGTTTCCTTGTTCCCTGCCCAACAGGACTAAGCCAGCCCAGTTTCAGACAGACTCCCACACCCTTACACTCTCCCATCACACCAGATGCCCTCACTTACATGCTCCAACACACCCTGAGGTGCCTGGTCTGCACACACAGGCTCAGACAGAGGGGTGGCTGAGCAGGAATGCAGCAGCCTCTGGCCAAGGAGGCCTGCTCCAGGTCTTCTTTCCAGAGAGAAAGTTCCTCAAGGCTCAGTTTCTACCACACCTTTGAATGCCTCTGACTTCCTGCTCACATGCAACCAACTGAGCAATAGGTTCAAAAGCCTTGGGATAATACTGACAGTGTTGTTTCCTTAGCAAGGAAGAATGAACATTTGGGAAAGGTTGTGCTGCATGGCCAGAAGCACAAGGCTTGATGGAGAAGAGAAGGGAGCAGTATGCTTGAGAGATATTTCTTGTTCTTTGATCTTGCCGCTAAAAATATATGTTTCTTATAATAACTGATTTACTGATTTTGAAAATTCTTCTATTCCTAAGTTCTATACCCTCTCTGTCATACGAGAAACAGTAAATTTATAAGCTGCACTGACAATAGAAAGCCAATAAAGCTTTTGAAAGCTAAGGTGCTCCATTCCTAACACATACTTTCCCTGCATATGCAAAGCATCTGTGGCTGAAACAGCTCCTTGAGGAAACTCAAACATTGCGAGTCAAAGCTGCAGAAGGAGAGGCTATTATTCACAAAAGTATCTTCCTGTCCCCTAAAGAAAATATATAGGACAATAACAGTACATGATCACTCACTGTGAACACAACAAAGTCTCACTTCAGAAACATTTTACCTTGGCGTGCCTTGCTCTGGCCTGCAGCACTCTTCCCTCAGCTCTGAAGGCAGAGCCTGGCCAGGGAATTATGACAAAAGGATTGCTGAATAAATTGGTTTTGTTTCAAAACTCCAGCCTGATTTTCCAGGAAAAAGGGTTTAGTTGTCTATTTCCATGAACAACTCTCCTCCCTGGAACAGAGTTTAAGAGCTCCCCCTCAGCAGTACATGGAACCTATACTGAGAGGAAGCATTAGAAGGACATGGGGGACAAAGCAGTAAAAAGAAAAACTAATCTAGAAAAACCAATAGCAATCATGACATGGAGAAAAGGAAGTTTCTTTGTTAATTTAAAAAACACATATCCTTAACAGCTCGTGCAGTAGAGCAGGAATAACATACAAATTTGTCTGTGGCAGACTTGATTTTGCCGGGCTGCCTGCAGAGGCTGGAAGCAGCAGTTCCTCAGGCAGGTTGCCACTCACATCCCCCAGTGCAAGACCAGCCAACCTGACCAGGCTACATCAGCATGGAGCACATTCCACACCATGAGGCATCATCGTGTATTTGCCTTGGCAAGGTGGTTATGCTGAGCTTGAGGCTGCTCCACCTCAGATCACACAGCCCAGGGGCACTTGGGGATAAGTGTGCGAGGCTGATCCAGGGGCTCAGCACTGCAGTCCATCCACCCAGCCCAAGGGAGCACTGAATGCCCCTCAGCAGGCAGGTGTCAGTGTATCTGGCAACCTGGCTCCCTAGACAGGCATCAGAGTTTATCCCCAATGTCCTTTCCCCTACTAGAAGGTCAATGTGACAGTGTGCTGTCAAGGACTTGATCCTAAGCCAGAGCCTGCTGTGGGTCTCACATAGCACTGATCCACATTCCAACCTCTTCCCATCCCAAAACCAGTGCCAAGGGTTGAAAGTTTGTTCCCAAGAAGCTCTGAGAGCTGGCAACAGCTAATGCACAGAAAGCTGGAGAAACACCCCAGGCATAACAGCAGATGACACTGCAGTGAAAGCATGAATCAGAAAGCACTGCTGGCTGTGACAGTATCTGCTGAGGCTTCAGAGGAAATGTCACAAGAGGAACAATATTGATACAGGTTTTGCATTCATTGTGCATTCATTGCCTGGCCACTAAATGCTGCCAGTACCCTTTAGATCAAATAATCTCTCCTCTATCCTAGGTCACAAATTTCTACCTATGGCAGGTTTTTACAGTAAAACAGCTCTCCCTTCTCCGAATGGTAAATAAAAACAACAACAAAGACAACATTTGATTAGATAATCAGATTCCAGACTCCCCAAAAGATTTACTCCTCTGTCAAGGTGCTCCTTTGGAAAACCTGAGCCAGTTCCAAGAGAAGCAGCTTTTAAACTAACCATGTATCGATCCAACAAAAAGCTCTAAGTTATTAGACAAGTATTTTAAGAGTGTGTTTGATCTTACTTAGCTGGTTAGCTGTCTCAACTTTTTAAAACAGTGAGCTTAGCTTCAGAACATAGCAATGGCACTCAGTGTAAACTGGTGTATTTCCCTCTGCCAGAACAGATAAAACATGCAGAAATATGGAGTGAACAATGAACACATTCATTCGAGGGCCTTTAAGGGCCAAATGCTGTAAGGAGCATTTGCTAACAGCAGAGCATAAGTCACCTTACTCCTGTGCCACTCACAAACATCATTATCAGAGCCAGCAAGAAGCCTCATATATTCTCAGAGACAGATAAGACAGAAAACTGTACTTTACCACGGTCATTGTAACTGCAATGATTCATCTCTGCCTCCTGGCTTCATGTCTCAGTGTAGTGTCACTCCAGGAGAGTGTATTTGCCTTTTGCAAGAGAAGGATTCTCAGCTCTAAGCCAAAAAACACCCAGAGCAGTGCAAAGACCCGAGTCCACTGAAGACCACTCTCTTCTCATCCATCACACTGCCCTCCCCATGCCTATAGGCTTGTTTGTTGTTTTTAATTATTATTTTTCTTACATAAAGTTTCTAGGATGCCATTTCCAAACTAGAAAAGCCTCTTGCTAGCACTGAAGAGCCACAGAGGGAAAGCCTTTGCTTTCTGGTCAGTGCTAGACTAGAAATACCCAGCCCAAAGGGCTGGTTCAGTCTCCTCTCCCATGGCTTTTTGCATTCCAGGCAGGCCAACAGATACAAAAAAGGAAGAATACATTTTAAGTGCACTTGATTTAAAGTAAATTACCTAAAGTGGAAAAGTTTGTGTTCGCTAACAAACTTATTCAGAGATATGAGAACAAATCTCAACAGTTAACCAGGGCAAGAGGTGCCTATAATTGGTGGCATTAATGAAACCATACTGGGTAAGCAGCAAGATGCCACCACTTGTCCTTGGCTCAGCTCTTCTCTTCAAAACTGCAACCAAAAAGATTTAAAATTGTCAAGAACATCAACCACAGATGCCATTAAAGCAAAGAGAGAAAGAACAAGACTTTCAGCAAGGTAGATGCTCAGAAGCAGAGCAGGTGTAAAAGTAAGGGATGGATTTATTGGATTTGAACATATGTAAGACAGCACCAAAAAAATTTACTAAAACACAAACAAATCTGAAGCTACTGTCCTTAGAGGTTTCAGACACACACTTTTAAACTAAATTTTGTCCTCCTTCTTGTTAAGTTACCCAAAACTTACACAGCAGTTTACAAATCAGTAGTATTTCAGTTGCTAAAATGCAATTGATTAGGAATAGAGGAAAAGAGCAAGTCAAAATGTGAAAGGCAGCTCTAAAAACGTCAGTTCTGCTTTGTCAAATGTAAATGTAATGATGGTTTCTTTTGCAGCAGCGTTTATTCACAGAGACGATTTGAGGTTGGTTCACACAACAAAATTACACCCCCAGAGAAGGGAAACACAGCGTGCTTCAGTAATTGGTGCACAATCGGCTTGCCTAGCAATTAATTTACAGTTGTGAGCTGTGCCAAGCCACACATCCTGCTGCAATCTCACCTGCTCCTAGGAAGCAGAGAGAGGTCTGTCCGCAAGAGGGAGATACCAGACCAGCAATGAAGCTTTTTACTCTGGTACAGGTCCACACGAAGAGGCTGCCACAGCTCGGAGAGGTGTTCCTCCCTCCCTAAGAGCCCAGAAATTATCCTGCGGGATGGGGAAGAGCAGAACAGGGCTAAGGGAGAGGGAAAGAAGCACTTCAGAGATTAATAAAGTACTTGCTTGCTTCGAAATTCTGAAAGGGATCCGAGTAAGAAAATAAAAAATTGGCTCAAAACAACTGAAGCTTTGTTAGATTTCTATTTTTCTTATTTTTAGTATTTAGTCTGCAAAACAATTTTGGTTAGGCAGGCAAAAAAGAAGTAGTACAAGCTCGCAGTAGCCCAAAGAGCAGGCCTGATGCTTCAGCAGGTTATTTATCACTTAAGAGTGTTTTATACTACCCAAAATATACCAAAGCATTTATTTTTTATTTTTTCCTGATTGAAGTAGCCCTGAGGTACTGGAACCGAGGTCTGAGAACAGAAACTACCAGTTCTTCATAGGCAAGACCTGCTTGATCTTGTTCTAGGAATAAGAGTGACATTTTGGTGGTCACCTCAGGACCTTGGCACGCCCTGACAGCCAGCAGAACTCTGGCTCCAAAAATTTCAGGGTACTAGAACCTACAGAAGGAAGCCTCTGCACAAGGTCCATTCTCCAAATCCCGATTTTTGTCCAGAGCACTTCCCTGTAGCAATCCACCAGAAAGCAGCACAGAGGAGGCTGCAAGCAGAGCCAACAGAGTAATCTGGCAGCACACACATCTGTGCTTAGGGGGACCATCTCACTGGCAGCAGTACACCAGAACCCATTCCAGAGGGACAGAACAAAAGCTAAAGCTTAAAGAGACAAATGTGTCTGTCAGAGCCTTTGAATCTTTCTTAAAATAAAAATAAAAAAATATAGTACAGGAAAAACAACTAAGAAATTCAAGTTTCAGGATAAAAATGGACAGTTCAGTGATAAATTTCAATCCTTAATTTGATAGGGATCACCATAATCACATGACACAGAGGTGGAATAAAACTGAGGATAAGTAACAACTATTTGATATCAAGTCTGTCAAAAGCAAAACAGACCATAGCAGCAGCCTTTCTGAACATTGACTTTGTGCATGTTATCAGCCAAGCAAACTGCTGCAAATTTATACAAGGGAAAAGAGAAAATCAAGTTGTGGGGTGAACCTATCTGCTGAAACCCAGCATCTGCAGATGAAGTTTGTCTTATTTAATTACCTAACAGCTAAAATTCCACAAAGAAATGCATTCCTTAAACTGACAAATTAGCAGGCTGAGGGAATGCTGTCATTTATTCAGTAACCAAGGCAAGTCAAAATTAAAAGTTAGCTTTTGTTTGCTCTCACTGGTCAGTTTAAAAACACAAATTCAGTCTTCTGACAGGCAATTTTTCAAGGGCTGTTTAATTGCTACCATTTTTCAGCAGTCAGCATATTTGCAGAATTCCCTGGCATGCCCCAACAACAGCTCTGTGGTTTGCAGAAGCAATTGCTTCCAAGATGAGTACCATTCCTCACCTACATAGAAAAATGTGCTCCTCAGTTAAAAAAAAAAGCCATTAAAAAAAACCTAAGTAGAGGAGAAACTGCTCATGTCCAGTTGCCAAAGTTCAACTCTTTTTATTCAAACTGGAATGGAAGGTATCACTAGCCTTATATGCAAGTTACCATTCAGTTGCTTGTTATTTTTAGAGTGTTAAAAAAGTAACTCCAGCTTAGGATAATCACATTAACTCTCATTAATTTTATGTTACCATCTACATGAAAACCACAGTGTGACAGCATGGCAATCCTCCATGATCTTATGATTTTCTGCAGAAGAGATCACTACACACACTACAAATAATCCAGTCAGAGAGAGAAGAAAATTTCCATAAATGCAAAACTGGAGTAATTTTCTCAAGTTTCCTAACTCAGTGCTCCCCTTCCACCTACCTACCTTCTCAACCTACACTTAAACCTGGATTTCCCCCTTCCCAGATCCCCAGCTCCTGCCCTGCAAGCATCCTGCCAGCAGCTGCACAGCAGCTGAAGCACCACCAAAAGGGGACAGATTCTCTGGCTGCCAAGGGCATGAGAAAAGCCTACATCCAACATGCAGCTATTTTTTTGCGAGTTTGCATTTGTACAAACCAAAAGAACAGGAAGAAGGCAGAAGTTTCCTCTGGCACTAATAGCAAGACTGCATTTCATTTTGCAGAGATGTAAACTAACTGTGGGAACTGCATAAACCTGCTGCTGGGGCGAGTGGAAATGTCTCTTTCCCCTCCCACCCACCATAGTCAGCCTACAGCTGGGCAAAGAACAGAGGATGGAAAATTACAGGAGCCATCCAATAAAAGTGGTACAACAAGAACATGTATCTATCCTGGATTACAAGTATTATAAATACCTCCCACACAGGCCATACCCCTCTGAACAGTAATTCAGGCACAGGACACAACATGGGACACCACTTCTAATACATTGAAACAAGAACTTTCATGTGGGAAGTTCTCAGAATTGTTAAAGTTTCACAATTGTCACTACAAATGTATTAAGGTGAAGGATAGAGCAAGAATAAAGTTTTACACATTAAGAGCAGCACCCAGAACCCAACTCAATAAGTCAAAACCTTTTCCAAACAGTGCCAATGACCATGCAGGGTAACTAGCAGAAACCACCTTGAATTAAAAATAACATGAAATTAATGAAGTCAAGATAAAACCAAGACCAGTTAACAGCCAATTTCAGCTTAGGGGAACCTCCTTTTCTAGGAGGCAGGACACTGAGACAAGTTGGTATTTCTGAAGGATGGCAGTCTCCAGGTTCCAGCTAGCATCCTTTCCTTGGGGATGCCCCTTCCCTCTCAGACTGGTAGGTCAAGAGGCAGCCAGTATCACCACTGCCTCCCTGTCCCCAGGAAAGGCAGAAGGGTCAGCATTTTTCCACCCCAGAAGCAAAAGAGGCCTTCCAGCAACTAAAGGCTTACCTCTTAGCAGAAATAATCATTAGTTAAGTCTAATTAGTGAGCACCAAGACCACACTGAGCAAAGCTGCTGCTGTGGAGGCTGCACCCAGTGCAGCTCCCAGCACTTGCAGCTCTCTGGGCCATCCCACCACAGCAGTAAGCAGCTGCTCTGCTCCAGCAAGACATGCTAAAGAAGACCTCACCAATCCCACAGCAGAGCTCATTCCTTCCAGTGCCATCAGGCCCACAGCAGAACCCCAGCCCTAGAGACATTCCACACCTTACCTGCAAGCTCCAGGCTGGCTGTTTCTGAGGAACAGAAGACAGACTCACCACTACCCTGCACATCCCAAATATATCTGCAATTCCCTCTCTTCCTCACTGATGGATCAACCTCCCACGCAGCCAGCTGGCTCCGCCTGCTCCAAATTCCCCACCTGTGCCCACCCAAACCAGCATCACCTGCCTGCTCCCCCCAGAGCCCACTGAGGCCAGCCAGCAGTGAGGTGGGTCTGTGCCACCTGTGTGCCAGCTCCGTGGGCTAGGGCAGGGTCTATGGGGCCACAAGGCCTTTTGTAATGTACCAGGAGCTCTCCAGCCTGCACACCACCCCTGCCAACCAGTGCTGGATCTGAGACCACCAATATGAACAGGCAGGTATCCTTGATAAGCTGCTGAATGTTCTGATTGTCTTTCCACATGTCAGGCTTCTCGGGGTTTTCCCCATTCAGAAAAGGGTTTTTTTCCAGGTTGACTGTGTAGCTTTTCTTATGCTGACCAACATAACTTGGGCCTTGGATGACACTGCAAGCAGTCACTGAACAATGTTGAGAGCCCAAGTGCTGCAAAGCAGAGCCCAGGCACTGCCAAGAGTGAGACCAGAACACCCACAGTCCATGTGCACAGAGAGAGGAGAGGGAGGAGTGGGGTCACTGTACCATTAGAGAGCATGATGGAAATTCAGGCTAATGCAGGTTGTTTTTCCACAAGCATTCATTATCCTGCTTCTGTTCTCACTGAGGAAGAGGGGATAAAATGAGGCAAAGGCAGAAAAGCTAATGGCAGCTTTAGCACTTTGATGAATGTCTTAGTCCAAAAGTGAAGAGAGCATTGACAAAATCTCCTGGAGATGTTCGGTTAAGAGATGCCATTAATGCAGAGCAAAAGGGAGCTCTCTTGCAGGACCAAGCAGAAAACTGGGGAGCAATGGAAGTGCTATAAACTGACTGGGACAAGAGCAAAATCAGTCAAGAGACTAATAATGCTTTCTGACAGAAGATTTGAGATCATCAGCAACAAATAGCTAAAGAAGGTTGTGGATCATCATGACCAGTCAATCACTAATCTAGATAATAAAAATGTGTTTTTGAAAGCCATCAAAATTACTAATTCCAGTGGAAATAGGGAAGCAGCATGCAATTGCACAGGCTCTTCTGCAAGCCCATGCTTTGTACCACAGACACTCCATCCCTCCCTTTCTTCAAGACAGAAACGGACATTGGGCCAGCAGGAGAGGGAAAGCTACCAGGGAAGGAGAGGATTTTTATAACCTACCAACAGAGAGGCTGAGAAATTACTTTCTAACAATGCATATCAGCTTAAAGACTACCAAGGGAGAAGAATCACTTAAGCTGGGAATAGGATTTGGCTCAAGATCAGATAGTCATAAGACTATTACAGATAAATTTCAGCTGGCAATTAAAAGATAGCTCCTAAGCAATGAGAACCAAGGGGGCTGCAAAAATCTGCCAATCAAAAAAAAAAAAAAAAAGCAACACCACTTGCCACAGGTACACAGGCACACACAAAAACCTCCCCAGAATCTCATGCATTGTTTTTAAGATAAACCCCAAGTGCTTTTCCAAAAGGTCTTGGTGAAGGGATTTCCTATAATTAAGGAACTAGATTCAGTAAACCCTTTCCAACTCTCTGATACAAGTCTGGTAATTGCATATCACAGAGGAATTATTGGCATTGACAGAGTTACTGAAGCAGTTAATTAGTTTACTAGCATCAAGAAACAGTAACCTACTTTTGTAGTGCTTCAAGACCGGGAGAGAGAAAAGCAAGAAAAAGCTTCAAGCTGCTGGCCCAGTGAGTACAGACTGTCATCCCTAGGAGTCCTCTGGTCACATAGCTGTGGCACCATCTCAGGTGCTGCCTCGGGAGACAAGGCTCAGAGACGTGCTAGGAATGAAGCAGTGAAGTGTATTGTGGTAACTGTGCCATTCATTTAAAAAAAAAAAAAAAAAAAGCAGGTGGAGGGGAGGGAAGCCTTGATTGGCTTGAAATTTGAATTGCAGTGAGCTGTGTGATCATACAGGAGATATGCAATATATGGCAGCCCCACACAGCTGCTTGCTCCATACTGACCAGCCAACACCCACCTCTGGGAAACTATCACTGGGAATGGTCTTCACCACCTTGCCTGCTCCTGCTGGCACTGTAGACAGACTTGAGAAATTATAAACATGATAAACAAAAGCCAGCACTTCAGCTGACAAAGACAGGAGTAAAACTAGCAGTGTCCACTTCGGAGAGCAGGGAGAGAAATGGATTCAAAGGGCAGAAGGACAAAATCTGGGAATGGTAGAGCACTGGTAGCTCCAGGAGGAGATTCCTGAGAAGCCCTGTTTACAGCACTTCCATTGCTCCCCAGTTTTCTGCTTGGTCCTGCAAGAGAGCTCCCTTTTGCTCTGCATTAATGGCATCTCTTAACCAAACATCCCCAGAGATTTTGTCAATGCTCTCTTCACTTTTGGACTAAGACATTCATCAAAGTGCTAAAGCTGCCATTAGCTTTTCTGCCTTTGCCTCATTATATCCCCTCTTCCTCAGTGAGAACAGAAGCAGGATAATGAATGTTTGTGGAAAAACAACCTGCATTAGCCTGAATTTCCATCATGCTCTCTAATGGTACAGTGACCCCACTCCTCTCTCTCCTCTCTCTGTGCACATGGACTGTGGGTGTTCTGGTCCTCACTCTTGGCAGTGCCTGGGCTCTGCTTTGCAGCCCTTGGGCTCTCAACATTGTTCAGTGACTTCTCCTTGCAGTGTCATCCAAGGCCCAAGTTATGTTGGTCAGTATAAGAAAAGTTACACAGTCCATCTGGAAAAAACCCATATGCTGAATGGGGAAAACCCCGAGAAGCCTGACAGGACATGTGGAAAGGCAATCAAAGTTATAGTTTACAAAAGTAACTGCTGTAGCCAGCCATACAATCTTGGGCTCTAAAGCCCCCAATGTCCGGACCCTGGATATCACAGTGGTATGTACAGTGGAGAACCTGAGTTTGGATTGTTATCTTTTCATAGAATTTTTGACATTGTAAAAAATAACTGTGTCTGTAAGGTGCTATTAGACATTATGAGAAATATTGGAAGTGCACCATGCACACTCAGACTCACTCTCTCATTTCCTTTACCTCAGTTGCCAAAGGCACAGACATCCAGGAGCAGCTAAAGCCAGAACTTCTAGAGAAGAAATTATTTACTGCACAGATATAAGCCTCTGGAATGAGTCTCTGTGTGGTTTAAAAAAAAAAATTTAAAAGCATGTTTCTGCTTCCATTTCATTTACACCTGTCTTTGGGGAATTTAATTTTTTTAAACTTTTGGTTTCTGTTACTTTTTATTTTATTTGTATTTACATGAGTGATGTAGTGCCTTAATGCGTATTATCTCAATTGATAAATCTAATTGATATCTATGGGGGAGAGTCAGGCTGGAGACAAGCATGGAAATACCAAATCTCACATTTTACTCCTGCTTCGAACTCAGTATTGACATGGCTTTTGGAAGCAAAACAAGACATTGCTGCACACCTGGGATGAGAGTTTTACAAAGATTTTTTTAGAGGCAGTAATTATTTGTTACCTAGAGGAAAATAAACATAAAAAGCATTAACCCACTGAGATGGCAAACAGTGTAAGTTTCCTAAGAGCCCTGAGCATTTGGTGACAGCTTTGTTCCTGGGGATTTGGACCTCTCCCAGCCTCAGAGCAGTCTGTAGCCCCAGTGTTTGTCTGGTGTGCAGCACAGTCAGGAGTGGTGAAGAGTCATGGTGGAGCTGGTAGGAGGAAACAGCAGAGCCACACTCACAGGTGGGGGCTGTTTGAGGTGAGCCACCTCACACCAGCCTCCCTCAGCATTTGGAAATGTCCCTACATTGGTGCCTCCCCCAGCAGCCTCAGGACTGCACTAGCCAGCATCTGAGGAAGGAGCACAGCAGAGCACAGCTGCCCTGAGCCCACAGGTGAGAAAAGCTTCTCCAGATGGGTCACACAAAGTTCATTTTTAGATGCGAGTACATAGATATTGACATGCTCCATCTGCTTTAAAGTGATTTTAAAATTGCACTCAGTGAAAGGTTTTGGTTTCTTTAATTTGAAAGTATGAGAGGGGAAAAAAATCCCACACCAGAAAAAGCCAACTAGGTAAGACCCATCTGAGAGCAGCACTAAGCAAGGCTGAGCTCCTCCACTACACAGCCCAAAGGCTTTAGCTGCAGGCAGGTTAGTTCAGAGAGCCATGGCTCATTCCTGTAAGTAGCCTCAACTGTTTTTGTCCACATGGACGTGGAATCACTTCTGCAGTACAAGGTCTGCAAGAACCTGAGAAATCACTGAGCCCTGTGCTGGGCAGCAGCTGTGGGCTGTCCTCCACACAAGCCTCTGTGAGGGAGAGAGATCCACAGTGGGCTGCCTGCCAAGGGCCATGCCCAGGGACAGGTTCCAGCCCTAGGTCTGGCACCTCTCTCCTGCTTTATGGATCCCCTTCACTGCCCAGGGAAATGGTGGAGTCACCATGCCTGGAGGTACTGAAAAGACGTGTAGATGTTATACTTGGAGACAAGGCTGAGTGGTGGACTTTGCTGCGCTGGGTCAAGGGCTGGACTCTGTGATCTTAAAGGTCATTTCCAAACTAAATGATTCTACGGCAGATGGATCATGTCTGCTTTAAGGGCACAGCTCTGGGGCAAGGGATAAAGCTGGCTGGCTCCCTCCCCAACAGCTGGGCTCCCCCCACAAGTCAGCTCTCCAAAGTGGCATAAATGCACTTAGCTGCACACAGAGCCACAGCAAGGCTGATCACAGACTCCTGAAACAGCTGAAAGTACCAGGCAGCAGCTTGGCACTTATTACAGGGGGCAGGGACTCTGACACACACTTGAAAATCTGGTTATCGAGGTATGACACAGCGGGTGCTGGGCTTGCATCCAGCCCCAGCAAGGAACTGGTCACTGTGGGAAAAGAGCTTTCACCCAGCACCACATGCAGCAACCACCTCTGAACACCAGCCATCATGGACTTACCAAAACAAGGGAGAAACAGATGGGGGTGGAGAAAGCAGGGAGAGGTGGATGAGAACTGTTTGAACTTTCACCCACAGGCAGAAGCTGACGTGCAGCAGGAATCATTTGTGAAACCACTCAGTGGAAGATCAGCATACTCTAGGTTCAATATGGCTGATGTGCATTTGTTTCACCTTTCCCACCGCCCCCACAAAATGGAAATCAAGCATGGAGTTTTTCTTAAGAATCTTTACTTTTTTTTTTCCTTAATTTAAATTATACGTCCGAAATACAAGTACAAAACCTCACAATGAAAGATTCTGCTAATTTCTACAAAATAGTCTAAATAATAATGCACTTATATCATTTACACATTTTACCTTCACAATAAAATAGGAGCACTTAGATCAGTATTTACATATTGACAGAGGATGTGGCTGTGCAGCCATCCACTTCTGGTGCTGTCTCCTGCTGGAGTACCTCTGGGAGACTTGCCTCTCCAGGGAACAAGCCCTGCCAAAACCTTTCTAGGTGCAGGAACCTGCCCAAAGCGTACCAAACAGACCAAAATGGTGGCAAATATTTGCTTTTTCATCTTAAAGCTGCCACTGCAGCACACAAGCACACAAAAATGAGTTATTTAAGGAATTCCCTGATACAGAATTTTGCTTTGCTATATTAGGCACTTCGTTATACAAGCTATTTAGTATGGCTTATGCAAAAGAACTCACTTTCCTAAGGGTATGTGTTTGCCAGATTCAGTGGGAGAAAGACAAGTCTAAGGGCACATTTTCAGCCAATGTTTTGGGTTAGCCTGCATTAGGAATTTGGATCACATTACTTCATATCAGTAAGGAAGGAAATATTTTATCAAGACCTGTTCCTTCCAGCAAGTCAAGCACTCAGTGTGTTTTAAATCTTAGTATATCTGCACTTTTGTGCAAAATCCTTGGCAACTACAGATTTCCCTCTTCCCGTAATTTAACTACTTACATCCATGCTGTTCCATGTGCCATGGAATGACATTTCCCACATATGATTGTCTTAAAAGAATACTCTGTAGGTTGAGGGATTATTTACATATCTTAGTATGTAGAAGATAAAGTTGTAACTTACGAAATAATAAATACAAATCGGTGTACAAGATTGAAATAAAATAAATTAGAACAATTCCCTAAGGTGTTGAATTCCTTCTCTTAAGGCCTGAGCCAAAGACTCAAAGAAACCAAAAAAACTTGCCAAGAGATGTATTTTCAATGGTTCAAAAAGGTTTTGGATAGGGTTTCTAATTAGACACTGTCTATTTGAAAATGAGATGTGTAGCTAAGGTGGTGGGTATTTGAAACCTTTATGATCAAACAGCAAAACTTGCCTCTAAAAGGAGCCTTTTGGGTAAAACTTTTTAGACCAAACATTAATACTGTTTTTATTGGGAAGAACATAGTTCTCAAAGATTGTCTCAACATTAATTCAGCAGCAAGGAAATAAGTATACAGTTAAGAACACAACGTATTTCTGACGCAAATACGTCTTAGTGCACATGATTTTCCAAAAACTTCACTCCTCAGCTACATTTGTGCATATTTCAGAATGCTTCTAACTAGATGGTTAATAAAAATCTTCTCATGACTATAGCTAAGTTTGCCATTTAAAAAAATTAACTGAAAAACAGTTAGGAGTAACTTACTCAAGAACGATGCCAAATTTCAGGTCCAAATATATCAGAACACCGAGAAATTTGGAATCCAAGTAAAAGTCTTAAAACTTAGGTCTATCAAACTCTAAAAAAGAAAAAAAATATTAAAAGCAGTGAATCTGCTCTCAGAATTGCACACTCACCAGGTTTGTAAACTCTACATGAAGTCAGTGATGCACCGTTCACTATCAGAGGTATAATGTGGATGCTCTGTGCAGAGCAGTGCAGATGCTTTTTTTTGGTTGCGGTTTCCTTCACGCCTCCCCTTTCTCCTCCTTGAGGATCAAGCATCTGAAGTAATTCAGTAGCTAGGAGCACCTCAGAGGGAGAGGCCTGGGTTTACATGGAAGGGGAGGTGACAGGTGTCCAGGTGGATGCCAGCCTGGCATGTGCAGAGGCGTCGTACTGGCTCTCGGGCAGCTCGGCGGGCGCGGCGCCGTCGTACAGGGGCGAGGCAGAGGAGGCTGCTGGCACGGGGTGGGGCAGAGCAGAGTAGTGTCCTGGAGAGCCACGCAGGAACTGGGGGCTCAGCCCGTTGGACATCCCGCTCGGCTGGGACACCGGCGTGATGCTGCTGTTGCTCACAGACCACAGGTTGGGGTACTGACTGCAAGAGGGAAAGGCACAGATAAAACCAGGTTTTGGTGACTCTAGTGCCTGCTGGCAGCTCCTCAGCTCACAGCACGGCCCCCAGCCAGGTCTGTCTGCTGGAAACAGTGAAACTCTCTAGGCAGCTCCCTGCCACTGCAAGGCAGGAAGGGCCCCCAGGCAGAATCTGTGCTCATGGCACCCCCACAAATAAACTAAACTCCCCTATTTTCCAACAGATAGGAGGTTAGACAAAAGGGGTGGCAGAAATGCCTTCCTTGAGGCTCCACACTTCCAGCTCTACTGGTTTTACCTACTGAACAACTCAGTGCAGGAATTGAAATTCAGGGAACTTTGCAACTTCCTAAATATGCATCCTGGGGATCAGACAGAGAAAGAAGTGCTAGAAGAACCTCCATACTCAATCTGTGTTCAGGACTAAAACTTATGCTCAGTAATACAGTTAATTCATACTGGGTAGTAGTACATAGCCTGATTAACAGTTAAGAACCCACAGGCAGGGTTCAAATGCAAAAACACTTTCCCCAAACAGAATGGCAGGTCTTAATTGCAGAGAAAGATGTCTGAATCTTGTCCCTCTGCAGTTAATAGCAAATATTTTACCATCTTTTCTGCATCTTTTTCAATTTTCAAGCTTAGCTCTTGAAAGGGAAAAGTTAGTCTTAAGGGACTCACTGCAAGCTCAATTTTTGCTAAAGGATCCAGAAGTTTAAGATAATAAGTACAAAGAGAAGAAAGGATTCTTTTTTTATGATCACAAAATATTAGACTTTCATTACATGTATAATCCCATGCTATGCTGGTTAGTGTAGCAATGCTTAAGTAAAGAATTACTGCCCCAGCTGTGCGCTCCTTCTCTACACTAGAGTTCACTGCTCCATCATTTGTAGCAGAAAAAGTGTTTATGAAGATGGCTGGGAAAGCTGTGACCAGCCAAAATGGAAGGGATAAAGAAAATAAACTTTTTAAACACTATTATGCATAATAGAGATGAAACTTGAGAATATCCTCAATCTATCTCTGTCTAAAGAATTTGCAATCCTTAATCTATCGAATATTGCTGTCACGAGTATCTACATCTCCAAAAGCAAAATGTTATAAAAAAAAAAAAAAAATCCTGTTTCTTCAATCTATTTTCCTTGTGGATAGTCCTTCTCAGTGTCCCACAGAGTGCTAATGGTTCATACCAATGGCCAAAAAGGCTTCTAATAATGCTGGTGACCCTTTACCTCCTTTTTTAGCCTTTTCTTCTTAGAAAGTACCAATATAGGGATTTGAGGGCTGCTGAGGGATGGAACTCCTACCTGGAGCTGGTAGCTGTGCCAGTGCTGTGACCCATGGGCAGCATGGCTGTGTGTGTAGTAACTCCCAGAGAAGACCAGTTGTCAGGGGACTGCAGCATGGATAGGCAGGCAGAGGAGTTGTCAGCATAGGCTACCGAGAAAATACAAAATCACTTACAAACACTAGAATCAGGCCAAATAGCAATCTTGTATCTAAAGGCAATCAGAGACTTAAACCACCCTTCCCCACTACTGCCTTGGGAAAGAAAATGAAAACAAAATTACACACAGAGAAAAAAAAAAAAAGCCATTAACCAGTTATGTCAAACCCACACCTTTACTGGCATTGCCCTGATGTGGTGTTCTGCTCTACCCATAACTGCAAAATCTTATTTCTGTGAAGAGTCTATGGCCAAAAGGCTGTCTGCAAGCCAGCTGGTAATCCAGCACATGCTATTTTACTCAGATAGTGGGAAAAGGAGGGCTCTTTATTAACAATGCCACCTGGAGACCTTCCATCCCCATCACCATCACCTACACTGTCAGTAACAGACTGGCAAAGCTGGATAACAAGCCTATTACTGGATCACACATCCCAGTTTTGAGCTGAGCATGCCACCTTGAAATCTGCCTTAGGCATCCCCAGGAGTGACTGGACTGTGGCTCAGACTACTTGGCTTGTGACCCAAGCAGGCTGGCTCACACAGCAGGGGCAGTAGGAAGCTATAAAAGGAATGCCATACAGTCACTCATAGTGAGAAAGAAGCTGCTGTGGTAGCTAGCTGAGGGAAGGTGATTTTTTTGCTGAGGACCAGGGAACAAGAAAGAACACCAGAGAGGTTTTGTTCTTTAGTTCTTTTTCAGATCTTTCTAAGATGCAAGAAAAGTTCACAGAGAGCTACTTTTCCACTTCAAACTGAACTACAGAGCTACATGCAAGATTGATCAGGCTGCATCTAGAAGCCCATGTATTACTTCATAATTCAAAATAACAAATATTTTTTAAATGGGAACCTTCAATATCTATACAGCCTGAAAGCTAAAATTGTTAACAATTCTTCTTTGCCGGAAGAAAATAAATTTTAAAAAATCCCTTTGTTAAAAATGCCCTTTTCACCCTTAAATACCTAGTGCCCAAGATACTAAGTCTTAAGATATCTGGCTTCTTCTGAGCACACCTTTTTTAAAAGCTCTGCAGATTACTCCGCTCCTTATTTTTGCTATCCACCCAGTGGTGGGACTTCCATAGACAGACACTGACTACAGCCACAGTTAACAGAAACAAACAAATCCAAACCCTCAGTTTTAGACTCGGGGAACATGCACTGGGCTGAGCCCCCTCCTCCCAGAGCTGGGGCTCAGACTCACTCGGCGAGCTGTTCCTGTGCGCGTAGGGGCTGGCGTAGGGCGCGGGCCGGTGGCTCCTCAGCGAGGAGTACCTCTCACAGCTGTGGGCAGGGGACAGCGACAGCGGGGCTCCAAACTGCCCGTGGGGATTGCCGGGCGGGCACAGAGCCCCGCTGCCAGGAATAAGCCAGCTACCTACTGTGGGGAAGCAAGAGGTCTGTAAGAGGGGTGCAGCCAGGCAGAGAGCACAGCAACGAGGCAAATAACTCAACAGCGAAGGGAAAGGAAACCGAGTCTCAACATAGCTGAAAATCTGGATCTTTAAAACTCTGATAAATGCTCTTATGATGGAAAACTAGAAAGCAGCTTAGAAAAAGGTTTGTGTCAAGCTAACTTGTTTTTTAAATTGACATTAAATCACAACCACAGTAAGGAAACATGGAAATTGTTAAACTGTCCCATACATAGGTAGCGTGTGCTCAGTAATTGTTGGCATAGTACTCAGTTTTAAATTGTTCTTTGGAGGGTCTCAATCTCTAACTAAGCTCTGAAGTTTCTCAGACTGCTAAGAATTCCTCTTAAAAATTAAGTATTTTCTCTGAAACAAAATAATTCCCACTGCAAATCAACTGCCCTGTCATTTTTAGGCTGCATTTTGTAGTCAATCATCTGTTAAAACAGAAATCATTAAAACACTAATGCTTTTCAATCATCAGAAAGAATATTTTTAAGCAAATGCCCATAATTTTCTTAGAGTACTTAAAATGTGAGTACTTTCTCAATAAATTCTATCAAATAAACTTTTGTCTCCATGTCTATGAGAACATTGCTTGTCCTTGTATAAAAGGACAGAAGTATTTTTGGACATAAAGGGAACTCTGCATGATTCTATTAAATGGTTTTGAATGCAATAAATCCTAACCACACACAGAGATTATAGTGTTTATACAATCATAAACATGCACGAACCACAACCAAAGAGATTGGTAACATTCCCCTCTCTGTGAAGTAGCAAGCCAGCTGTCAAGCACCGGTCTCAAAGTTTTGCTTAACTTAACAGAGAGTAGATGGAAGAAATCAAAGTTATGCTCATGATGCACAATGAAAGGAAACATACACTGTGAATATCCAGACTGCTGGTTGTCTCCCACTTCCTCCATCATGTCTTTGTGATCACTTCTACAAAAGAAACCGTGTTGTATTAGTTAAGAATATGCCTTCACAAATCTATCTTAAAAATCCACATTTTAGAATTAAGAGCTCTCACCTTTCTTTTGCATCAAGAAATGCCTTTGCAAACGGATTGTATTTAATTTTTAAAGCTGTGATCTAAAAACAACAACAAACATCTTTATTCACACGTATCACCATTCATTATCACATTGATATTAGGATTTAAATTAGGACTATCCACTGAAGTTGGTAAAATTACAGATCTTTGACAAAATAAAGTAGGCCCATAATACTAACTGATGGGCAGGAATTAAGCAGCTCCTTAAGATCGGAAGTATTCAAAGCACTAGGAGTTAGTCTGTCTCCAAATTTTAAAAGACTGAATTGCCTGAGCTCATTGATCATCTAAGGAAACACCTAAGACAGGTAGTAAACAAAATAGTTATAAAAATCTTCACATTTCAAGCCTGAGCAGATTGGACATCAAAGAAATCGCAGAAAACTTGATAATTACAACTTTATTCAACACTGACATGCATTTGGGCTAGCAGAAAAAGGGCTGCTCCAAAAATGGTGCATTCAGTCATTTCACTGTATAGCTGAAAATGACAATTGTATTTTTTAGCATAGTTGTTTTCCCCCCAGAGTCTTTTAAAAATCACTGCCCCCATAACAAATCTGCAGTACATATGGAGACAATGATCAGAACTTTGTTCTGTTCATTCATTTGTAGGGCTTTTATATTTAGCTCCAAACAAAAGCATAGGAAGTACTAAAAACCGCGAAAGGAGATCCATTATTTTGCTCTGTAACATGCACGCTTTGCTACTTGGAAGATCCCAGTAGTGGCATCCTCTGTTCCCCGCTGTGCATACCTCCTCGTTCTGGTAGGCTGTCACAGCTATAAACTGGGTTTCTGGGAAGGAATGGCTGGTGATCATCCGCTGCGGGCCACCCACCCTCACTATGTGAATCCGTGGCTCGTACTTGTGCAGGGAGTTCAACATGATCTGTGAACAAACAGAGCAGGTGAGCAGTGACAGAGGAGTGGCGGACACTGCCAGGCACAAAGGGCGCACGGGTTTAAGTATCCATCATTCCATCAGAGGTGGAAGAGGCAGTAAGTACGAATAAAGCCTAAAGCAGAAGCAGGGAGAGAAGGAAAGGCACTGAGAACAGACACCACAACTTTCTGCACAGTTATCCTCACCCCTGTCACTTGACAAGGCACTCGCAGTCACAAACGCACGAATGATAAGTCAGCCAGAAAGATCCATCTATCATACCACTGACATCAGCAGATATTCAGACCAGAGATTTTCAAGAGACAAAGTGATAAAACATCAAGGCACCCATCCTCGGTGGAAAGAACAGCTCTCATGAATGAATGAATGAATGAATGAATGAATGAAGAGGGCAGGGAGAAGTGCGACCCATCCCGGCACGTTTGGTGAGGGAAGTATGAAAATGAGCAGCAAGGAGAGAGCGAGCCCGCAGCCGGCAGGTCCCAGTGTTTACCTGCCCGCCGCCGTTGAGCTTGTTGGTGAGTTTGACTTTGCTGAAGGAGACGGGCGCCTTCATCCAGTGCGCGCCGAAGTTGGGCGAGTCGGGGTGGATGTAGACGCAGCTGGGCGCCTGCGGCTCCGGCTTCCCGCCCGGCACCCACTCCCCGTTCACGTACTTCCAGCGGTGCCCGTCGGCCGCCACGAAGTCCAGCAGGAAGGAGTACATGGCGTTGGGGTCCAGCCCCGACACGCTCACCTTCAGCACCGGGAACATCCTCCTGCGGGGCGACACGGAGGCGCGAGGCACGGCGGCGGGCAGCCGCGACCCCCGGGCCGCCGCCGGGACCCCTGGCCCGCAGCCGGGCTCGGGAGGCGGCGGGGCCGGCGGGGCCCCTCCCTACCTGCCGTTCTTGGTGACGATCATCTCGTTGGTGAGCTCCTTGAAGCGCAGCCACAGCTCGCTGTCCTCAAGCGCGACGCGCAGCTCCCGCTCCGTGGGGTCCCCCTTCTCGCTGCCCGCCTGCAGCTCGCTCTCCACGGCGCTCAGCAGGTGGTCCACGCGGTACTGCGGGGGCTTGCCCGCGCCCTCCGCGCCGGGGGAGCTCATCGTGGCCCCGGGGGCAGCGCCCTGGCACGGCCGCTCCCCGGCAAGGACACGGCGCCGGGCCCGGCCGCTCCGCGCGCCCTCAGCGGCCGGGCCGCTGTTATAGCCCGCCATAAACGGGCCGCGGTGACGTCACCGCCGCGGCGGGGGGGCCGCGCTGATTGGCGGGCGGCGCCTTTGATGGGTGCGCGCGGCGCTGCCCATTGGCCGCCCGCGGCCATATCAGAACGGGGCCCGCGGGAGCCTGTGATGTTAATTGCGGCCCGCGGGATTAAACGCGGCTATTTTATGTAAATCTGCCCCCAAATGTTTGCACCTCTATCAAAGCCGCCGGGGCTCCGGCAGCCGCGGAGGAAATGGCCCATCTCGGCAACAGCCTCACAACCGGCCAGCGCGGCACCCTCCCGCCTCCCGGCGCAGCGAGAGCCCCGGCCCGCTTCCAGGCCGGCGGTGCTGGACGGGAGGCACTCCCGCCGCGGGAAAAAACCCGTAGGGAAAGAACGGGAAGTCTTCTTCTCCAGGCGGCCGCAAGCTGACAGCAGCACCCGCCCCGCACGCTGTGCCCCCTTGTCAGAAACTTCTGCTGCGGGGAAGGGCGCAGCTGGCGGCGCAAAGCGTGCGGGAAAAGCAGCCGGAGCGCCGGAGCCGCGCTGCACAGCGGCTGTGCGCGCACCCGGCACTGCGCGGGCACTGCCCGCCGGTAGCGAGCCCCTCAGCCCGCCCGGGACAAAAGTGGCGGAGTTTTCTCTGCCTTACAGCACCAGCACGGGCAGTGCCTTGCAGACGAGCTGCTCGACGGCGATGGTTTTGAGCCATGCCACCTAAATAACTTTATTTAAAGTCTGAAAAGCAGATCGATAGCCACCCGCCATCCCACCTAAACAAAAACATGCTTCTGAAAGCAGATCGATAGTTAAAGGCTTTGCTTCCTCTTGGAAGGAGTAACCCCCGCGAGTTCCTGCGGACAAGAGGGGAGAAACTCATGGGTGAAACTTTGCAACGGGGTGAATTTATTTTAAACTTATTCGACACAAAAACAAGGGTCGGGACGAGGGAAAAGAGGGATGCTCTGAAGCCCTCCCATCGGCCCGGTGCTGTAATAGTTTGCATTCTCCGGAGCTGCGACGGTCTGTGGTGTGAGGGAAGTTTATTACCTTTCCGTGAGAATCCCTGGATAGAGGACGAGGGGGAGAGAGGTGACAATGAGCAGGAAATAGTTCAATGGGGTCTCTTTAAACAATAACAAGTTCTTTAAAAGGGAGCAAAGGAGAGGGAAAAAGAAGCGGAGCGGTGTAAAAATCAGAGTTGTTTTTAAAACAGACATCTTCTTTTCCCCAAACACCGTGCACCATCTCTGCTGGGATTTTTCAAATTTTAGGAGAAAGTGTCCGGGATACCCTGTAAAGCTACCTGGCAGCAGAAGGAGATGGAAGTCAGGGCAGCACGCTGAAGGTCCCTTTTGCGGGATGCAGGCGGCGATTTTGGTTTAGTAGCTGCGGCTTAGGGCTGTATTTTCATTACACAGCACCATCAGACTCATACATCATTCACTAACTCAACTTCGCAGAGCTTCCCCCCCCCCTTCGGTCTGACAAGCCGAGCTCCTCGAGCCACCTCTCTTCAACCACTGTGCAGAAACAGGCGTATAAAATAATATCCCTTCAGATTCATTCTTCCTTTAAAGTTTCTTAAAGCACTTTCCGTCTGAGCACCTACTGCCTGCTTTTTGTCTTCTTCGGAACGGGAAAGCAGCGTTTGCAAATAAATTACGGGTAAAGTTTACTAAGTTGATACTTGGTCACTGCTAGCCATAGTTGGAGATGATCTTTTCGCTATCTGGTGTTTATTTCACTGAAGGCGCTCCGCTCTAAAAAACCAATCACGACCTAACAAAACCCACGGACGCTCAAACTCAGCACTAGCCCGGCACGCTGGCCCTCGGGTGGGCTGGCAGCCCCATCCTAGGGTCTGTGCTTTGGAGGAGACATTCCTAACACCTTAATCCTGAAAAAGCCGAATACTAGGAGAGGCTAAACCCGAAGAAGGACTCGCACAGACAGCTCCCCGCTCCGTGCAGGTGACAGGGAGAGAGGGGGCTTTTCGCCCCTTGCAGAAATCCCGTCACTTTTAGGGTGCGGTGCGCGGGGAAGGGAGGAGGGGAAAGGGGACAAGAGCAGTGGGGGTGGTGAGGGCAGTGAGTCCTGTCTTGCCTCCGCTTTTCCTCAGCTCGATGCCACCTGACAATGAACGTATTTAAGAGCCAAAAGCAGCAGGAACAGCCGAAATTGAAAGCGACAGAGCGGTTTGGGTGGTATATGAACTGTTCTGAAAATGTGTACATCAAATAATTAAAGACTATCTGAATTTGTATTTCTGTGATCTGAGCTTTTAAAGCACCATTTAATTCTTTCAGATGGATGCTTCAAGGAGGGACCAATCCCTCTATATATATACATGCACTCAAGGAATGAGAAGCCCTTTGGCAGCAGAAACCTATATAATATTTTATGTAATATTTTTTGCACTGATCACTTTCTTTAGGCAAAGAGAGGAGAGTTGAAACTTGATTTGATATATCTCACATTTTACTTAATATTTAGCAAATGAGTGAGCTGCTCACCCCAGACAAAGTATT
>WBND01000017.1:3125915-3176927 GCA_013398595.1 Tychaedon coryphoeus | reverse complement strand
ACCATTAAAAAGAAAAAAAGTTTCCAGGAGTTTATGTATAATCTTTGGAATGCCATAAAATAAAAATAAAAACAACCTAACATCTTCTCCAAAAGAACCAACAAAACCCAAACCGTGAATGTTTTCCTCAGGTTGGGTTCCTGTCGTCTTCATTTTATTTCCTTCCCCCTCTTTCTGATCTTAATTGCACTTTGGTTCTCAGGAGAGAGGACTCCCCACTTCCACAGTCTTTTCAGCAGGAGCTGCAGTGCATGACAGTTTACAGCCAAAAAACTTCCTCCGGCCGAACAGCTATAAAGATTCCCGATTTATAGCAATACTTTCCCTCTTGCATGGGAAGATTAGCAGCCCCCAGCTGTCACGTCGTGTTCAGAAGGCCTGTCCGTCGTTCCCTGCCTTGTTCCCCGGGACATTGCAGATCCCCAGACACCTTCCCAGCGGGAACCAGCCCGTCCCTGCGGTCCCAGGGTGCCAGCTGCCCCTCTGCAGCTTTAACCGCCTGGGGATGCTGGGTGAAAATGCCAGTGTGTTTAAGTATTGGAGGTATTTGTTTAAATATCTTTCAGCTTGCAGTTCTGGGTGGGGGACACGTGGGATTAGCACCACCTTTGGTTCTGTGTCCAGCTGGGCCAGAACCCCCTGAGCCTGGGGTGAAACCCACCTTCCAAAGGTCAAAACTTCCCACTTCTAATTCGCTGAAGAGCCAACACCTGCTTTCCCACCACCTAGGTTTTGTACCCCTTTTTCCCCTTAAGATTAATGAACACATTTATCATTAGGTATTATATAACTGAGATGTGCATTTCTACTTGTCAGCTGCTTTTTCCTGGGCACTGAGGAGGAATGTCCTACTGTTGAGGCACTGATGTGCGTGTAAATGCCATTTTTCTAGGAAGGTTTTGGATCTTGTTTAACCTGGCATATAATTTTCCTTATAAATATAAGATTTACACAAAGCCTAAAGACTGTGTTGGAAGGGCTCTTTATAAGAACTCACCACTTTGTGACCCCAGAGTGCTAACATATACTCACATAAGACATGATGGCCTGTGAAAACATATAGCAGTTTTGTCCATATTTATGTGGGTATTCAGACTCTGGGATAAGTACATTTCAGGATCTCCACTTTTAGTGTTTAATAGGACTGAAATTCTCCACAGGTTTTGATGCAAACACATTTTTGAAAAACATTTTCAAGTAGTCTGGGCAGAGCACAGACAGCAAGCAACAAACTTGGTTTGTTTTGCTTTCTCCCTTTAGCAATTGTGAGGGCAAGGCAAAGGCAGAGTGCCATCCTGCATTTTTGGAAGGTGGCAAAACTCCCGTTGACTTAGATCTTTGCTTGAGTACTGCTAAGTGCCCTCTCCAGCTCAAATGCTCAGATCCTGAGGTTTCCCTCATGAAAGTCAATGATCAAACCTCCAGTGACTTCAGTGCCTGCTGCACTAGACAGCACCAACTGGGAAAAGCCAAAACCAAATAAACTGAAGCTCCCATGAAAGTCCCTAAGAGAGTGCCTGGCACAAAGATAGATGAAATCAGCAAGCGTGGGAGTAGAATATCTTGACCTAGAATACCTTTTTCAATATCTTAGCAATATAGTTTAGATGACAAGAGCTGTTTAAACCAAGTTTTCCTGAGTGAGCAAGTGGGAACAAGGAGATGACACAAACAAGAGCCACTCACCACTCTTAACAGGCCATTTCATCTAAAGCTGCAAAGAGGGACAGGCACAACAGGGACTACAGGGGATGCAGAGAAATGTAGTAGAATAATAGATATTGTTATATCCTGGCATAAAGGGTAAATTTTAAAAACTCAAACCAAGCAAAAACAACAAAACAAAACAAATAAACAAAACCAAACCCAAACCCAACCAACAAAACAAAAAACAAACATGCAAAAACAAAACAAAAGAGCAACCACCCAACCCCACACTGAAGACATATTCCACACTGAAGACATATTTTGCTTCAAACAGGGACCACAGAAATCTGAGGACAGAAAGTACTAGTGTTGTCATAAATGTCCTAGCAGGAGTCCTCCTGGGAGACCCTACCACAAACAACACCTTTTCTTATAGTTCAATCTATATAGTTCCCAAAGGGCACTAATATAAACACAACTTTCCTTGCTGGGATGTGTTGGAGGAGGTTAAAAAGCTAGGTCTAAAGTACAAAAGTCACCAGATTTGCTGACATTAATGTCCAAAACAGACTTTTACTGGAAATATTCGTTATTTCCCTAAGCATATGCCTCTCTTTGTAGAGAGTATGCAGTGCCAAGAATCAAACTTTTTTTCACAATTCTTCTAAAATCAATAAAGATTTGAGGAATTTGGAAATCTATCATTTTTCCTCTACTTTGAACATTTCATAAAGATTACTGTAAGGCTTAAGACAAACTGGCTGCTTCATGGCTAGACAATGTTAACACCTCCACATAAAGAGATATAAGTGCTAATCTGTAACTGCAGAATTTTTAAAACCTAATCAATCTCTTTTCTGTTGTTTTGTAAAGGTTTTTCTTCCTTCTCCTCACTAGACCTCATGAAAGGCAAATACACGGTGTTAATGAGCATTATCTTATATTTTGTAAGTAAGGATAACATTTCTAGTATTCATCTGTCAACTTGTGTCTAAATCTAGATTATCTCATGCTTTGGGATTAGTAATTGCCTTGAATGTGGCCTCGAAGCTTACAGCCCCTTCTGAACTCTTTACTGCCAAAATTATTTCCCAATTTCTTGCTCCAGGTAACTCTCTTATCCATACAAAATAAAAGGGTTTGGACAGCTTCAGCAATGAGGGGTTACTGAAAACAAATTCTCTGCCTCTCATCAGCAAGGAAGCTCTCAGATAGAAAACAGTTTTCTTTATCTCATTTGAGATAACCTCCACTGACTGACACCAACAGTTCTGTATAACTCATCCTGTTTTCATCATGTTGGTGCAACAGATTTAGAGGAAAAGACAGAAATTAACTCAGTCTTGGCATTATTTGAACTCACATGTAGCATGCTCTTATGTCAACTGAGCCACTTGCTAGGTCCCTCCATTGTACCCTTTCCTACACTGCTCTGAACACAATTAATTTGTTTCTTCCAAGCTGTATGTGATGTACCTCTCTTCTCTATACCTAACTCCTCAGCTTACCCATACTCACTTCACCAACAAGGTCTTCTCCACATCTCACTGTTTTCATATTATTACTTCTAAGAAAGTGGAATATTCAAAATTGGCTCAAATTGAATTGATCAATTTTGATCAAAATGGATCAAGCCACCACCATATTTCCCAGTAAATCTTTTTCCCATTTTGTGGACAGCATTTATTCTGCACACCACGCTGGACAGGTCTGTTCAGAGGGAAAATATGTGGGAAGGGGATCCCACAGAGCAGAACAGGACTGCCACACCAACAAAAAGTTAAATTAAATTTAAATCTGGACAAGGAATGAGTAAGTGAGGCAACACTCATTGGAAAGTGGTAGTTGCGGAGAAATCAGGAACTGCTGACACTGCAGCTCCTTAAAGAAGCTCCTGTTGGTCTTCTGAGAGACAATGGGCAAAACTAATGCCTGTCACACAGGGCTCAGACCTGGAAAGCACCTTCTAGGACCTACAGACATGCTTGTGCTTCTCTGCTTGTGGCTCCATGAGGAATGCAGAATGTTTTGCTACTTCAGCCTTTTTGCAACAAACGTCCCCACCAAGCTCTAACAAATGTTTCTTACGGTTTCCTGGTTTGAATTCAGCCAAGGTTAATTGAGTCTTGGCCACTTCTTTTGGCTTTATGCCACCTAACAGGTTTAGATATGGGGAAATGGTTGATGTAATGTACAGCACAAGTGTTCTAATGCCAGGAGAGCTGATTCTGGGCTCTACTGACTCACTGTCTCCCTTCAGGCAAGTCTTCAGGATCTCATTTTAGCAACCTTCAGAGTGAAAATATTACTCAGGAAGTTTAATTGCTAATATCCCAGCCTCATTTTCTCTAGAACTATTTGTAATGCAAGCAAGCATCCCATAGGCTAATAGTACATAATGAAGAGTAATTACATGTCAAAACAAAAATTCACAACCTTTGATGTCTGCTAATGCAAATTCAGCTTGATTTTCTAATAAGGTTATATTTTTCCTGCTGGATGTTTCTGGACCATTGGTGGTTTTATTAAACTGCTCATTTTAGTACACTTAGTTCCAGCATGTTGCAGACATTGGTTCATTTTGCACATTAAGTTTGTTTTAAAAACTCAAAAAAAAAAAACCACAACCAAACAAAAAACTACAAACAAAAAAACCTCAAAACCAGTCCACAGAGTAAAAAGGAAGCATGTAAGTCCTACCTTTTTATCTAGCAATCTGTGCTGTCAGTACCACATGCAGGTACAGCAGAGATGATGAATAAGAAGCAAATGACAAATGTGTGGGGACAGCACTGCCTGTGCCATAGGAGGCAGTGCCAGGAATGCCTAGGGAACACTGCAGAAAAGTGAGTTTCTCCATTCAATCATGGTCTTTCCACTTACATCCATGCTAATGGAGTACATTAACAAACTTGCAAACACATTGCAAACATTCAGCCTTCCTCATCTTGGTTTTCTTTTTTTTTAACAAGCTGAATTAAAACAAATAAATTAAAACCAATCTCAGTCATGTTATATTCATTGTTTTATACTAGCAAAAAAACACCATTAGTTGAAGTCTTCTCCAATTCTATCCTTAGACAGCTTGTTATTTGCATTTAACACTTTGCAGAATCTTTTTTAAAGAAACCAGAAGGAAGATTTCAATATTGCCCAAGTCAGTAATTTCAGGTGCATTTCATTTCAAAAACCTTGTGGCAGATGCCATGTATCCCCAAGAATTAATTTCCTGTTTCTGCCTGTCCAGATGTCAAGGACAGGGTCAATCTAAGAAAATAACTTCAAGGCACCTTTTTTAGGAAGAAAACACTTCAAGCCTTAACACATTGACAGCTTTGATAAAAATAGGATTTAATTCAAGACTTTATCCTTGGCAGATGTCCTGTCTCACACATTAAGTTGTCTACACTTGTAGTAAATATATTTCCATTCAAAAAGCAACTGCTGGGATGCACTGAAAAGTCTTCACCACATTTTACATCTAGAAATACAAGATTACAGTGTGCAACACTGGCACAATCTTAAGTAAATAAGTCAAGTATACATTTCTAATAAAGAAATTGCACAACTCATGAACTCATTTTATTAACGAACCCTTAATGCTAAAAAAGTTCTTAAATATGAGCTAGTTTATACAGACTTTTACCTCAGAAATATTTCTGTTGAAAGCATAGGGAATTTTTCCATGAGTAATCCACACATGAATAAAACTCAACAAAGTATGAATATGTCCCCATTTCTCACAATTTTTGTTCCTAGATCAACTACTGGAAGCTGAAGACTCTTGTATTTACAAAGCTGGGTAATGACTTGTGACCCTATTTTATTATTGCTTAAATGTTTAACTTTTTTTGGATTTGCACACTGACTAACAGTGAAAAAGAAGTGTCACTTGATAGAGTGCACACATTACAAATATTCCTTTCAGAAAATAAAGGATTTGAATTAACCTAGTCTCCAAAATTATTGCTTTGTTCCTGACTTTTCTTTTAAAACCCTTTCTCTGCTACAAGGAAGTTTTGACAAAACATTTATTTTGGGAAGGGGGAAGGAGATAGAAAAGTGGGAGGAGGAGGAACCTAAAAATCTCCACCTTTTGGCCGTCTCAAGTCTGCCTGGAAGCTCAATATGATGCAATTAATGAATGGCAGTCCTCCACCTCCAGTGCTTCCTTCCCTTGCCTGAGACAGATGTGCTGACAGCGTGGCACCTTCTTTAAAGGAGCTCAGTTTTATGGAAGCTGATCTCCCAGCAAGGCACAAGTGGCTACAAGCTTTTGGCTGCCCCATGTATTTTCAAGCAAAATCACCGTGTTTCACACCAAACATTCAGAGACAATAACAGGGATTAAACCCTTTCTATCCAGGTTTCTATCCAGCAAATGTCTCTCTCAGAGTACTTTTGAATGTCCATGCATGTTAACATTTTCTTTGGTTGTCTTGGAAAACACTCCTACAGACAAATGTATCTTGTTTGCAAGCTTTTTTTTCTCATATGGGGCACACATTTTACTCTGCCTAGCTTTAACTCCATTCCTTCAAGGCATCTCCTGATATGCAGCCTCAAACCAGTTCTCTCCCTCCATGCTTTTACAAGACATAAAATGCTACCCTCTCCTCACTTAGATCCAAACTCAAGAAAGAAAAATGACTCAAAATTCAGCCTGAGTGCCTACAATTAAACACCTAAATAAGTTACCTGTTAATCAGGGGTGCTAAATACCTACAATTCCTACCAAAGTCAAGAACTGTAGAATAATAGGATAATTCAGCCCACACAACCTCCATTTCCCACCTGCCCTCAGACACAGAAAGCATCTTCTCAGCTTTAGTAACCAAATTCATTGTGATATGCTCAATGACACAGGATAAAGCAATTTTAAGCAGAAATTAAGTTATTGGATTGGATTCTCATGCCTAAATTTCACCACAGAATTTTGATACATTTTTAGCTTAAACATTCTGGTAAAAAAAAAAATCAAGGAGATAGAAGAAAACAACGAAATACACAGAATCCCAGATTCCCTTCTAAGAGAAAGCACAGCTCCAGGAAGCCTTATGGGTCTCAACCAGCCATCATAAAGGGCAGAGAAGACAACGGCTCATTTCATGCTTCATTCTTCAGAGAGCCTTCCAAAAACAATCTGAAGGATGCAAACAGGATAAAATCTTACCCTTGAGTCTTTCCCCCAAAAAATTACTTTTCCTAACATTGTCAATATTCTGACTCAAAGAAACATCAGAGGAAAATAGCAATCCCAATCCCTAACATATTTAAAATGTTTGTGGAGATAAGTTTTGTCTCTCTCCATAAAAATTTGGATTAAACTTCAAGCATTATTCAAAACAAGAGCCAAAGTTTTAAAATATTTTTCAAAAAAGACAAAATTTTCTATAAATTATCTCAGAGTTAAGAAAGCAATGTGAAATTCTACAGAAAACAAATGATTTATAAAGGATGCTGTGAACTATTAGAGTGATGTTTCAAGAGCCTCAGACCAACTAATACATCATTTCAACAAAAATACTGAACAGTAACAGTAAGGGATAGGAGAATGTTTTCAATGGATATATTTGAGATGCCTCAGTTGAGAATTTTGACACTAAATCCCAAATACTTCTAGCTATTTTCACTTTAGTGTTTTTTTACTAGGCTTCCCAGTAGGAATCCTGAAGTGGCTACAAAAGCTCTATCTTCCCTTCCACTTGTAGCTGAAGAGCTCTGTGCACAGCACCAGACAAACTCCTGCCAGTGGAAGCCCTCAGCTGAAAGGTGAGAGTCTCCTGCAAGAGAACAAGCCCATGGCAACCTCAGGAAGGGAAAAGCAATTGCCCACTTCATATCTGCTTTGAAATGACTTTCTTCATTCAACATAAATTAACAACTCTAGAAGATTTCGTAGGAAAAGGAAATCATTCTTGCAGGATGCTGGAAACTTTTCATGGAAAACTGGCTGAAGATCTTGTGTAAAAAGGCTGTTGGCAGAAATATTCTATTCTGGAAAGGGATGCTGGCTTAGCAATATGCTTTAAAATAATTAATCACACTTAACATTTCTTCTGCCCTTTTCCATCAGCTAGTTATAAAGACAGAAGCAAAAGAAATAGGTAAATCTATTTGAGAATGTTTTCACCCTAAAGGAACATGGGAATAGATAGCTTAAGAGTTTTGCCTGAAGAACAGCTATGGTAATTTAATAGTATTTCCCTTGGCAAAAGTGTCCAGATTAAAGGCTAAAAGCCCATATTTGCAGTTTCTAGTTATTAAGCATCTCTCAGGAAGAGTGCTAAGATTCAAACATTTAAGGCCTGAAAACAGCAGTGATTGGTAATGAAAGCAGAGATTCATTTCTGAATCGATGCAAGCTATGAGAGTCAATTCAAAAGTCATCCACAAGTATGTGGAGTCTGTTTTATTTGTGCTGCTTAACAGAGGCTTGCAACTTCTATGTGTTTTACTTTGGAACATAATTTGAAACAATGATTTGGGTTTGGCACTTACTGATATACCAGCAATTAACAAGTTGTTAAAAACATCACAATCTTATGAAGACCATATTGATCCTTGGGGTATTTTCTGGCCTTTACACTACCTGTCTTTCATTATATTTTATATTACCTTCACTTATATGCAGATAACAAAAATAAGCCTTTATTCGACTCTATGTAACTTACCATTTTCAGTCAACAAATTTGTTTTTTTTTTCACATTTGAGCAATTGTTCAGACAGAAATCAGCCCAGCAATGACATGAAAGAAAAAGTCCTAACTCCTTCTTTAGGTCTTCTTTGCTTTGGAGTGTTATCTTCAAAGTCCTCAGATCTTTCTCCAACTCCTAATTATGTATTTCTTTTCTTATTCCCTAAATCAACTTCTAGAGTTGGGGCAACCTAGGGTTCCAGGACCTTGCAAGGGAAACTTGCCCAGCAATTTAATTTCTATCCTACATGCTCCCCTTTTGGGGAGCAGCAGAAACCACAGTTCAGGCAGGGTGGTTTTATTTTGTCCCTGTAGTAAAAACTCTTGGGCTGCTATTGCAGCCTAATGGGGCTGCTGGTGTGCATTCACACAGTGATACTGAAATGCCCTCCTCATTAAATGGGTTATTCAGAAGCCAACCTCTGCACTGACTTGGGTTTCTAAATAACTTTAGATTCAATGTCAGGGTCAAAATATAGCTCCTGAATGGCTTTGGGATGGCAGAGTACCTGGTGATCCCTGGGATGTGTGCAGTGGTGCAAGGAAAGGGGAATCAGTAGATGGAGATCTGGGTATCTAGCCAGGTTCCTTGCAATGCAAGGTCTCCTCCTTTTATACCAGTGTACTGTAAATTGCCAGGGAATTGCCAGCAAGGATAACAGCATTTTGTCACAGTTGTGATTAAGAGACTGAATCTTTAGTGCCCCTTTAAATTGCCTCTCCTGTTGTCCTAATTCAAACAGAATTTCATTGTTTCCAATGCACGGGAGGAGGATTCAAGGGGAAACACTAGTAAATTTCACTTCTGTCCCAGAGAGGTACGCAAACAAACAGCAGAAGGGAACTTCTGGAGAAATTATTTTACTGCCTATTAGTGTCTGCCAGTTCTCATAGATCCATCAGAATGCATGAGAATTCCCTTATAAAGTAATTTATGAGCTGTGCTGCAGAGCAGCACTTTACTCTTTTGATCTTTGATATTTGGGATAACAAATTTGTAGGCACCTTCAGGTTCCTCAGCACTGCCATGCAATCTAAGCTGGACTGATCCAACTGCTGCTTATTCCATTAAATCAGTTTCAAGTAATATGTGATTATCTCAAGCATAGCCTGGAAGCAGGCAGGACTTTTGAACAACATGATTAGAAACAAAAAGGGCTTCATTTCCAATCCTACTTTTCTTTATGTCCTGGATTCTGTCAGGATAGAGGCAATTTTTAAATGGGTAAGGAGAGACATAGCACTGCGTAAACGTTTTCTCTTCGTTGCTTAAACTTGTTTTTGCAGTTATTCTAATCAAAATATGATGGTGGTGAAAGTTGTTTTTTATGATTTTGATGAAAAAATTGGCATATGCCAAAGTTGGGAAAATGATAGCAGTGCTTTCTCTTCCTTTTTAAAGAGAATGTAGCACTCTAATCCAAACCACCTTCATGGCAGCAGGTTAATACTGTGCACCTGAAGCCTTGCAGTACTCCACTACAGAAAGCTTAGTCCCTTACTAAACATCTGTACACAGATTTGAAAATATACTCATTATTTCTATGTGTAAGAGCTCTCTGAAAACCTTGTAAGGCAGCTTCACCCCACCTTCTGCTCTTCACTTTACAGGCATAAAAGTGCTTCTTAAAATTTTGTTAAACTTGTAAAGGAATGTTCTTAGTTTTAAACAAATCACTTACACAGCAATCTGTCATAGCTGCATGCAAGTTGCATACAGTCTTTCTTGGGACTTGTATCTTCTTCAAAAGGAAAATGTGGCTGGGTTTAATGATAGCATTTTCTTAAGGTGTATGATGGTTGCTTCTTTTCTCTGCTGTCTTCTTGTATGCAGTCAGTGGGGCTTCAAATGTTCCATGTTTCCTTCCTGAAAAAAAAAAAAAGAAAGAAAAAAAGAATTAAAAAGAAAGAGCTTAGCTCCTGCTGCAACTCCTGCACATCTCCAGAGCCCTGTGGGAACAAAGAGCCAGGAGTGATGGGAGGGAGGATGGAAAAGCAGCGGGAACAGGCAGGAGACAGACAAGGCGGTGGGGGAAGGGATCATGGGGCAGTGGGGGAATGGGAGCAGAAAGGAGCCAGACCCGGTAAGATGAGGAGAAGCCCGGGCGGAGAAATTTCTTTGTGTGCAGGAGAGAACAAAGGGGAAGGGGGAATGATGGAAGAAGTGGAGCAGTCTGGTTAGAAGTTGTTCCTACCCACTCTGTGCCCGCACCCACGAAGGGGAAAATGAAAACACACAGAGGGAGCTGATTAGCACGTGCAAACACGCTTCTTTTGCTCTGCTTGTGACAATTAACTGTCTCTTTTTCCTTTCTTCTCTCTTTCTTTGGCACTTTGGATGAAAACAATTACATATGAAAATGTAAAGTTGAAAATCTAAAATGGCAAGGCTGTAGAAAATACTGACTTCATTGATCTTGACACATTGATCTAAGTGTAATTCGTCAGCAGGTCAGAAGCACTGGTTTCTCTTAGACAGAGCTGCAAAGAAAACTAACCTGATCAACAGTGATATGATTTTGCCCTAAATCTAATTTCTAAAACTTTTTTGTTTTTGTATTCTGAGAGATTTAGCGGGGAGAAATTGACATTGATGTCGCAACTTTTGTATTGCTCGTATACAAAATTGCTTTGTTTTAGGTTAAAAACTCCTAGTGGAAACCATTTATTTGTGGAAAGAAATGTCAAATCCTCATGAGAAATTAATATATATATATATTTATCAAGCAGACCATCTAAAATATTAAAACCAGAGCAGTACTCACCTTTTCAAAGTTAACTAATATCAGTTCTTTGCTGTAGGACTGTTTTCCTCCTAGCAATATTACAGCAGAGTAGTCAGCATTTCAATGTAATCTGCACTACAATGCCCTATGTTAATGCAGACAGATACTTCAAAAACAGAACAACATGTTAATTGTCCCTCCCATATAACTCTTGGGCCTAACAATTAGTACCCACTTTTATTAGCAGTTAAGTGCAGAAATATACCATTTAAAAATCTTACAACCTTTGTTCTGGATTTTAGGTGACTTCCACAAAATGTGTCTTTACTAATTTCTTTTGTAAGATTGCATCTCTGTTGTAAGCAGCGATTTTATTCCCTGACTTGTTGCCTGGATAGTAAGGCAGAGAAACAGGATAATTTATTTTGCTAAAACTTTAGTTTTATTTTTAATTTTGTTTTAAGACATTAGTGAAAGCTGGAAAACTTTCTTGATTGGTCATGATCATGGATGAATTTTTTGTAAAAGTTGTGTGTTTTATCTCATGCAGCTTTCTGGTGTTTACATATTTTTTTCTCCATCACAAATTATTAACTTTTTTATTTTTTTAAACTCTTAGCTCTCAGTGGACATTTCTAGTTGAAATTATTGACTCATCTATGAGAGGGTTTTTTTTTCTTCTCCACTGACCATCTTTGATTCTTCAGTGTTCTCATCTCTTCCATTGCAAGAGTTGTGCTCTCTCATACAGCTGAGGGTATCGTCTCTGCTACCATGGTCTGTTTATTTTCATGAGCAGCTACCAAGAGAGTGTAAAACAGCCCACTCAAGTGTGAGGTATGAAGACTTCCATAAAATAAAACTGAAAACCATGCTTTGTAACATACCAAGAACATGAACATACTTCTAAATATGCCTATTTTTACTGTTTCCTGGAAAGGGGAATTTGTTGATTCATACTCAGTTTTGTTGCTGGCCCATAGTGGTACATGGAAGGTCTTACAATTTTCCTTCCAATTTAGTTGTGCTACAAAGTAAAGAAAAAAAACCTCACTGGTATTGTGGTTTTCTGTTGTAGCAACACCAACCATTCTGAAAAATTACTTCAGAGATTTGCTGCAGAAAAAGAGTGGCAAAACCTCTTGTCTTCATGTAAGGCCAGGATGACTGTTAATACCAAAAATTCTAAGTGTTTATAGACAGTGTACCTGATGTAGCTTTTAGGGAAGTAATAAAAAGGTAATTCCTTGCTTCTATATTTTAGTAATTCCTTTTCAGTTTAGGAGATTTTTCTTTATCTGCCTGATTAGTCTAATCAGTAAGTCTTGATTTAGCTACTTAGTTAGAAAAAACAAACAAAATTTCACCATTATGCTGAAGAATCAAGCCATGTAAATTAATAGTATCAGTCAGTCTTGAACAAGAGATGTGTCATCATTGTAGCTAGTTACATCAGCTTATTTAAAAATATTTTAGTACTTTGCTACTTAATTAAGAAGGGAGACAAATGGAGTATTTGAAAAAGTAAGCATTTTCACAGAATAAGTATAATTTGAATTGGAAAAATCAATACAAACAATAATCCAGTTTTAAGCCAAATCCAAGTCCCAGTTCTACTGCTTTTTAAGCCAGTCTAAATGTTTGGAGCCAACTACAACACCTGCCTTGTAGGGGATTCTACATAAGGATGGTGGCTTATTTCTGATGGGGCTTTCTTGGCTGGACTGCACATCCTATTTTACATGTGGTGCAAGGAGGTTTTCCCTCTGTAAGTGGAGGATTCCTGAGTGAGTGTAGCACAGGAGCATGGGGTGATGTGAGAGCCTGACAGAGGCACTCTGTGCTTTTCTTTGTTTCCTTTTTTGAGTTACAGCCCCTCTGAGTCAGAAGAATACAGGTTAACTGAGCTGACCCAGAGCACTTGGTGTCATTACAGCAAATGAAAATAATACCATGAGAGCCAAGAACATCAGTGATTTACTGAGGGATCTTTTGAGTTTTCTAGTCAAAATACAGTTTTCTTATTGTCAGACTAAATCTTGAATTTTGTTTTTGCTTTGTCTTTTTGTTACCTTTTTTTTTCTTTTTTGAGCGAGATGAAAGTATTTTAGTTTTCTTTGTTTGTTTGGGGGGATTGAGCTGCTTTTGGTTTTTTTTTTTTTTGTTTGTTTTTTTTTGTTTGGTTGGTTTTCTGTGGGGTTTGATTTTGGTTTTTTGTTGTTGTTGCTTTCTGTTTGTTTGTTGGTTTGGTTTTGGGGCTTTTTTTGGTTGGGTTTTTTTCTGTTCGGGAAGGAGAATATGTTTCAAAATTCATGAATTCTCATTTTTCATCAAATCTACTCCTAACCAGATCCCCAAAACCTGTACTTTTAAAGTTCCTAGTACTGCATTTTAGGGAAAAGGTATTAATAGTATGTGCATGCCTATATAAGCAGTAGAGTTGAAGTCTTTGTGTGTGGCTGCATTCAGACTTGAGTACAAAGTCAAATCTGCATCTCCCTTCAAATTAGACAAAGCTTCTAAACTTGGTTCAAGAGACTTATGGAACCAAACACAATAATATGGAATCAATGAGGAGCAACATACCAGCACTGCATGCTACAGAGCCGTGTCCTGAAGTGTCAAAGGTTTATTTCTTGTCAGGCTGAAGCACTGGCACTGGATTTCTGCAAGACATGTAAAATACACCTCTGAAAAGGCTCATTATAAACAATTCATTTCATAGACCGAATTTAAATATTTACAACATAGTGCTGTGTTTGCAATACAATTATATAAGATGCACATTTTCTATTGTAATAAATTAATTTCCACCTCTTCTGTTTTTTAGATCATCTCTTCTCTGGTAGGATAACATCAAACCTTCCTGACCTCAAACAAAGAGAAACTATTAGCAAAATGCTTCTCAGAACACCTAAACAAACTTATCCAAAAACAAGCTGTGAAAAATTTTATTTGCAAGTACTTTTGCATTCAAGGAAATTAAAAATTGGTTTCTATTAAGGGTACCAAAGTCAGCACAAATGGCGCAAATCCTTGGAAGGTAAATATGTGCCTTGCTCTGTTTGAAGAAATCTTCAAAATGGCAAAGTTATAGACTTTTGAAAACATGCATCCTGGTTTGCACAGCAGGTTTTTAACATCAGAAGCAAACACCAGGATGTGATGTTCTGAATATTCACTTTCAGTATATTTGAAAGCTCACACCTACTTGTATTTGAATGTGTGATTACTTTCAGTACTGCATTGTTCTGAATCAGTTACAAAAAGAAAAGGACGTTGGAGACCTTAGTGTTTATAATAAATCATGTTTCTGCTTTCAGTCAGAGAATGAAAGAATATAGGCATTTTATTCACAGGAACTACTATTACTCTTGTAGACACAAACTTTAGATAGAACTTCCTGCAAGAAAGGCTCTGATCTAGGAAATATACTGATTCAAACCGTTATGTGCAAAAAAATATACTCACATTTCTGTGGTCCCATTATCTTAATTTCTCAATTCATAGAAAATTTTGCTTTTGAAGATCTCTTGCAGTGCTGTGCCTGATGCTTCTTTCTGGCCAAAACAGGAATGGTGTTTTTCTCCTCACTTTCTCAGTGACACTTGGTGATATATGCTGTCTTGGAAACAAATAATCTGCCTTGGGATAAGAGAAAAACAAAACTGAGTAAGAAAAAACAATTCTGCACACTCCTAGCAAAATACTGAACAAAGCTAAAGGGCACAATCAATAACATGCTTGGAACTGAATGCATCTTTCAAGCTTTGGCTTGAAACTTCTATTAGTTACTGGAAGTGTTCTCCATCTTTTTGCCTAGACCATAGCTTTAGAATGAATTTTGGAATGAATAAGAAAGTACATTTCTGCCAGTCTGGATTCATCACAAGTGGCAGAGGATAGCTGAGATAGGGAGAAGGTGAAATGCTTAAATAGGTGCTTAAAAATAGGTAGAGAAAAATGCTGTCAAAAACAGCTACTATTTTATGTGTGCTTCCTGTACCAGAGTAACACTTTACAGTTGATACCTCCAAGCATGCTTGATAAGTACCCAGTATGAAGAAGCAATTGCAGGAATATTGCAAAAGAAGTTAGTGAAAGAATAGTATTTAAAGATTTTGTTTCTCAAGAAGAGCCATACATCCCTGAATTCAGTAAGAATGTCCCACAGCCTTAAATTATCATAAGCCATTCATGGATTTTGCTGGTTTTGATATTCAGCAAAGTATTAGCTAGATAAAGGAAATATTTATTTATTACTTTGTTCTATTTTATTTCTTGAAATAATGATTCTTTAATTTAAACAAAATGGGTCTTTACTCTCAGATTTTCCCATTGACTTTTATTTCTTTTTATGGTGTACTACAATAATAAAAGCTTACTACTCCTGGTTTTACTCCAGTTCTAGACTCATACCTGAAAACTGGTATTCTGTAAAAGCCCTGATATGGTTTTCTTGAAAGGTTTATCTGTTGGTATTAAATATCTTGAGATATTAAACCTCATTTTCAAAGCCTAGAAGATCTAAAAAAAAAAAAAATTTAAATGGTTCATCCTTGAGAATACAGCATTTCTAACCTGTAGGGTAACAAAAACATGAAATGTACATCCAACAACTATTTTAAATTTATTACTTTATGCTTGCCACCAATTTCTTTGAATTCTTTTTCTTTCAATAAAAGCCACGCAGACAAGGGAAAGGTTGAAAACAGATGTGAACTCCTGCCCCTCCAGTCTTCTGGGCAGATTTCCCACTGATCTACCAGAAGTGTACTTTTTCAAATAATTTTTAAAATAAGAATTTTGGTTAGAGTTAGCTCTACCCTGAAAAAGTGCACCTCTGCATGCGGGAGCAGAGTTATATATATACTGTTATATATATATATAGATACTGTTGGAGTTCTCTCCCAGCAGTACAAACAATCTCCTGTTTTTCTGGAAGACAGAGTCTTGTCGTAAAAGCAAGTGCTTCATCAGAGCTGAAGTATGGAAACAGGTTTTGTTTCACAGGGCAGAACACATGGGTCAGGGTAAATTTTAAATAGCTCAGCTTTCTATCTAAAATGAAGCCTCACTGTGACTTTGTCCTTGAGATCATTAGAACACGTAAGAGACGCATCAAAACACTGAGGCTGCTCTCATTTAAGGAGCCAGCTGTGTTTCTAAAGGCTTCAGTTGGAGCTTAAGCAGGAAGTTTGCCAGGAGGTCCATCAGCTTCCTGAACGAGATTGGGGTTCTACAAGGAGAGGACTTTCTTTAACAACAACAAATGCAAGTCACCATTCTGATCCTCCAGCTCACATTCTTAGAACAAGGTTCACTACATTTCTGTTTTATTGCTGTGGTAGCTGGAAAAGGACTTGGAAATGGGAAAACAGTGAGCTGGTCTTGAAGCAACTGGGATTTTCTTTGTGCTGGTCTGGTTCTCTGTCCCTAAGGCCTTTTTGTCCAACAGAAACGTATTCATCCATGCAATACAGAGCACAAAACAAAGTAGACCTATAACTTTCCTTTGCCAAAGTTTGTTGTTAGACATAGGGAAATAAATCTGAAGTTGGATCAGCTTTTCAGATACCTATGATGTGGCCTCTCTTTTTTTGAGCACATGGTTAACATGAGAGCACTAGCATCAGTTATTTTAACAATTTTTAATATTTTTTCCCATTGTTTTGGTGGTCAACAATTGTGAATAATACCCTGCCATCATTTTTGCAAATGGAGAAACAAAAACAAACACTTGTAAATCTAAAGTTAGTGTAATAACACATTTTAAAACATTACATAAATCTGTTAAATAGTGAAGCTGTTTTCTCTTCTAGATAAATCTCAGAAGACCTGAATATATCTTAATACAATATTAAATACGTTCATACATAATAACAGTAATTGACCTCCTGGACAATGCCATAGTAAGAATGCAAATAAAAAATGCACCTTTCATGTTGAAAATATTTCTTCTTTTATAGGTTTTGCACTGTAATTAAAAAAAAATTAGACACTGTGACTATTATAAACTGAGCTTACTCAAAGGAAATTTCATATTTAAATCAGGATATAAACATTATCTGTATAATACTGTGTAACACTGGAAATTTAATGACCTCCTGAAATTCCTGTTCACTCAATTAAGCATTATATTGGACTCAGAAATGCTATAACAAAAAAAAAATCCAATGTAAAAAAATCCTTGGTTTAATTACAGGGCTTTTTTACCATATCGAAAGAACTGTAGAAAGATATAATTTTCTTTATAAAATATAATTTTTATATTATGTATCCAAAAATAGATAGCTTTTAACTTCCCCTTTTCTGCTGGCTGGTCCAGCAAGAAAACATGACTTGCCACTAACACTCTCTGCTTTTCATTATTTTACTGTGTGATAGCACCCCTCATGCATGAAATGTATATTTACCTGTAATTTACAATGAATAAATAAATTTTCATAAATTCTCAATGACTTTGTGTAGCAATTTTTAATCTCAATAATTTTTAATTTTTATGTATGTAAGATGGCAAAGTCATTTAGGTCTTTATTTTGCTCTTCTGTGTGAATTCAGTAGCTTGAATTATTTGCCTGCATCTTCAAGGAAGCAAATCTAGCAAAAAACCAATTATTTATAATGGGAGTTATTTGATCTCTCAAATTCCTGGGTGGCTTCAGGATCAACTGTCAGCTGAGGCTCTGGAGCTGAGCTTCATAAGATTTCAGGAATCATTCTTAATACAGGGTCCACTTTCAATTTATACAATACCAGTGTGGGTGACTCGTTTGAGAACACTGTCAGCATTTTGTGTTTCGCTAGAGTGAGACCCAAGCAATGGGTAGGAGAGAAACAGGTACAGAAACAGCAACAGGGCCATGGGCTTGGTGAGCTGCTCAGCTGCTCATTTTGGAAACAACATTATGGAAAGCAACTGATATGGCACCGGCAGGGGTGGTTTTTTCTGTCCCATACCTAACACTAGTTACAAGTTACAGTGCGCTAAACTCCTGAAACAATGAAATCAGACAGAACAGCATAGCCTGGTGACATCTTTGGAAACAATCTGTGAAACCAGTAGCCTGCTACATGTAAAATAGTGTTTGAGAACAGAAGTGACATCCTTAGGCACTGACCCCCAGAACATCTGTGCCTAGTGCATTCTTTGGGACTTTGGTGACTTGCCCATGCAGAGCTCCTCGCAGAGCCCGGTAGAAATAATTCCCTGCTATGCAGAATGACAGCAAGGGAAAGTGCAGCTTCAGCTTTCATCCGGAACTTCTGTCCTCAGAACTTTTGGAGCTGTATTTGTTGAGTGGCACCTCATATCCGCACCTACAGATTTAAATAGATACAGTACTACTTCTCTGGGTATGTGTGAATCTGCTCATGTGCTCTGGGTCTTTGGCTGACTGGGATTTAAAGAGCAAATGCTCCCATACCTGCTTAACTGGAATATTTGTCCCTCTGAATCCAAATTAGCAGCTTTTAAAAGAATCACAAATATCCTCTCACATTTCGAGAAATTATTTTGGTGTCTGCAGTGGTAGGACGCGCCCACAGTTACTAGAAACTCCTCTGCTTTTTCGTTATTGAGTCCTTTGCGCCTCTGGGGGAAAAAAAAATAATAATAATTAGGTGGAGAAGACCAGGGCTCCCGGGAAGCACGGAGTTAACACGAGCCGGTTTTGTTGCCAGGGGTAGGAAATAGCTCACCCCGGCAGCCAATTTGCCTAATTGATTAGAAGCCTGATTGCAGCGGGGAAGGAGGCGATACCCGGGGGGATGTGCACGCACGGAGGATTCACAGGAATGGGGGCTCCTGCCCCTGGAAATCATTTCCCAGCACCCATTCTGTGGACCGGCATCCCCCCATCTCCAGCTGCCCGGCTCGGAGAGAGGGGCGCAGCGGGGCGGGGAGCCCGGTGTCACCTCCCGGGTGTCACTCCCGGGTGTCACCTCGGGCCCCAGCGGGCACAGAGCCCATCCCGGCCGGGAACACACTCAGCCCCCTGCGGGGAGGCTCAAAACCTTGTTTTGCCCACCCAAGCGCTCCCCACCCGCAGTCACTCGGGGTTTGCTGCTGCGGCGCTCCCTGCTCCATCCCTCCATCCCTGCTCCATCCCTGCGGCGTCTCTCCATCCCTGCTCCATCCCTCCATCCCTGCTCCATCCCTGCTCCATCTCTGCTCCATCCCTGCTCCATCCCTGCTCCATCCCTGCTCCATCCCTGCTCCATCCCTGCTGCGTCTCTCCATCCCTGCTCCATCCCTCCATCCCTGCTCCATCCCTGCTGTGTCTCTCCATCCCTGCTGCATCCCTGCTCCATCTCTGGAGCCCCAGAAATGCCCAAGTGATGGCGGTGCCAGGGCCCGGCTGTGTGGTTCTCTAATCCTCTCTCGGGATGCTGGCATTCACAGGACAGTAACCCAGCCCCTCGTCTGGGCTTTTCCTGCTTGGCTTCATTACTATTACCATGATAAAGACCAGCTTTTTTTTTTTTTTTTCCCCCCAACTTCCCTTTTCAAGTCTCTACTTGCTTTTGACTTTTCTGAATTTCTCTTTGAAACCTTGACACTTTGGTCGTTCTCCCAGACAGATCTAATTACAAGAGTTCAAATAAACCTTGGGGTTTTTTGTTGGGCTGGGAAGTGAGGGATTGAGGAGAAGGCATGGATAACAGAGAGATGCTGTGAAGACTTTCTGGAAGAACCTACCTCCTCCCAAGGCTCTTCAAGTCTTCTCTGTAATTCTGGGAGCCCAGAAAGCTGCAGCTGTGGAACATAATCCAACATCCACGTTTAGCATAAAACAGAAATACCAAAACATGAGCCTAACAGGATAAGTAGGAATTGAAGGCTGCCAACTTTTTCTGCGTGCCATACTCCGACTTCTTCCGATAAGACTTCACCATTCTTACCTTGAAAAAAACATAACTGTTTAAATTTTAAAGAGAAGAAAAACCCATGTAAAGGCTCATTCAAAGCACCACACTCTGAAACAGCCTGGTGGCTTACAGTGTGCTACAGCACTCATTCAGTGCTGCTGTGAACAAAAATGCTTTTTAATTTTTTCCTTCCATATCTTTAGGATTCACTGGATTTCCTGGACACTTCCCAAACCCCAAACCAGCCTACTCTCCTTAACTTGTAGGAATTACTGATCCCCATGTTGCTAGGGGTGCAAGGCACCAAAAAATTAATAAATGTATTTCTGAGGCCCTTTATGAAGAGCTCTCTATTTGATTCAGACATGACAGAACTCAGGTCTACTTTCCTGAGAGCAGCACAATTTCAGTCATGGTTCACCTGGGGATGGTTTCGCCTTTATGTCAGTACAGAATAATGCAGTCAGCTAGGGAGGGCAACACAGCCATCATCAAAACTTAGGGTAAAAGGGAGACCTATGACAGGGGTTGGCTTTTACCCTGCTGACATTCATAAATCACCTGGAACAAAGACATGCAGGAAAACTGAGCCTAGCCTCATCAGAATAATTATTTCTGTTATCACCAATTCAATATTTAGTTCTGTCACTAGAGGTGCTAATACATTATTAGGAAGTCAGGCTGTATTTATATTGTTGTTTCTACTTATGTATATCTAGACATTGTTTCTTTTTCTCCTATTACTTCCCAACTCCTTTTCTTTTCCAGGCCCTAAGTCCTTGTACATCCATACACTTCATCAGTGATGCCCCTGATTTAGTGTTCTGAGGACCACTATTAGAACCACTAGACACAGCTTTAATCCTTTTGACAAACTCTATTTGTATTCCTCTTGTATTAATCTTGGAGTCCATAATACATCATGCAGTGACAGAGTAGTGGATAATTTCATTAAACCTGTGGATGGCACCAGGTGGGAAGACGCTACCAGGAAGCTGGGTTTAGAATACAAAGTGATTTGGACAAATTGAAAGCATGGTCTGAAGCAGCAGCAGCAGGCTGTCCAGCACAGACAAATGCAAGACAGTGCTCAGAGGCAAGAGTAATGCACCACATGAAGCCAGGCTGCCAAGCAGCTGCTTAGAGCGTGGGATGAAAGCTGAGTAACTACCAAGGGTTGCAAGCCTTGCAAACCCAAACACTGCAAGAGGAGCCAGAAGCATAAATCCAGGCTGGAAATCACAAAAAGATAATAATTCAGCCATTAAACTGTGTTACATCTTCAGTGCCACATCCAGATATGTGTGAGCTGCTTCAAGAGGGACACTGAACAGCTGAAGAGAGCAATGAAGGTCAACAGAAGTTCTGAAAATGCAAGTAATTAAAATGGTGATAGCTTAAAAAAACCACCTGAAGATATTATGATCTACAAGTCTGTGTAAAGGAATTGATAGGGGTTTTTCCTATTTATTTAGTTAGTGGGGAAAAATAATTTTAAAATAAGTTTAGTAGAGAGAAATTTCTCTAGTTTCAGGAAGAAGGTTAAGGTTCCAGGTTGAGAAATACACATTTTAAAGGTAAGGAGATGAGGAATCTGGACAAAGTTTGATAGGGAAAGCAGGTCCCTGAGAAAAAGTTATATAAATATTTATTAATGATGAGTGGGTATTATCTGAGGCTGCACTGGGAAGGCGAGTGGCTTAGATTATCTTTTCTTTAAAAGAAAGAAACCTTCAGTTCTACAGTTCCAACAACCTAATCAGCCTAAAGCTTTTTGCAATTAACAGGATTTTTAAGATCCAATCCCTTAAAAGTACAGGTTTTGAGAGAGTCTCATAAAAATAAACCAAAATATTTATGAACTATGCTATTGATTCACCTCTCCTTTCACCTCCTCACTTTTCCTCTACAAAAAACTGTTATCTGTTCATATTTTATTGTAATATATTGGGGGAAAAAATTGTCTTGTGCTTTACTAAGCAGAGAGTGCAACAAACCAACAACTCTAGACAGACAATTTTAAGGCCATTAGTCTGTAGAAATTACTTCTGAAAACACCATGAAGTCTGTCTACAGTACCTGATCTTAACAAATTAAATTAACACTCCTAAACTGGGAGTGATTCCAGCTAAAGAGAACCATCAATCTGCAAGCTCCCTAGTATGCTTTTCTGTTAATTCTTAAGTCCAGAGATGGAAAAAAAAATCAAGGAATGACAGACTGATTTATTATACTAGAATATATGCTAGATTACTAAAAATAGATTATGTAAAAGTAAATTAAATAATATCTTAAACTAATTTACATAAGTGCTTTTTTTACCGATATCAAATTATGTACTTCAACTAAAGTTTATCAATATGAATCTAAGCATTTTTTAATTTTCTGCTTAAAAAATATTGTATAAAAAAAATCCATGGAATAATTACTCCATGCTCCAACAATATTTTTTTAATTATGCAAAGGACCCGTGTATAATACAATTCAGTTTGGTGTCTGCTTTTTCCCTTTTTTGAAACTTTCAAAACACACTGACACACTGGACCACATTCAACTCCTGTATAAAGCTAAATTTCTACCTGAATTTGGTGAATTTATAGTAATATCCAGTGTTACTTTTTTTCCTTTCAAGCAGAGAACAAACTCAAGACTACTGCAGTTACACAGCACAATTAAGTTTTATGTCATTGATATTACATCTTTGGACTTTACTGTGAGATCATTCTGCACTTTACAGCAGGACAGTAGATAATTCTGTTGCTTTTTTTCCCCTGTTCAGTCCGAAGGATTTTTTGTATCCCCAGTAAATTCCCAAATTAATTTTTGAGGCTACAGCAATACTTACTAAACTCGTTCAGGATTTGGCTGTATCACCCTTTCATCACCTCACAGAAATTCTCTACCTGGTAGACAGCTCATTCAGTTCTGAATTACTAGAGTTTTATCTTTGGATCTCACCCTAACATAGATAATAAATATCAAAATACTTACTCTTAAGCCTTGTAAATTAAATGCATACAGCTATATGGATGACAAGAGCAGTTTGCATTTTCTCCCTGAGCACACTTTAACATGCATAGACAGGAGTAGGGACACACTCGTTCAAAGTGAGCTTTTGGCCTCTTGGGGGCACAGGAAAGTTTGGTTCCTGCAGCAACTGCAATTCCTTTACAAGATCCCTCCAACTCGATTTTCAGCTACAATAGCACAAATCAAAAGCATCCTCCTGGTGCTAGCATGGATATTGAGCAGAAGTTAACACTATATAGATATAATAAAAAAATTCAACTTGTGAGTCCTGGAGGTGTGTCCTTGTTGCTAGGGGAGTGGTAATCATCAATTTCCTGGCTAGTATGAGCTCTAAGTACCCCTTCAACATAGCTTTAATGTTGTTTTTCACACTTGCAAAAGATACAGGTTTTAGCTGTTCAGGCATTCCCAAGTGAAATAAGTTCTTTTCCCTGACATTGTGCTAGGATGTTTAACTTAACAACACAGAAGAAAACAAACAAACAAACAAACAAAAACCCAACCCCAAACAACCAAAAAGAGAGAATAAAAAAGTTAAAAAAATAATAGTCATGTTGTGATGAAACCTTTACAGTATTACCTTAACATTTCCAACAACCCCCCATCAGTATCCATTCAAACTGGTGGCTCAATGTACCTGAGACAGCTAATTAAAAAAGGAAGTGGTCAAAGTCATGCCTTTTTTTTTTTTTTTTTTTTTTTAAACTTCAAAGGTGATCCCTCTCCTTCCTCCTCTTTACATTTTACTGTCTGGCTCTCTGCCCATCCTGCAGCTGTTGGCTGAGCCTGTCTTTGCTGGCGTCAAACCTGCCTCCTCACGGTCCATAAAGTTACAGCAGAGACCGCGATCCGCAGGTGTGGGAAAGCCAGAAGGGCAAGATGGGCCCGTTAATGATTTTTCTGGCACCCCATGCTGAGCTGCTGAAAAAAAAAAAGAGAGCATCTCGCAGAAGGCAAGGGACTCTTTGTTTGCAGAGGTATTTGGGATTGTATTACTTCTCCCACAGCAAAGGTGTTGGGTTTTCACTTTAAGGGCTGTTTACAGAAATGATTCACCTTTTATACAGCTTTTAAAAAATGCTTTGAGGCTTTAATTGGACACGGGATTTCCATCACACCAGTATGAAAACTCTTACTTTTCATTTAGCCCCCCATTAAATCATTCAGTGATTTCGCTCAGTGATAAGCAGCCACCTCCCATTGTGTGGACTTCACAGAGAGAAACAAAAATCAGTCACTAGGGATTCATTCATGTCATAAACTTTCATCTGGAAATTTCTGCAGCCATTTGCATTTGGGCAATGAAGGCAGAGCGGGCTCCCCAAGTGCTAGGGGAGAAAAAGAGTAAAACAGGAAAAAAACATAATGATTTTCTGTTGGTCTTGAAATAACTGGACAATTTAATAAACTGTATCTAAAACTCTTACCTTATAAAAGTCCCTTAAAAGTCTACTTTATTTTAAACAGCCCTTTAGTGGTGAACTGGGCCTAAAGAACAACTTTTTGCATCTCCAGCTCAAGATTTTTAGAAACGGGTGCCTGAAACTGATGGTCTATAGGAACCATTTTCCAGAACACACATGACACATGATATTGTCCACCATCCAGAATCAATGGAACTTGAATTTTCAGATCATCCAAATCCAAATGCCTGGATTTCACAAAAAATTTAGTGCTCAATTTCAACTAGTGTCCTTACCTCCCTGTAGGAGAAAGAGCCTGAACAGCTGCTTGTGGGCTTTAAATCTGTCCCATAGCCCTTAATTAGGTGTGGGATGCCAGCACTTCTGCAACCTCTAGGTCCTAGATTCCCTACCACCCCAACTTTAGGCGTTTGTATTTTAACCTTGGGCCTTTACACCAATGTTTTAAAGCTGGGCAGCATTTTGGTGCTAAAAAAGAGTGAGCAAATAAGGACTGAGAGAAGCAGCAAGTGAGGAACATATTGCAAGGGGATGGGAGTTCTGTTAGCAGAATTCTAAGGGAACTTGGTACTTGTAAGATGCTGTCTGTTCTATCTTCCAGTAACGGCTGTGGAAACAGTGCCAGGACCTTCAGAATGGAAATACCAAACAAACTACCCAACCCAACAAAGGACTCAACAAAGATGGTGTGTGACCTAAAAATGCAACTAAAGCTCAGAAACCTAACTCAGGAACAGAACTGTCAGAGTACTCTTAGAGAGCCAGGAAATATGGAAAGAGACATAGAGAAGGTAACCACTCTCTATATTTTTACTAGAAACTTATTTCCCAGCTGTCAGAGGGAAGAGTAAGGTGAGCTCATGAATAATTGCTTTTGCAGGTTCCCTTGACCGCCAGACTAATCTTTAGCTATCCATCCTGCAGCAGTCTGTAATAACCTTCCCACTGTGTGTCAGCAGATAGATTTTTACAGCAAAGCACAAGAAACAAAATCATTTTGAAAACCAAAAATCTCAATAGCCTTTGTGCTGCACTCACAAATCACCTCATAACATGAACTGGCCTTTCTCCTTATGTTTGTGATGCCTCAAAATGTCTTCTCAATTGTATGTATCATAGTTCATGACAACTGCTCTGCCATCAGCTTTTCAAGAAAGAAGCTCTAATCTTGCAGCTCTCGAGGGTTATAAGCCAGTGCTCCCACAAGAAAATTTTTTTTTAAAAAAGAGTATTAGAAACTGAAAAGCTGAGGGAGACTGGATATGGTGGGGGGAGATGTTGCAGAGTGGTAAATTATTTTCTGTGCCACAGGACTCCTCTTTAGCCACATGCATATTATAGAGTCTTTTCACACCACAGCTCTCTTCTCTGGTGATGGTGGCAGTACAATAATAATAACTCTGTGGAAATGGCTACCACGTGCAGTTCTGGTAAGGTCAATGGAAAAAAGCTGCTGAAAAACACAGCTTAAGTTTCATACACTCATTTTTGTAATTATAGAGCAAAATTTAGCTGAAAGGAGCCAGAAAGGGCTGGAGTTTTCACACTTACCATAGGAAATATTTGTTCAGTTTCTTTTTGGGGCTCTGTGTGTTTATGAGAATGAGGCAGCCATTGGCAGGGTGCTCATCCCAGCAGTCTGGCTGGGTGCTGCAGGCAGAAGAAAGAAAACAAAGTTAGAAGGATGCATTTTATAAATGGGATATTCAACTCATGATAGTTTATTTGCCCCTTGATATGCCATTCTAAAATTCATCTTCCCCTGGAAAAAAGTAGCTAACATAAAATGCAGGAATACTTTAGAGATTATGTTTTCCTTATTGAAACCCATCTCCATTTCTTTGAAAGAAAAAAGACTTCTGAAGAGGACCACATTATGTTTTATCCATGCTTCACTCTCTTCTCATCTTATGTATTTTCTTTCCATCAGGCTGTATTTTTCACTAATCTACCTTCAATGGAAGTAGAAAATAAATGGTTTAGTGTCAGCAAAACAGGTCCAGTTTTACAAGGGCATATCTGAAGTAGCCCTTCTCTGTTATGTCTCAGCCAAAACAAGTGGAAATTACCAGCTACAGGAGGTCTTGTCCCCTCCTCCTAGTATTTGTACAGCTATGTAATCAGCCATATCAAGAAAGCATCTTTAAGCTAACCTGAAGAAAAATTAGAGAGCTTAATGGGGATATGATTTTTCTCCACATCACAACCAAGGTCTGTCTCCCAACATGGGGAGCATGAGATCCAGCACAAGCAGGGAAGAGCTAGAGTTACAACTTCACTTTACACAGCACACTTACATCAATCCAAAATTATTGTGAAACTGAAGTCCTGGCATTTCACAATTAAGAACAAAGACACACACACACAAAAAAAAATTAAAAAAGGCAAAAAAAGAAGAAAAAAAAAAAAAAAAACAAAAGAGAAGCACTAGCAGGAGACCAAGGACAGGAAAGGGAGGGGGGCTGACTTAGCAGCTATAGCTGTTATATCACCTTAGATGTAGCACCAACACATCATTTAGAGCTTCTGTGGCAAGCTGATCATTAGCAACACTAAAACTTGAAAACTCTTGAGATTATTTTATCTCTTTTTCTTGCTGGCTAGAAAAATTACAGTGGTTCTTTCTGAGATCTGTCATAAAATGCAGTTATACACGACAATACAAAATCTGTCTCAGAGACCAAGAACTGAAACAGAGATTTAAAGCTTTGCTCAGGCCACCTAACCCCTCCTTCAATAGAAAAAGAGGGGATGGAGAAGACCCTATTAAGTTCTGCACAAAGGCTGTTCTGATAAATCCTTAAACACAGTGATTTGACTCCAAGCTGTTGTTATACTTCCACGAGCCCTAGAGAAGTGCAACAACTTTGGTTCCCTGTTTCTCCCATACCTTTCTCTATTTGCCCCAAACCACAGGCAGCTGTTCTGTGCCGCTCCCAGGAGCAGCACTCAAGCTGCACAGCACTGGTGTTTCAGAAAGGCCTGGATCTGGCTCTGCTGGAAGCAGCCTAAGTGTAAGGTATTTACACATTTTCATTTCCAGGCATGAGCCAGAGGTGCAAAGGTTCACAAGTGGGGCAGCAAAGGAGACCTCAGCCATGAGGTAGGCTCGATTGGATCCACCAATCCAATGGCAAATTTCACACAAAAGCTCACATCAATGCCTCAGTCAGTTTTGAGGCTCTCAGATGAAAGAGTTTATGACAATGATTTACTGAATTAAAACAATAAATGCCATCAGCAGATTTTCATTATTTGACAGGTTAGGTTGGCAATAACAACTGTGTGGATGAGATACACTTGGATTTTATAGTAGATATGATCTAAAATTTTCCCATGAGATTTTGTACTTGGCAGCACAGGAAATTCAGAATGAGTACATTGGGACAGGCCAAGTTCAACTGAGAAAGATCCTGAGCAACATGATCTAGATTTGAAGTTGAAGCAGAAGTTGCATGAGAAACCTCCAGAGATCTCTTGCAGCTACACTTTTCAATGCTTTTAAATGCTTACAGCCATAGATTTCATCCGGTCACTTTAGCATCGTGCTTCTCTTGAGTATTTAACCAAGAGCACTTACAAATAGTGACAGCCATGGTCATTATCAAAACTGAGCACCTCTCTGGGCTCTCTGCTTTGGCCAAATATCTGTGTCTGCCCTGTGTGACAACTGAGTGAAATATAATGGACCCTTGAACAGGACACAGGGTCAATAATCAGCTAGGCCCTCTTGGGCTTAAAAGGTAATGAATAAATACAGGTTTATATGAAGAGATGTCAGGAAGAAAACACTCTTTGAAGCCTTGCATTCTTCAAACGACAAGATTATTACTCTTAGCCTGGAAAAGAGCTTGTGTACCTCAGAGAGCATCTCCTTTTTGCAGCTGGTCTAATTTAAGAAGCCTACAAACAATCTTGTCTGTGTCTTTCTGACCACACAACTCAACACAAGCTGCTACTGAGAGGGAAAGTGACTGCAAACATCCCAGTTACAGCAGGAAGATTAGGCAGGAGGCCAGCTGAGCAAAGAGAGAAGGCAGCAGAGCAGCCTCCTGGACCTGGTGCCAGAGGTTAGCTGTATGTTGTACTTTGTAAACAACAAAGTCCTTGTAGCCCCCCTCCTGCAGAAACCCTGCAAACAAGTTAAGGCAAGGAAAGGGAGTTATTTCCAGCAACCTCCACAAGTGTGTGCATCCTATAGCTCTTTTTAGGATGAACATTAATTTTGATAATATCAAATTTAGGGAAGGGTAAGTCTCAGAGTGAAGATATTCATCATAACTCCCCTAGTCTTTGTTAATGTGTTACACATAGGAGCTCTGCTTTAATTCCAGTCCTAGGGAGAAAAAAAAATAAAAGAAAAAAAAGGAAAACCTCGCCACAATACTTAACTATTGGTCTAAAAAAAGAAAATTGCTACGTTCTTGTAAGACAAGTAACACTTCCATTTCCTGCATGAAGAAAACAAGGCAGAAAAGAAGAAATCCAAAGAGGGAAAGGATCAGGCATTCAGCCTAGTCTCCTGACTCAGTGAGAATCGATTTTTTTGCTGCTCACTACATGGTCCTGCAAGTCAATGCAGATCCTGACTTCTGACCTCAGATCTCAGGAGAGATTTTGCACCCATCAGGCAAAGTGTGCCAGCACTGGAGTGAGCAGTGTTATCGGGTGTTAGCTGCAGCACTCTGATACATCCTTGAGAACTAGCACATCATTAGGGATATTTTCACAATGGGATGTGGGGTTCTTAGGTCCATGTCAGACAAAACTGAGGATGCTTTCAAGGAGGAATTAAAAAGACCGTAAGAACTTTTAATAACTGCTCATTTAAATGTCCTTTTTCCATTAAGACTTCAGCACTATTTTTGAAATTTTGAAAAAAGTTTTGATAAAGCAACTTTGTATGCTCTTCTGTTAAAAAAATAATAATAATTAAAAAAAGCACAAAACACCCAAACAATGAAACACATTCCACCACCTCTTTCCCCCAGATGGAGTTATTTTTTGAAATGTGCTCTGGAAGAGAAATGAGCAGGAAATACATTTCACAGTGCAATACCCACTATAAGAGATACAAAGTCTGAGTCTCTGCACTTTGGGCAGTTATTGCCACCTCTCTGAATTAGCCACAGTTTACACCTACTTGTGCTGAAATAAATGACAACACAAGAGCAAGGTGATAGAAAACAGGTCTGCAATGTCTAGCTTCAGCCAAACACACCTGCAACCCTCTGACAGAGCAAACATATATTGAACTATGTCTAATTTATTGTATACTACAATAACACTAATAAGATCTGTGGAATCACATGTAAAATATTAGACATTTTACACACAGCCTTACAAAAGGTTTCATATTCACTGATATATACACCAACATTGAAACATCCCTGTTCACATGTTACATTCTATACACATTTTAAAATAAATTAGGATTTGTTCTTTGGCACAGCTGATGCAGGACCTGCTTCCCCAGCAGCCACTTTGATGAAAAAAACAGTGAGAGTTCACACTCACCAAGGACTTGTCAGCTCAAGGCATCACAGTTCCTGGAGAGCACTTCCAATTCCCACAGGCAGGTATCTGTCTCTGACACAGCTTCAAGGGCACACCACAGACAGCTGGGAGATTAAATATTAAACTCTCTGATCACACTGGCACACAACCTCAGCCGTTATTATTTGTAAACTGCATGGCTGAACAACCCCAGATTGTCAAAGAGAGAAGTGATGCTGTGGTTCACTGTGAGTTTGCTGAAAAACACAAAGACCTGTGGTGCTTCCAGCCTTCCTTATCTATGCTGCTCAAAATGAACTGGCACAGATCATTCTACACATCAATCACCCCCAGTGGGATGCCAAGAGACCACAAGTATCATATCTGAGACTACTCCACGCATGAAAGAATTTGTGCTTAAGAACTCTAGATGCTTTTCCTGATTATCAAGTTTCACTCTAGGGATAACTGGAAATGGTTTGTTTGAAATAACTTATAGAAGGACAATCTTACAGAACTTCTATTCAGATTGTATCCATTTTGTGTAAAGAAGCTTATTCCTTAGCATTGCTAAGTGTGTCAGAAGAGTAATCTGTCTATTCACAATACACCATCTGCTTTGCACCAGTTTCCACATAGAATGTTTCCCATCCATAACCCACCTGCATAATAACCAGAAAGCCACTACTGTGGGTAGTGGTCCCCCTTGAGAACACAATAAGCTCCTAGTGAAGGATAAAAATTAATTTCAAATCCATGCCTTGTCTCTGACACAGGGAAAAAACCAAATTAGTCTCTGCTGAAATACAGTTTTATTTTAGGATGAACTGCCTTAAATGTTCTAAGCAAATAATGATTTTTTCATTCTTAAACTCTGTTTTGAGAGATTTATCTTAGACATCTGCTTCTCATTCCTAGAAATTATATACAGTACCTGACTTTTACATAGATTCTCTGGCATCTCCCACTCCATATCCAACTCTATTTGCTGCTAGAGTAAGTAGCAAGTAGTAAATAGTAACTTTAGAATGAAATTAATGTTAACACATGTAACTTTAGAAAGCAGAATTTCACATTAATCACAGCTGCTGTGCCTAGAGTTGAAACAGGAGCAGCTGGGGTCCAGGAGGTTCTGGTTTGGGAGTTGTGGATGCCAGTGGAAGGTGGACTGGAACGAGAAGGAAGTTTGTTTGTATGACTGATGACAATTTCTTGCCTATCAAAGCCTGCTTTTCTGAAATTTCTTTACCAAGAATTGAGGTAATTTTGGTGTGGGTCCTCAGAAAATGCAGTCCCTCAAAATTCCATATCAAGAGGCACAGTCTTCTCCTCCTGTCCCTGCACTGAGTCCCATGCCACAGCACCCACAGCCCCTCTTCTCCCAAGGCAGGTGCATTTCAGTCATGCCTGGCAGGAGGAAAGGCCAGGCTCTTTCAGGACATCTCAGGGCACACATAAAGTGGTACTGCTCTGGAAAGAAAGGCTGGCTGAAGCATGAAGTGCACCAATTAGGGGATTTATTTGGTTGTTATTAGAAACTCATGTGGGAGAGAAGAGAGGGGAGTCATAGTCTTCACTTGCTGAGGTTCAAGTAGTCACCAGACATACACACAGGTCCCAGGACTCCAGGTCCCAGGCCCTCCTTGGTATTTAAAGTTCTGCCTCATCCTTCTGCAGGCTAAATTCACAATCAGCACATCTTCCCTGATCCAACCTGACCCCTTCCTTCTTTCCTCTTCCTCTGCTATGCTGAACACTACATAGGATAGTACTCATTCAGTTTTGTCCCTTTCTCAGCTATGTGACAGTCTGCATTGAATTTCTCTTACCCACTCCAACTCTTCCTTGTCACCTTTTTTCTCCTTTAAAACTTACCTTGGCTTTGGCCCCAGCTTTTGGATTTATGTTATTCTGTAAGGAAAAGATATCCCATTTATTTTAACATGCAAGCTCAAACAGTCATAAGTTTGATCTAGGCTGCAAGGAGCAGACTGTGGGCACTGCTAATGTCCCTCAGTCCTAACAAATCACCCTCTGTGTTCCACTGCAGCCCAGCACACACATCACCCTGGAATGGCTCCTCATTCTCCACTATCTCTTGCCCTGTCTGTGAGAGCTCTTCAAAGCTCTATCCTAGGTGTCATTTTCTGTATCTTATCCTCAGGGAGCCTCTCCTCTTCACACTGATATAACTATTACCTTTAGGTAAATGGCTCACAAATCTGCATCTCAATACCAAAGTGATCTCCCTCAGTTTAGCACTACACATTTAATAACACTTCTGATCTGCTGCCCTGGAAAGATGACTATTTGTTTAAAACTAAACTTTGCAGTTATTACTGAGCAGCTTGTCTTTTTCCTTTGATGTTATTTCCTTTTATGTTATTTCCTTGTCTCCATTTCTGTTAGCAGCAAAATTCTTCCCATTTCTAAAACCTCAATTTTAAATTCCTCCTTTTAATACCTACTTTTTCTACCTATCAGTGCTGGAATATTTCATGCCTTTCTAATTCTCCTCAACAATAGAAAAAATAAATCCAGACAATATGCTTGTCCACATCTTGGCCATCTTGATCTACTACAAATATTTTCTTCTTCAGTTCTTCACTGTTTCTGTCTTTTTGGACCAGTGATGAACTGAATTATACAAATACATTACACTCCCAGGACCCGTTGTGCTTAGATACAGTAAGGTAATCACTTCACAGAAATTTTAATTACATTAAAAATAAAATGCAGCAGCAGTAACAAAATTTTTGCTCTATCTCCTCTGTGACTTTGCTTCCTGTACTGCTGAATTTTCATTTCCTGCCCTGTTATACCTAAGTTCTGTACTGAAGCTGGGTAAAAGCTCTCACTTGCTGGCTTATTCAGTGCCCAAGATGAGCATGTCCTCGAAGTGACATTTTAAAAAGCAACTTGGCCTTGTATTGAAAATCTCCTCTTCAGATTTGTGCCTGACTCCCACTCCTGTTCCCAGATACCAGTTTTCACAAACCTTTTTGGAACCTTGATACAAATCCGTCCAGTGTGCCCAGAAGAAAGGGCAGAAAGAGGGACTGACAACAGAACTACAAACACACCCAATTTCATTAGAATAAGAGTGAAGAAATTATTAATTTACAGATTTACACAATTTACTTACACATTTAGTTCCTTCAGCTTGCTTTCAGTTAAAGCAATTACAATGGAAGAGGCAAAAATCATTGTATTGAAACCATCATCTTTGTGTTTCAGATAATTTTTTGAGATGCATGGAAGGAAGGAAGGAGTGAAATGAACGCCCCTGATGCAGGATACTCTGCCACTTCAGAAAGCCAAGACACACCTCTTTCCTCTCAGCATTCTCACCAATTCCTTCCCATGCCAGACCCACAGACCATTTCTCAGGGGCTGCTGGTGCTCTGCCAACACCAGGAGATGAGAGGAAGTTTTCCAGCACAGCAGCTGAGCAGCGAGAAGCAGCTGCTGCCTGAGCCAGGAAACTCTCCTACCTTAGGGCCAGCACAGGCTGCTGACCTGCAGCCCTTCCCAAAGCACCACAGCTGCTGTTCCCCACAACAGGACTGTCTGGCACATTTCAGTCTCCAAGAATGTCAGGGTCTTCGTCTGAACCAGGATTACAGACTGCACTTCTGTGCCTGGGATGGGTTTTATTAAAGCTCTGACATTCAGCAGTAGAATACATGCAATTCTGCTTAGGCATAAACAGTGTTCCAAGTATAAGTAATATCTGAAAAAGGAATCTATTTTTTTGCTAGTCAGTCAAATTTCATTCCCTTACAGAGTTTATCAGATTTAGTGGCATCTTACAAGAAAAAAGACAGTATCTCCTTTGTACCTACCTTGTAATTGTTTTAATAGCTACTTGGGATAAATTTGCAAGAATTACAGGTTTTTTTGGTAAAATATTTTGCATATGGATTTTTTTTTTGTTGTTCATATTGATAGACAGATGATCACTCTACATCCTTTCCAGCTGAACTATTCTATTCTGTTTTGTCTTTTATTTTAATACTCAAGTATTGAAATGTGAACTCTGGATCCAGTCCTCCTCTAGTCTAGTGTTGTTTCCTGCAACAATCCCATAAAAATTCTCAAATTCTCTTCTCAGAATAACAAGAAGTTGGCCTTTCTGTAAATCAGAGCTGGAGCACAAGAACTGGAGAGAAAAAATATTTTAAAGAATATTTTTTTAACTTCATGAGGCAGAGGATCCTCATTTAACCAAAGCCAAAGAGCACAGCTGAATCAATTAAAAACTGAAAGAAGACTTGGCTGTCTTTTTATGATGGGAGCAGGCAATTAAAGGAAAATGCAATGGAACTAACATTTATGGAAGTTTACACTATGAGCATAAGCACCTAAGAGTGCAAGCTAATATTAATACAGAGGTTGAATATATCCCTGTAACCCTGATGGGAAGCAATACAGGAAATGCTCTAGGCAATGTCTATGTAAAACCCACATCAATTGCTTGTATCAGTTAAAAAAACAGAGATACATTTAAATTAGTGCTAGTTGGTGAGCAGGCCTTTGATTGAATTCCATTTGCATTTCATAGAGAAAAACCAAAGCTTTCTGGGCCTGATTCTTCATAGACTTGCACCCCAGTGGCTGCCTATACACTTGCATTGCATAGGTTATCACTATACAGTGGTTCAGTGTCATAAGTATTTGCAGCTTCTTGTGTGACTAGAAATATATTCCTAAAAAACAGCATACTAGGAGGAGGGAAAGCATCCAGAAGCCAATCTGCATGTGTGCCATGTTTCCCTCCCTGCTTTTCCTTCCCAACTCCTCTCCTGGGGCCACAGCTAAGCTGCTCCAGGCTGGACATGCCAAAAGGAGCCAGCTTATTGCAACCATACCATCTAAACTCACGGCCCTAATTTTCTATTTTCCATAGAGCATAACTGTTCTAAAAATACCTTGGCTGCTCTTTATTTCCATGTCTTTTGTCCTGCCAGTATTATAGCCTGAAAGGCTCAGGGCTTTCCAAGCAATTTCCAAGTGGCCTTTTCCCCTTTTCATGCATTAAAGGCTGCCCCTTCATTTCTCTGCTTTACTTTTCTCTCACCTGTCTGTGAACAATCACTTCAGCCCCAGCCAAGCACACAGAAACAAGCCCTGAGCCAAGGCATATTTGCCTTGGGTCAGGCAAACAGGGTCTGTGTGGCCACCCTTGGCCTGGGGCAGGATGAAAGGGCCATCCAGGCCCCCTCACGGTTTGGTGACACCCCAGCCAACCCTCCCTTCCTTTGGGAACAATTGCAGAGAGTCACCCAAAAGTGGCTACAGATAAACTTCTTTCCATAAGCCGAGAGAGGCTGCTTTCCCACTGCCGGCCCTCGGGACATGTTTTCTGCTCTCACTTACACTGGTGGGAGCCCAGGGCTCTGTCACAGAGGGAAATCACCCAGGATTTTCTCTGGGTGCATGACTTGGCTTCCTGGCAGCTAATCCAGACTTGACAGTAGCTCACATGTGGGTTTCATCTTAAATAGTGAGAACTATTATACTTGTGTGTTTTCACTTTTGCTCTGTTAATGGGTAATTTCAACTTTCTTCCATGCTCTCCTTGCCAGCTCTGCACACTGCACAGCAGTTAATCTAATTCCTCATAAAAAGATCAGCTGGTGGCTGAATTCTATGGAAAAATAATTTTGAGAATGAGCGAAGTTTAGAGAGACAAGGTCTGCCTGGACAGTAAAGGTGGAAATGAAAATGGTTTTAATGGCAGAGGAATAAATCTGTTTTAGTAAAACTTGGATGCCAAGCCTTCCTGTCAGCTTACACAAAATCATTAAGCAGGTTCAAGCTCCCCTCCTCCATGTAGGATACTCTCACCACAGAGGTTCACTGCAAGCTGCTCCTGGCTCCAGCTTGGAGAACGTAGCTGTCAGGTAGGAACAGAGAAAGCAGAGTGAAATTTGCTTATCCAAGCCCTTTTCCAGCCTACAGCCAAAGGTACCATCTGGTATTGTCCAGCATACTGTGGACATACAAAGGCAAGAGCTCCACATTATGTAATTATGTAGAGTTCCACACAGCACATTTCACTCTAGTCTAACTGGAAGGAGAGGGACTGAGTCTTGAACCGGACAGGAGGCTGAAGCCCTCTTGTGATCAAAAGAAAAGCATTTATAGCATCAGATCAGTCATCTCTTCCTCTCACATTAGAAGCCACCTTTAAAGCCTCAGCCTTATAGCTTAAATCCCGTAACTTAAATCTAGCTTGTCACCTGCATCCCTGCCACAGGAGGAATGTGCAGCCTCGACAATGGCATCAGCTGCAAGGGACCCAGCTGAAGCTGTCCAGGGAAGAGCTGGGCATTGGCAAGCCCATTCTTCACCACTGGAGATGAGGACATCAGGCAAGAGGGGGAGCTCTGCCCCCTCTGTGGCATGGGGCCAAACCTGTACCTTCTCTCTTGAGCCTAAACAGAAAGCAACCCATGCATCATGGGTGAGTGATGGGGAGGAGAAAAGTCCTTTTCACAAACACTATTAAAATTGCTGCTGATGTTACATTGTCTATGTGATGAATACACTTCAAGTCTGGAGATGGGGAAAAAATGATTCTGATAATCAATTACCTGAGTATTTGGTATAAGCCCTTCTGGGAAGAGGGAAAAAAGCTGTATCATATCACAACATCAAATGGAGTATCACTTAAAAACACCTGCTTCATTTTAAGGAAACCAAAAAGGTATACTAAAACTAAACTGAAAGATGACTAGTTTCATCTCAAAACACTCCCTAGCCATTTTTTTTTCTTTGAAGCCAAATAACCTTCTTTGAAAGAAAAATTATCTTCTGATTCCTGTTCCATCACTAGCATCACAAGGAAAAAATGTGGGAAAATAAAAGGAGAGAAATAATTTCAAAATCTCATCTTCATTTACTGCAAAATGGTCTTAGAAGGCTGGGTAGACCACTCCTTATTTATACTATTTCTTTAACTTGTAGTCATACTGCCAGAATTTACCAGCGCTAAGTTTTTCCAAGTGGTTCAAAGGTTGGGGTTAGAGGTTCAAAGTTAATAACACTTTTTGTGTTTACAAATACAACTTTAAGCCATATTGTCAAATGTTCAAGATAAAGTCCTGGCTTCCTACTCTGTAATCCCTCCCCAGAAAAAGCATACTTCTCTTTTCTTAAAAACTGTTTCATTGTCTGGGTTATCATTTGGTAACTCTAAATTTGTAAAGGATAATAAATTGAAAATTCTAGTATGGAACTGTGTCCTTATTATGTGTGTTATATTGCAAACGTGGCAATTTATACAGCAACTTATACACCCAGAGCAGGTAAATTCAAGGATGAAGTGACCACAGATATACCTACACCCAGTAAAAATATCTGGATTTAAGATTAGGAGAGAGTAAGGGTCACCACATTTTTCACTGCTGTTACAAAATGATGTTATTTTTGTCCCTTGCAATATAAATGAGCTTAGTAGGCCCAACATGTGAAATACCTTCTGGACAGAACTGACTTTATGGAAAGATAGATGGATGGAACCACTGAGTTCATAATCATAGGACCGCTTTTGACTTCTCTCCAGAGCATGTACTGCTTAGGAAAAGAATGCAAACTGCAAATTAAACCCTCCCTTATCCTCAGCAACCTGAGAGTCTGGCCCAAGAAATTCTGCAAAGTCTGGCAGACCGGGGGAGCGACGTGCGCATCGCACGGAGGTGTGAGCAGCGCGGCCACCCCGGCTCAGCCCGCAGGGCACAGCTGCAGGGGCACCTGTACACAAAGGGGGGAAACAAGGGGCTTTGAGGGGGAGGTGAGAAGGGGCCTGAAACATGGGAGATACTTTGGTTTCCTTCATATCCTGCTGCTATTTCAGCCAAGCATTTTTCATTGCCAACTTATATGAAGAGTGATTTCTTACCAAAATAGTTTTCAGATGCCAGAAGGAATGCCTTTGATTAATGTTATTAAAACTGGGTGTGCTACTGAGTCTTTTCAAGCATTCTTCATCACTATGCTTTAAACCTGGCCTTTTTGCATTTTCACTTTGCAGCACTTTTGCACAGAGACATAACGAGCTGGAAAGGAAGGTGTTCTAGCAAGACTGGGGCAAACACCAATGAAGTTTCTTCTAAGCATTTTCACCCTCCTTACCTCTGTGTCATTCTTCAACCTGCACACCCCCAAATATTCTTACTGCCTTCATCCCACTTAGTTCCTGTGGGAAACATCAAAAACCTGGATACCTTGACCAAAATTATTTCCTTTAGCTCTTTGGTTTCCCTCTCTAGCAGAAGCAGCAGGTCCCCAAATCAGACACAGAACGTTCCTAGCCTAAAACCACTGTCTGAATAATATTTCTCTCCTCCAGCCTCCTATGGTCTCTTTCCCCCTTATGTTATTGCCAATGCATGAGTTCCCTCTCAAATTTACAGTAAAATGAAAGGATCATCCCCAGCCCTCCAAGAAAAACACAAGGGTGTGAAACTTCAAAGAGCTGAGACACTGGATGAGCTTGCTCCTAAACCAAGGGCCAAGTTTAAGCCTTGCCAGGCAGCAATCTGCCTGAAGAATACTGCAGGGAAGGCAAGGAGCAATCCCTCCACCATGAGGCACAACTACTCTAGCAAGACCACAGTAAGCCACAGCTTGACAGGCAAAAATGCTGCTCTGCTGGAAGAACTTATTTTTTTTCAGGGAACATCTCTCAGTAAAATAATTATTTTGCCTTTGTAAAAGCATTTTGACCACAAGGAATGAGGCAGCAGCAAGTCTCCTGCCACAGCAGATCGTGGCAGCTGCCTCCACTGCTGCCCTGTGCAAGCCTAGGGAGGAATGACTTTGGATGGCACAATACAGTCTGAGTAGCACTGTTTGAAAGCACAAGGGTTTTGTTTAACTATAACATAAGTTGCTTGCCCTTTTCAGCTGCTCACATCCTTTGCTTAGAGAAACCAGGACCAGCTGCTCCATAATGGATCTTACAAAGGCACCAGAAGGCAAACTTTTGGAAGACATCACTCTAAAGTCAAAGAAAAACCATAATCAGAATTTTACTGGTAACATGTGAAAGAAGTAAAAAGTTCCATTTTAACAGTTTTCCAACACTTGGGTACTTAGTTTGTAGAGTAGCATTTATCTCTCTTTTTTTTTTTTTTAATTTTTTAGCATCACAGTACTCATATTTTTGTGTAAGACATTTTACACTATAGGCAGAGTAATCTGTGCTCCAGATTGACTGAAGGCATTGAGACACCTCTCTAGAAATCAAGGGAACAATTTTAATCAACTAAGACTCCTTTCCCTTATTTCATATATCTAATAGCCTTGATTCAACAGGCAAATTCAGATCAATGGAAGAGCTGCAGTAAGCCAAGTCCATATTTGCAGGACTGCTATAAAAATTAGGGGACAAACCAATGTACAGGTGTAAAAAGAATAGGGAAAGGCTAAGAAAGGAGCAAGATAGCGAAAGTCAAGAACAAGATCTCCTTCTTTCAATGACTTTTAAAAGGATCAAAATGAAAAAGTGATACATAAATTTTCAAAACCAAAATCAAGGTATTTCTCATCCTAACCCAAAGAAAAATGTCCTTGAATAATCATGCTGTAGTACAGTCAGTCATGAAAACAACTCGTTCAGATGTTGGGCAAATTAATCAGACTCCCTACATACTCTGGCATGGAGACTTCTTTTTATTTAAATAATGGAAAGGTTACTTTAGATTCTAGCATTTCACATGCCTTTTCAAAATATAGTCCAGTTCTCCTCTTTCTAGAGACTGGGAACTGTGAGAGAAGAATTAACTAAAGGGACAACACCATATTACAGGGCTTGATTCTCAAGTGACACAAATGAGCACTGATCCATTGATGCTAACGAGTTACACACTCCTACAACACTTAAAGATCTGACTCCTTTTCTTGCTGCCTTCTTGCTGTCACTTTTTGCAATCAGTTTTGATTTGGGGCCTCCTTTCCCTCCTCCCCCCGACTAAACTTCCTAAATATTGAGCTACAACCAAGCATGTAAGAAACTCAAGTTTTTGATTTTATATCCTCAGGTTTTCTTTTGAGATGTTAACTATTACAGCCTAGTGGAAACAGCAGCCAAAAGTCTTCACAGTCCTGTTGGTTCTGTAGTTTATTCTTTAGCCTTCCAGTCTGAGAAAGATGATATGAAAATATTACATTAGCTAATACTCAAACCCAAGAACCAATCAAAGAGAGCAAATACCTTGCTAAATCTTAGAATATGTTCTAAAGATATATTTAGGAATGAGAATACCCTGAAATATACTAAGCTTCCAGTTGAAGATGGGACAAATCTGTTTATTCCCCCCTTTGCTGTTTTCTGAACATCATCTTTCCACTCAGAGGAAAGCAGCACTTTTTTCTTACTGATCAAGATCCTTCAGGAATTACAGAAAAGGGCTCTCATATTAGTTAGATGTGCTTTTCCTGAGATCAGCCTGCAAAGTGGAAAATCTGCCTGGCTATATGTTAAGGACATTTTGAACCCATCTTCCTTCCCTCTCTCTCCAGCACCTAGGTCAGCACAGAATATTAAATATTTGGAATGCTGTACCTAAATCCTGGTCTTCTACTCTGTGTAAAGTTTCCTTCAGATCTGAGCAGTTTCCAAACTCCATGCCTGCTAAAGGAGAGCTCCAGGCAGTGTTATCTAGGTTGGTAACACGAAATAACATGAGATAATACTCTGTGGACAGTGCACCTGCAAGGTGTATGAGCCAAATGCATATGGGAGAGATACATAGGTGAAACAGAGCTGAAATGAGAGTCAGTGATAATCAAGAAATTAGATTTATGTCCCCAGACAAAGTGCTCTGCACTTCAAGGAGAGCTTCTCCCACATTGAATTGTCTGTCTCTGAGGGCATCCCAAACACTGTCTGAAACCTGCTAGAGGGCTGGCTCTCAGACACAGCCTTATCACAAACTGGTTCAGGACTGCAACCATGTTATGTTTCTGTATATTAAAATGCCCCCCCTGTGAACAGAGGACAAATACCTAAACATTCTTACAATAATAATTAATTGCTACATTGAGATGGAGGTATTTTTTCACTTAAGTCTGTGTTGCTCTCTAGGATTACTGAAACTAAATTTCCCTTGACACCACTCAGAAGAAACCCCAACACCACAACCCAGCATAGGAGAAGCAGAGGATTTAAGATTATAGGATTAGGATGTTTTTACTATTCTAATTCCTTCTTCATGAGTAATGTATATATGTGGATATTCACCGCAAACTATTCGCTGTCCTAGTTAAAAACAGCAGTTTCACTCCTTTTTCCCAGCAGGGAGGTGTTCACACCATAGCTGATACTAACAGGCTCTGTTAGGGAAACCAAGAACAGGATAAGCAAAGGGTCTGAGACACTGACCTGGATGGTTTTCCTTTAGAAAACAACAGCAACAATAACAACAACAAAAAACCAGCCACCCCCACACCAGACAGCAGCTGTATCACATAGAGAAAGGGGACTCCTCTGTATGGAAGTTCTGAGCATGCAAGGTTTCGTTCTTCTTCATCTTCAACAGACATCCCACCAAAAAAAATCAAGATTTATAAGAAAAATGAGCATTTTAGGAAAACAGATGCTTATAAATAAACCAGTATTATCTGTAGTATTTTTCAAATGTTCAATCATGCAAAGCCTTACAGTAGGCAAAAAGTCCCAGACATGGTTATTGCATAATTTTCTGAAATAATAAATATATATTGCATATATCTTATTATACATTATATGCAAATAATATATATTGAAAAAAATCTGTTGACTTTTCAAATTCAAAAACAATATTCAAAGAAAATGTAACTTTAGAAGCCTAAGTGGGCTGAGGAATAGTCTCAAGTACGAGACAATTTGCAGTGTGGCAGCTGATGTCCAAGGATGCCCACTTAAAAGCAAAATAAAGTTTTGGTCAGTATTTTTGTTCCTTCCAGTAGCTGGGAAACAAAGCACAAAACAAATGACAAGTAAACATTCAGCCACAGGAAGCCATTAACAACAGTGGGCACCAATTAGGGCCCAGCAGGTATCCTTTACACCGCCTGGTGCTCTAGCTCCTCCTCAAATACTTTGGCATAACACTCACAAACTCAGGCTTAGGAAACAACAGGCTGTTTCATTTACTCTGCAATTTGTAGCCACATATTCCTGCTGATAGGCCCATAAACCTGTTTGTAGTCTTCTTCTGTTTCCCTTCAAGTTTGTGTCATTAGAAACTACAATTACTGTCTGTCCAAAGAGAATACTCTTCAGGAAAGAAAATAAAATTGAGATACTGTGATCCTTTTCCTCTTTGTCTCTCTCTCACTCCTTTTCAACTTTTCTTTTGGAGGAGAATGCATAACACAATGGCTGATGTCAGGCAAATGGGCTCACTGAGAAAAAATACGTGTGAATTCTCCGATTTTTGCAACATGGACGTTATTTTTTGAATCACAAATTTTCCAATAGAACAGAGTGAAAAGCACATTGTTTTCAAAAGTAAGTCAAATTTTGCAAGAATTAAAAAAGAGCAAAAAAATATATATTTTACTTCAACCAAAACCATTGCACAAAATATATGCAGTTTTGAGATCTTTATATCAACTGTAAAATATTTTGTATCTCTTATCCAAAAAACTTCAATAAATTATCCAAGCCTTTTAAAATCACTCATAGATTGTTCCTTACTTCTTCCATTAGGAAGCATAGTTTTATTGAAATGCAACACAAAATAAGGTTCTCACCTTTACATTGAGATTGTAAAATAGAAAATAAGAAAGCAGGTTGCAATCTCCCAAACTAAGATTTTACCAGCTTTTTCACTGTTATTCTGAAATGCAAAAGTGCTTTCATGACATATAGCACTGCAAAAATCAGAGGAAAGTCAGAGTCCAGACCAGAGAACTGAGAAATCTTCTTAGTGAATGTCACAACATAAAACAGTACGGATGAAACAAGCTATTCAACTCCACTAAATCCACCTTTGTCTTACAACCATCCACAGCCAGGGTGCTCTCATGTGCCATCTCTGTTTCTATCATCACTGCGAGATGCAATTTAGCCAAAACATCATCAGTGAAGTTTGATCATTTCTTGCTGCTTTTGGCATTACAAGACAGCAAGGAAAGCAGACTAAAACAGTCCTAATTCAGAGCTCTCCGTGTTTCTCTTTGATTTTCCTTTGTTTTGAATAATCTTTGTTCCAATATTTTTTGCCATTTGAAAAAAATCAAAGCAAATACTCAGCAAATGAGTAGTTTACTTTCCAATGGCATGAAATGTTAAATCCTCACTGTCTTTTGTCAAAGGTGTCCCCAGTTACCCATCTCTTTGCTCCCTCCACTGCCTCTGCTGAGTGTTCTCACTGAAGCTCCCAGCTCCTGCAGCAGCATGACAGAGCTGTGCAGCCTCTGCAGGCAACAGCCCCCACAACCAGTGCTGAAAATCATCTGTCACAGAGGGATAACCTCTACAGCAGGATTCCCAGAACACCTATCCCATGAGTTTTGAGGAATAACCAATGTATACCTCGAGCCTTGTGTCATGTGTCTTGGTGCTGCCCTACAGGTGTGTGGTACAGAAGTGTCCTTATCATGCCCAGATATTGGCAGCCTAGAGTCCAGAAAGACCATTGACAAGGAACCCACAGTGCTTGTGTGTACCCAGAGCTCACCTGCCCAGTGCTCATCTAGTGGGAAGTGTCCAGGAACTCCATTGCATCAGCCCTTGCTCCTCACTGCTGCTGCTTGGCAGCTCAGCTCTTCAAGGAGACCGTGTGGCCCCAAGGTAGAGGAATTCAGTACCTGTCTGATTCCTCTTGGCTCAGAAGGGAACTGAGTGCTGAAGGCTCCACATCACTGTTTCCTGGCATGCTGGGACAGGAGCGCTGTTTGACAGAAGTGAATGAAACAATCCAGGCACTGATATTCCTCAGCAATACAGAAAAATGACATGTGAGGAAGCCTGAGTACAGGAAGCCAGACCAGCTTGCCCACTTCCACAGTTCTAGACTTATCAAAGAGCTCGACTGAGTGGACTCTGCTGATGTGATTCTCTGTGCACACATGTGAACTTAAACATCCTCCTCCACAGCTAAAAGACTATGACTGTTGGGGACGCTTATAGAATTTTCAGAATGAGGTTTATTTATTTCATTTGATATTAGCCTAGACTGGCCTTTCCCAGGTACCAGACTGGTTGGGGAGTTTCACCCATTACAAAGAGAACTTCCCTGTTTGTCTGTGGGAAGGGAGCAGTTGTGCCTGCGTAACTTATCTGCATACACACATTCCAGTTTTGTCCTGCTACTTCTCTGAAAGAAATTTGGGACACAAAATAAAGCACCTAAATACTGTGTACATTTAAGTGCACACAAACCCATACACAAAGCATCAACTAATAAGAAAGGTGTTATTTGCACAACTGAGTGCATATATATAAGAAACCCTTTCAGCACTAAGAATATATCGTTGAAAACTGCATCTTGTGCTCTAAGATCAAGAGAGGGAGTGCTCCTGTTCTACAACCACCTAGAAATCAGGTGGCTCATCCAAGCCAGTCATCGAGGCTCCTTCTGTAGTCAAGCAAGAGAGATAAGTGTCTCCAGATTGCCATTTATCCCATTCTAGGATAGGTGAGTAAAACAGGTGAGATGAATCCCTGGCATGGTATCTGCTGAGGAATTACTTCCTAGATTACTCCCTTAGGAGAGATACTTAACTTTTAGCAGCTAATGTTGAGAGGAATCCCATGCGACAGGATTAGGGAGGATTATAAAGATTCACACACTTGTGAAAATTCCCATTATATTGGGCTTACAAAGAAAGTAAAAATTTAAATTTCCCATGCAAACAAAACCATCTTATACCCTCCATCATTCAAACTGTAGATCACTATATCTATTATAGTCAAAGATTTGTGGAAGTTCTGTGTGTTTTCCTAAAGAATGTATGCTGTTCTATTTTCCCAAGAAAATGAGGTTTACTTTCTGAATATTAAGAAATTATCTGCTGCAAACCTGTTAGCCATTTAAATATGACAGAGATATATATAAAAAACTTGAAACACTTAGCAGGAGCATGTTACCAAGCAAAGGACAGATCTGTCAGTGCTGCCAAAGAGGAAAGGTGGTGGGAACACGTCACCACTCCTGAGATCAGAAATGAGACTTAACCTAGAGAAGGAACTTGTTTAGCTCTCTGCTTCCATTCACCTGGCACTGCAGGGTCAGTTAGAGACAATAGTTTTTACACATCTCTGTTCTCCAAGAGTTCAAGGTTCTATTTAGGTTTTGCACCACATCCATGCAGACAGTAACACCAGCTCTCATCAGTAGTATTTCTCAATGGTGCCTCCTGTACTACTGAAACCAGTGGCACCATTCATTTTTCTCCATGCCAGCTAAGTGTGTGTTAGCATTTACTGCCTGTAAATGCAACTCATTCAACACAGGCAAATATCTCACAACAAAAACCTTCTCAGCACAACCGGGCACAGTTTGCAAGTTCTTTTAAACCACTAATAGTTACATTAAATAGGGGAAAATATTTAATACTTCGATGAGATTCACACCTGTCATTGTTGCAAAGCTAACTTTTAAAGAAATTGAAAAATTCAGGCTCATACTAGTAACATGTACGATCTTCAGTCAGTTTCTCCCTGTATGGAAAAACTATGTGCTACTTCACAAACCCTGAATAAACTGAACTCAGAAATAGGTTGAGAAAGGGGCAGACATTGCATTTACTGTCTTTCTCTGTTCATTTTCTACTGTCACCCCCTTTAAGATTTTCCCTTCTCATGTCAATTATTTACAAAGTGGGGAGAAAGCATAAAGACATGATTTAATGACATTGTGATTAAAAGAGGCTCTAAATTCTAGAAGTCAGAGCCCAATTCCAGAAAGCAAGTAAAACACAGACATGAGATCTGCCTTTTCCTGCATTGCTGTGGCCAGTTGAAAAGATCCACAGATATCTACCAGCACTATAATGATATTCAGTTGTTGAACAGCAACTGTCACAGTCACAACTGAAACGTCATCCTCCATGCAATCATTGACATCTTGCATTCCTTCAAATATAACTATAACCCTGCCATGCTAACAATCCCATGGAAATCCAAAATGGGTGAGGAGGGGAGCAGAAGCTTTCATTTCCTAGTCACTTTACAACCATTTCACCTGTCTTGTCCCGGAGTCTGGTGCTGCATTCCAGTAAAATGCAAGCACTGGGAAGGCTGGAGAGGTGTGAAAGGACTGTAAAACAGAAACACCAGAAGACACCGTGGAGATCATCAGGTCACACACTGCAGTTTTACAGCCCCAGATTGCAGCCATGCTAGCTCACAGACAGCCAAAGCCTGGCCTTCTGCAGGCACGGAGAGGAGCAGAGCAGTGGCTCCCCTGGATGCACCCCCTTGCTTCCACTCTCCATAACCCATCTCCCATGTCCATTCCCACATGGAGCAGCTGTGAGATTTGAGTTCACAAAGGGGGTGAATTTGAGGCATTAAAGCATGTCTCTTGGTGCATTGCTTCACTGCAGAAGTACTTTAGAGGGGTTTTCCTGTACTACCTGTTACACCCAACAGAGAAAAAGATGCAGGTCCTCTGTTAGATGAGATTCCAGCTCTCAGTTTCTCCTGCAGTCACTTTTCCCCTCTTCCTCTTCAATATTCTCCAAATACTTTTCTTCTCAAGAAAGCATCTGAGAAAAAGTCCAAAATTACCATCCTTTAGTCCTACACACTCTCATTTTTCAATACAGTCTAGCATAACCAAGCCTGAAGTCTTTAGATGATTTTTATTTTTTCTCAAAATAAATAGCTGTCAAGATTAAAAATGAGTGATTATTTGCTAATATATCAATGAATTGCATACTCAAGCTAAAGATTTTAAGTTTTACAGACTTCACCAGTACAAATGACTCAAGAGGACCAGGAGTTTCAACCTCATAAGATGCATAATGGGCAATTTAAGATTAATGAAACAGAATCTGGGAGCACATCTTTGTGCATTAGCACAGCACAGAACAGAGGAAGCTGAACCTGCAGAATGAAAGTCAATGCTGAAGACCCAGCACCCACCCAGGTTTTTTCACTCTGAGTTACCTCTAGTATGGAACTGTGAACCAAAACAGCCACTGTCAGCTGGCACACACATGTCCATCCATCCAGCCTCAGCCCCACTTCCAGATGTGAACCTCCAAATGCCAAAGGGGAGCAGCTGGAGGCTCACTTCAAAGTAGGTCTGAGGTAATTAGCTCTAAAGACTTTTGCTACATAAATATTGATAGTAATATTTTAGTGTATCTCAGGTACTTCCAGTTTAAAATAGTTGGATAAAGCCAATTTAAAGTTTGTCAGCAACCATGGCCACTTAATTAAACATGCTTGTTTTCATCATCACTGCTGTTTTCCTGCCCTATACTCAGAACTCTCCAGGACACATCATAGCCATGCAGACCTACCTGCAAATGAACATGAGGGAAATTAGACATCTACAGGCCTTTACAACAAAAGAGCCAAGCTATTTATTTCTAAAAGTGTAGCCTCCCTCACAGGTAGATCTTGGGCAGAAAACAAATTGTTTATTTTTATTTTTAAATCTAATCTAATTTCCATACTTATATTAAATCCATGTATATAACTCACTGTGGAAAACATACAATTCAATCAAGCTTAAGATACTAGAAGAGAAGAAAACTTGAGCTGTTGTTTCTTTTTAGGCTTCAAGGTCCACATGACACAGTTGACAAGGCTACAAAAGTTCAACCATTTTTTGTGTGCAGGCCCAGGTAGAGGAGGTCTGCATTTTCCAGTCACCCATGTGTTTATTTGACATAACATATCAGGGGAAATAATGCTGTGGAAGCCATGAGCAATAACGTGTGAGGCACTCCTGCAAAAAGAAGCATTAACATACTTTGACAAATTGTTATGACAACTTAGTAATTGGATACAGCAACTTTTCCAGACCTATTGGCACATGAGTGTGGCAAGAGCTTGCCTGGAGGCTGCTGGTTCTGCAGGACAGTAGCTGCAGGCAATTCAGGGGACACTTTCACTGGCAGCTGCAGGTCAGGAAAATAAGGGGAAAAAACAGTTTGGAAAAAAAATCTCAAAGAACAAAATATAAAAATAGACTTTTGATGGTTTGAACAACATATAGATATTGGAAACTGACTGAAATATTACATAAGATCTATTTAAAGAACATAAATAGCTGGTTTGATTTTAAAAGCACTTTAGTCTCCATTACCAAATGAAGGTTTTCTTAGCCCTCAAGCTTTAACAAAATCACCTAAGTTTTTTTTAACAGTTCCTAACAATTCATGAGGCACATTTGAGACTAGGCACCAGACAAAAGGGTGCATGCAAGGATCTGTCCTATTTCTTCCCCACCTGCAACTCTCAGCTCATGCTTAAACTAAACACTGAATTTTAAACTTGTGCAAACCTTTTATGTAAGATTAGTGCGACTTATATTAATTCAGTCTAAATCCACTGCTTATTAACATACACTAAGCAGATGGAATTCTAAATTACAATGACTGTTAAAGACAAACTTTTTCCACTGCAATATCTAAGTCAGTATGAAACTGACCCGAGTTTTAAAGGTAATTTTGTAGCATACATAAAGCCCTAAAGTACTCAGAAACAAGTATGCTGCTATTGTTTGTATAAATCAAACAAAACTTGCAACAAAGAGCAGCCTTTGTAGCCCTTTCTTAATAAGATTTGGATAAAATACAAGTGAAAATACTCTCTGCTCGATGTTTCCCTAACCTTTACCTATAAAGAAGAAATGGCACAGACTGGTCAATACTTTTCAATTTGATTGAACTTTACACAAGACAAAATTAAGATTCATACATCATGATTAAAGTAATTCTCTCCCAGTGAGTGTGTTACCCCAAAAATAATTCAATGCAGTCTTCCCCTGCTAAGTATGGAGAAAAGTGTTTCCTTTAGAAGAGGAAATTCTCTTAAGGAAGTTGTTTTAAGCTAAATAAAAGTTCAGGATGAAGCCAGCAAAAGGTGTGAAGGATTTCTCTTTGATTTCCCAGCTTGTGTATTTGGGCTCAGACACAGACTACATTTTATGCACATATTAATAGGATGCTAATAAGCCTGCAACTCCACTTTGACAGGGACCTGTAGAGACAACCTGATATGTGGCACCAGATATAATAGCTGTCTTAAACAGGAGATTTATTTCCCTCTCACACAGGGGGCGAATCAGACAATGTATTTTTTAATCGCAAGTTCAGATGAAAATGTCATGCAAAGTTAGGCTGTTGTTTTAGTTGTAATGTTTCTCAGTTAAAGTAAACCTTCAAAAGATTGAAATAGAGCCCAAGCCTTTGAGACTAACTAGGAGCAGCTTTTGCTTTTCACTGGTAACCTTACATGCAAAATGAGGCCACTCAGTTGCAAACTCTTGTAAATAACCAGGTCATGAAAACAATCCTGGTATCAAAAGCACAGAAATTGGCAGCATTTATTTCAACAGCTTGCTGCATCCCATGGAAAACTTGGAGAGAGATTCCATCTAGCTGTAAACTGCAGAGATATTTCAAAATTAAATCTTCTTGAAACAACATTGAAAAAAATATAAAATAAATAATAAACAATAAAAAATAGTAGGTAAGAGTAATCTCACCCATGTATTTATACTAATTTCTATTTACCATTTAAAAAATAATCCAGAAATTACATCTATTGTATCTGGTGCCAGATATCCTAAAATTTAATTTAACCACACATTCAAGCAAGGCTTCCACATACTTTCTCCCCCAAACAAAATTTTCAACTTGGGGATTTTCAACATTTCAACTTGGGGATATTTTTTTGTATTTCTTGAACAACAAAAAATAGATTAGGACAAACTTTTTTCATTTTCAGACACTAAAAAAGCCCTTTTGCTTGAACAACACATGCGAAATGGAATTTTATAAAAGAAAAAGAAAAAAACAACTAAAAAAACCCACAATGCACAGATGATTTTCATTTTCAATTTAAGGTAAAAATTCTGGAAAAGTGTGACTGTTCTTAACCTTTTGACACAGAAGCTTCTCCCTTTTATTAACTGTTGCTTTGGTGAAATTAAAAAAAATTATAACAATAAGGTTTTTTTGTTGCTTAAAAAAATTATATATGGCTTAAGCATTTTGCATTTCTAAAAAATATAGATATAAATATGTATTTTTCAATAAATTTATATTTCCGGTTTGGTCAATAGACCAGCATGCATATATACAGCTACTAGTAAAATTATGTCAAATATCTTCTCCTATCCTGGGATGATCTCAGTTTCAAACTTCTTTCTATCATCTCAAGACTTACTGAGAATTACTTCAGCCATCAACAAAAAGAATGAACAATTGTCACTCATCAGTTACTCTCATGTGTCAGCTTGAAGAAATTAATGCAACCTTTCTTAATGTGAAATAAATGAATGTAGTTCTGAAATTACAGAATAGTTTATTAATTTGAAAGTTGACTGAATGGGATTCCCCTCCCCTTTCCTGCCATTTCTGCTTAGGGAGTTTCATCTGTTCACTTGACCTTCTCCTCAAGGGAATGACAAGGGCAGAAGCAAAGTGCCACCCAAATGGCAAAGCTGGAAATGCAGATTCAAGAAGACAATAGGAAGGTTCAGAGCCTCAGGCACGGGCTTCTCTTGCCGAGGAAGAGGTCTAGGGGACTGCACAGTGTCTTGATATTTGTGTATCTAGATACAGTGACACTGAAAGCATAGCAACAAGTCAGGCAACTACTATTGCCTCTTGCAAATCTACTTTGGTTTCCTAGCTGCAGGACTTAAAAAGCCAGGGTCAAAAGAGAAGCATCTAAATCTTCACACAGCAGACAAACTCACAAAGCAGAGCTCAATCTATTGTATTGTTGTGTAGGCTGCACACAGATACAAATGCACATGTTCATGCTGGTGTACCATACAAAACCGATATAAGTGCACTGCTGGTCACATTCTGCACTCTAGGCTCTGAGATGTGAAGGGGATGTGTGCCTGCAGCCCCTGGGCAGCTGTCCTGCAACCCTTTGGGTGATGTTCAGACAATGCTCCAAAGCCATTTTGTCTTCATGGTTCAAGC
>WBND01000017.1:3070261-3125722 GCA_013398595.1 Tychaedon coryphoeus | reverse complement strand
GGAAAAGGGAAAAAAAGGGAAAAGGGAAAAAAAGGGAAAAGGGAAAGCTAGATAGAACAACTTAGCTAATTTGATCTGGGGCTATTTAGGTTTCAACAACAATCATCATTTTACCTGCATCATAGAAGTACATTTTTCCCTTGTAAGAATAGTGGATAAGTGAAACCCACATCCACATTTCAATCTAACATTCAATCAGAAAACCAAATCCTAAATCTATTTAATTGTCTTACTACATCCCACAGATGTAAACCGTGCTTTACTGACCAATGTAAGGCTGCCAGTGAGAGGTGATGAATTTTGTCCAGCTTGCCCTACATTGACTGTCTTCCCTTTGATTTTTCAATTCTCCCACTGTCATGGAAAAACAGGCTTGATTTGGGGAAATTAGTTTAATTTTCTTGCCAGTCAGGTCAGAGTGCGATAATGGCAAATAGAACCAAATCTTAAGAACACCTTTTCCCCCACACCTTTTCTTCCTGGGCTTAACTTTACTTCTGGTTGGGGAATAGGGGCTGTGGTCAGTTCAATGCATGTTGCTTCTTCCAATTCCTCCTCCTTTTTGGGAGGACTCCTCACGCTCTTCCCCTGCTCCAGCATGGATCCCCTCCTCAGGAGGCAGTCCTCCACAAACTCCTCCAAGGTGAGTCCTCCTCATGGGCTGCAGCTCTTCATGAGCTGCTCCAGCATGGGGCCTCCACTCAGTAGAGCTCTGCATTGTGTGGATACAGAGGGGGAACTCAGACAGCTGACAGCTCTGCTGCACCCTGTCAAACACCCAACACACAAATAATGCTGCAGGGTCACAAGCAATGGCAGAGCCCACACCTCCAGCACAGGGAATGCCCCTCACCTCCTCCACTAGGGTAGTGCAGCTCTCACCTACTTCTTTGCAGTGCTTGGGCACCTGTGAGCCCCCCAAACTACCGGGCTACTGTGAGCACACAGGTAATAATACAAGATTATTCAGGCAGAATTGCCCGCAGTGCAGAATAGGAGCACCTGCCCACAGTGAGATCACTGAGATCACCACAGAAGTGCTGGCACAGAAGCTCTCCTGTGCCATTAAACCCTGGGCCCCACAGCACATGGGCTACTCCAACAAGCCAGGCTGCTGCCAGGATGAGTCAGCCCTCCAAAGTCAGCCAGCAGGCTGAAGAGCTTACCCTGAGGTGAAATGTGAGCACCTGTGCCAAGATATGATCCATTAATAGACGATAAGCAATAGTGCTACCTTCGTGCTTCTTCCCCTCCTGTCCTAACAGACTTGCAAGCATTTTCCAGAAACTGGTCTGGTTTTTAATCTGTGTTTCAATATATTGCTTACATAGCTTATGTACTGGAAAAATTGTACCTGATTTTTGAAAATAGTCTCCAATTCCAGTAACAGCACACAGCTTGGTTAACTCATTTATCTATAGAGACTATGGACTTAAACTGAATTTTCAGCTAAAGACAAAAATGGCAAAGCAAGAATAAGAACATAATAATATATTGCATACATTTAGCTATGTTATACTCGGCAGAGAAACATATTTTAGCAGATACTTAGAGCAGTTGTTTAGACTATCCCACACCACAACCAAGTAAGGATAAGTTTTCAAAGCAGAAGAAGCAAAATAGGGAATGAAATGTACTGATAGAATAAACCTAAAGAAATCCAAAAGAACAAGCTACAACCCAACCAATAAAATAAAAAATCACAACAAGCCTGATATTTGGGTTGGGTTTTCTCTGTTTTGTTTGGGGTTTTTAATAACAATGTTGAAAGCAAAAAAAAAAAAACCCCAAAACCAAGAAAAAAATCCCTCACAACAAACAAAATCTAACAATAAATGTAATGTAATCTTCAAGCCAAACTCTTGGCTTGGCACTCAGGAGTGCTGAGTTTGGAAACTACAGCATTTAACTCTTTGTCTGAGGCTGTTCAGGGAAGCTCTGCTCACACTGTGCAAACTTCTTCTTGTATATTCCCTCAAATATTGAGACCAAAGTTTTCAGAAAGAAAAAAAGAAAAGACTGTAATGGCTTCAGACACCTAGTTAAGCAGCTTGTTTCCGAAAAGTGCTGATGACTCAGGAGCTCCCATTTACTTCAAAGTGTAGGATTTGGGAATGTTTGCTGCTTTAAGATTTATGGTGTCCCTACATCCTAAACAAGAGATTCAAGAAATTACAGCAAGTAGCTCATCTCCATTAAAATTAGAAAGAAGTGCTAGACTGATTTGTGGCATCTGCTCCAGAGAACAACACATTCATGTCTTCACTGATGCTGCTGGAGGAATAAATGGTGTAAAGAAGAGAGGATAGCCCAGGGAAAGCTTTGCTAAGGAGCAAAAGGGCACCTCAGCACAAAATCCTCGAGCTGACAGGAGCTGCAGCACACAAGACAGAGAAGAGGATGAGAACTCTTTCTTCCTCCAGACTAGTTAGTAGTGAAGGAACAGCTCACAGCTCTGACTGTATTCCTGTCAGCAAGCCAGCTTAGCTACATTGTGTAAAAACAGAATCACAAGCTGGGCAATAACAGACCAAGGCAGCATGTGGAAATCCATAGCTAAACAAAATAACACCATCAGGAGCAAAAACTTTGATTGAAACATGGGGGGGAATTTTTATCATGCAGCAAAGCTGTTGTACAGACAAGCTGACAGACCAAACCTACAAAACCTCTACAAAATCTCCTAACATTTAGATATTGATACCCACAGGGATTTTTGGGGATTGGCAAGTCACCAAAATAAATGTGTTATTTCACTCCAGGCAGGACTGTTCCCCAGTGCTTCCTGAAAATATGGCATGCTTCACCCGTGAAAGTTTGGAAAGGCTTCCTCCTCTTCCAAGGGGAAAAAAAGACAGCAACTGCAAAGGGTAAGAGTCCATAAAGGGATGTCACTGTTAGCAACCTGAGTGACAGACAGGAAGGAGATTTCCACAATTGGCATTTGGTGAATTGCAAGCTATAAAAACTGTTTGGAGATTGGCTGGGCTGTCTGCAGTTTCTGCTGACAGCAATTTAATTCTGTCTATTACTAAAATACCTTATTTTATTTATATTATTTATTTCAGAATTTCTTCCTATACTAAAGTAAAGCAAGAAAACAGAACAAATCACACTTCCTACTAGGTTATTTTTCCAATGATTGTATAACTAGAAAAGTGGTTTTAATATCTCAGGTTTCTTTGCACCTATCATTGGAAAAAAAAAAATTACTCTTGTAGTTACTTTACAAACATCTTATTTTCATCTGATTTATTTTACTTTTTTTGGTGCTTTTTGTGCAGTCATTATTTTCCTCTTTTAAACCTGCAACTTACTATTATATGTATGCATACATATATGTACATATATTATATGTATATTATATGTATACTATTACTATTTATAATGAAGTTGCAACTTAATAATCCTAGCCTGCAGTACCAAGTGGTTTATTTTAGCTGAACTGGAGAAAGAAAATCCTCCCCTGCACCAAGAAAGCTCTCANTTTGGTGCTTTTTGTGCAGTCATTATTTTCCTCTTTTAAACCTGCAACTTACTATTATATTATATGTATACATACATATATGTACATCTATGATATGTATATTATATGTATACTATAACTATTTATAATGTAGTTGCAACTTAATAATCCTAGCCTGCAGTACCAAGTGGTTTATTTTAGCTGAACTGGAGAAAGAAAATCCTCCCCTGCACCAAGAAAGCTCTCAGAGAAAATAAAAATAAAATCTTTCTGAAAAAAATGTCTTCTTGTAATTCAAAGAATTTCATACAAAAATATTGGCTACCCCTCTTCCCAACATCCTCCTGCTCCTCAGCTTCACATCTTTTTCTCATTTGCTGTTCAAGATTTCATTTGATGCTAAAATCAGACATTGAGATCTGATTTATCTGCTTTTAAACTTCCCTATTCAGCAAGTCCAGGGAGCATAAACTACATTTCTGTGTCTGTAGAGATCCTATTACATTTTAAGCTGGCATTTGAGGGGATGGGAGAAAAGAGAAGTCTAACTAATTTACACTTGGCAGTTTTGGTTTTTTTGTTGAAAAAGTGTATTTTTCATTTTTATATATATAGCTCCATCCTGGATAGATGGGAAATAAAAGGAAAACCTAAAGGAGTTCAAGCTCTTTAGCAAGCTGAAACTATTTCAATAATAAGCCCTTTGAAATTTCATTACACCAACTTGTTTTATTGTGTTTATCTTTAAAACATAAGAGACACTCTAGCCTTTGATATACACCTAAGAAATTTACCTGCATTATATAGTTAAAAGAAATTAATTAATGCAACAAAGAAGAGGATGCTTAACTTTCCTCAGAGTGCTATGGACCTCTTAAGAGCACAAACATACCAACACTTCTATTCTTGCAAGGTTGCTAAATTGGACTTTGAGCCATTTGGGGCACAGAGGAAGGAATATGAGCAAAAGCACCTTGTACAGAATACAAGCATTGTAAAGGCCAGTAGTAACTGCATGAAGCAAATGCCCATAGCAGTGGTGGCTTTTTTTCCTGGGGAAAGGAGCAGGCAATGGCAGATTCAGTCCAAGAATCCTTTTCCTCCCCCAGTTTCTGGAAGCCTCTTTTCCCTAAACTCATCTTAGAACAACCTTGGCGGGAGGTTTGTATTTTCCAGCGGCGCACACACACTACTATCCACACACTTTCCAGCCGAAGCCTAGGAGCACCAGGAGGCAGGATTTCCCGGGATTTCCCAGCTGTAGGCAGCTGGCAGCTCCTGCAGAGCCCCAGCAGATGGCAACGTTGACCTGAGCGTCCTCGGGCCCGGCAGGGCTTTGGGAGATGCTCTTTGAGCCGGGATCAGCAGGTGCCTCTCTGCACGGAGAGCCTGCTTCTCTGCAGAGTACGGCAAGCAGCCATGTGTGGTCAGAGCTAGGGGAAAAGGAGGAGAGAAAAGCCACAGGAGCCAGCTTTCTGGAAGAAAAGTACATTCGAGCCAGCAACGGAATTGTAGAACCATAGAACGGTCCGGGCTGGGTGGGAGCTTTCAAGGTCACTTTATCCTACCCCACTGCAATGAGAGACATCTTAACTAGCCCAGATTGCTCAGAGCCCTGTCCAGGCTGACCGGGAATGTTTCCAGGCATGGGACACCCACCACTTCCCTGGGCAACATGTTCCAGTGTTACACCACCCTCTTTGTAAAAAAATTCCTCCTATATCTAACCTAACTTGACCCTCCAGTTTGCGACCATTTCCCCTTGTCTATCTCAACAGGCCCTGCTAACAGGTCTGAATACAAGGTGCTTTTCAGCTGTGTGCCATTAGTGTCCCTGGCACTACAGAACTACAGCTGTCTCACTGCTGCCTGCACTGTCCTGCAAGTGACATGAAAGTTCCTGAAGCACAAAATCTCTCTCAGTTATCAGCAAGGCATGAGCTGAGACCCAGCTGTGTCAAACTGCACCCTGATGGAGCAAATACTAGAGCTGTGAGAAAATACTGGGAGTATCTCACAACAGTCCCTACAAAAGCTTTTTTGAAAAGTCTTCTGACATGGCATGTATTTTCACATGCCATTATGCAAATAAATATTGTTGAATGCCATCCATACTATCCCTCTAGTGTCTAGGTTAACCAGGGTGGACTCTCATTTGATGCACAAGGGAACAGTCCATACTGAAAATGACCGAAGAACTCCTTTCCAGCCTTGCTCTGCAGACTCACCCCCACCAGCTGATGAAAACAATGGGCACTACAGCACAGTAACAGCAAAACACCACACCTAAAATTCTCATTTCCCTTAACACACTGGAGATTTTTGAAGACTGTCTTCAGCATTTTAAGTTATATAATGAATTTTTGCTCTTGCCCACACAGACATAAACAAAGAATAAAAATAAATTCATTAAAGAATTAAAGATGCCAGTAGAGCAACCACAACTGTTGCCACATTCCATTCTCTTAGCAGTTAAACCAAAGTACTCCACCAACACAGAAACTGTCTTGGCACCTTGGGCAACTGAATGATTTCCCTGTTACTTGATCAGAAGTCCTGAAATTCAGTGCTCTCTGTTACCAGATGCCTTCCACAGTGGCACTACCTGATGCATTTGGGCTTGTTTCATCACAGCTTCTTAATCTTCCTCACTAAGTGCTGATTTGACATTTATCCTCTCTTTGCCATCTTTGATAGCCACCTTCTGTGGTTATTCTGTACTAAGATAAATTGGTGCCAAAAAGGAGAAGCTGTGCACTTGTGGCAATGGACACCTTTGGGTTGTCTTTGCCAATATATAATTCAAACCATGAATGGAGCTAGAATATAGCTGGCCATAACACACTCAACCACACTACACATACTTAAATACCAAGAACATGCATCTGGTTCCCAGACATCTCCAGTAAACTGCAGTGGAAGTTGTGCATGCTTTCTGATAATTTAACACTTGCCAGCCACAATCTTTGCTGCACAGAACACAATTGGATGGGCAAAATCCTACAGGCTGCACCAGCAAACCACAAAGATGCCAAAAACAACCTATAAATCCTGCTGAAAGGCAAGGTTTCTTGCTCCATGTGTGATGCAGTTAGTGTATCAGGGACATCCATACGAGGTAGGTAGCTGTAACTCATGACCTGCAGGTCATGGACAGCAGCTGGAGGTCTGGAAGGATAGCCTGTGGCAGAGCAGCAGCTCTGGTGGCTCACAGGTATGCAAGACTTGCTCAAAGTTTTGATACAAAGAAGTAAGCTATGTCAATTGATTGAGGGTTTATCACACATTTAAAAACACACAGAATTTTATTTGGATATCAAAGAATCAAAGCAATTCTTATGAGTATGGACTAAAAAAACCCACAAGCAAACAAAAAAAAAAACCCCACAGAGTTTTAAAAAAATGTTTCATTAATGTCTCACTAAAATTGGATTACTCTAGAAGAGCTGTACTGATAGAAGAGGGTATCTGCCAAACCCTCTCTAAGCTTTAGGAAATGGCAAATATTCCAGGCAAGCAGAAGCATAAAACAGATCAGCTCTTTGTCCTGCACTGATCTGTGACCTCAGATCTGGCTTGGGGAACTAAAGTATTTGTGTACCAGATAGAGTATGATAAATAACATAAGATTATTCTGTATCTGTGGCATGTTGGGGTTTTTTGGTTTATTCTAACTACTGAATGCTCAACATCCAACTCTGACTTAGCCTGATCCCTTTCTGGGCTCACCAAGTTTCTAAGTGCCATTCCAAGAAATAGACCATACAGAAAGCATCCTCTCAATCCAAATCACAGAGGTCATGGCTCTTGTGGTAAGGCTTCTGAGGTGGCACAGGCTCCCTGACCAGAGGTCAAGAGGCAGCACAGAACAGTTAACATGCACATTCAGTCACCACTATCAAGTGCTATTTGAGATGAAGCCTGATCATATCTTTCTTGTTTGCAGGAGACTGACAACTGCAAAGAAAACAGTTGCTATTTCACAGAAATACCTGGCATTACTGACATCATTCATGCACAACATCACTTCTCCCTCTTTCTCTCTCTGTAGTACAATCTGTTGCTATGAAATCTCAAGAATGCCAGTGACTGATTTTGAAAGTCAGTGGATATCTAATGTGTATCTAATAAGCAGCAAAATGAGGCAGATGTGACAACAAGCAGAACAACAGTACAATAGAAATGACTGGCATTTAAAAAGGAGCTCTGTTTTGTTAAAAGAAAACAACGAAAACAAAGCACAAAAACATCAAGTGCCACTACTTCCTCCTCCAGCTTATTTGCAAAATCCATCTCGCTGGTTAAACACCAAAGCAGTGTTCAGGAGGCACATTGCTCACAGTGGGAAGAATCCCACTTCCATTGCAAGCAATCTTTGCTACCAAGGACACGAGCAAACATGCACAACCCTGGTGGTTCCCAGCCTGCAGAAAGGCCTGCAGGCACTCCCTGTGTGCAGAAGGGTGGAAGGCAGCCTTGGCACCCACCTCACCCTGCAAATATGAGGCAGCAGCATTGCCTGGGGTGAAGAGCCACAGCAATAATACCTTATGGCACTGACAGTGTTTTGTAACTGAGAGGGCTAAAGAGACAAACTTAGTCAGTAGCAGTAATTCCACCCATGCCAGTTCTCCTCTCATTTTCAAATCCAGCCTCTGAAGGGTCCTGGGCAGAGAAGCGCAGCAAACCTTTACAGTTCTGTCAAAAGCAGCAGGGGGAGAGGCACAGAGGATGCTGTGGTTTCAGATGAATGTACACCCGAGGTACCAGTGAGCAGCAGAGGGATCTCCTGCCTCAGAGAGGACCGGGCTGGCAGATGGTGCAGGTGCTCCTGGTCTCTAGAGGCAAGATGATGCTACTGACAACTGTGTCAGCAGTGCAAGATTTATAAGAGAGAAATGGAACCATGCCACAGATGGAGGTATTTTGTTGTTGTGCCATATCCCTAAGCTCCTGTCTGCTCCTCTTCACATCAACCTTATTTTGCTTTCTCCGCCTCCCCTGCCCATCTTGCAGCAGCTCCCTGGTGACATCCTATTTGCCTTTTCCCACAGAAAGCTCCCCAGCAGCAGCACTCAGACAATTCAGGCAGCTCTCTGGAGCTGAGCTCACAGCTCTGTCTGCAGTGAACACACAGAACAGACATACAGATAAGCCTAGGTGAAGAGGCATTGTTGTGGGTCAGTGGCTGTTCACCTCTTCCCTATCAACACAGCTCTGAAGCTTATTTCTGATCCAACCTCAAATGGGCTTGAAGACAGCACAGCAAGAGTGCAGAAAGAAACAAAGAAGTAATTAAACTGCCATGAGAAAACTTTCTGATACAAGACAGTCTAAGGCTCCTTTTAAGCTCATGCAACTTGCAAAACTTAAGTCTTTGTATGCAGTGTATCTTGTATCATGCGTTTCCAGTCCTCCTGCAGCACCTGCCAAGGGTAATTCAGCCTTGAGAAAGGCGAGGAATAAATCAACAGGTGGTTGTTGAAAGAAGAGGAAATTACATGAGTAATACAATGCTGGCCTCACACAGGAGTGAGTTACAGTGTGCAGCATCCTGGCATGTACACAAGGAAAAGCAGAAAAAGCATTCAGCAGATGAACAATCAAAGACATATCATAGAATCACAGAATATGCTGAGTTGGAAAGATCCACAAAGATCCACATCAGCATACCCATGCTTCCTTTGTGTGACCCAAATCTTACTCCAAGTGAACACAACTGCTGAGAAGCCACTGTAAATGTACTACTAAATCCACGTTCAAATCTGCCTATTTGTGTGCTAATGGTCTCAACTGGTCATTCACTTGTTGAATTAATTGCTGGCTGTACATGAGATACTGTGCTGAACCCACACTTCCTTGTGTCAACATTGCTTCATCCTTCTGTTGGATTATGCATTGTCTACTTTCTCTAAAGAATTTAAACAAAGACCCACAGAGAGCACACATTATAGTCCCAACCTCAGTACTTTATCTTCTTCCCCCACACAAAAACGTTTCTATTGTGCAAAAGCACCTGCATCACAACACATATAAATTACGACAAGAGCCTGAATCCACAGCAGTCAGAAGAGGGATGGAGTTGCAGTGATGCAACACTTGGCACTGCCCATCCTTCTGAGGCATTCAGCTCATAGAACAGCATTCACAAGTCCAAGCCAGACACCAAAATCCAGCAGAGTCTGGGGCTTAAGGGCTGAAGATCTGCTCTCTCACAGGAGCACACTGACTTTTTTCATACCCTGGCTGCAGAGGTGAGGAGGAAATAATTTAAAAACCCGTAAAGTAACAAAGAAGAACCCAACAAAAATATTTCTCAAATCAGCACTCAGATGTTGCATTCAACATCTTTGTAGAGAATTGGCTAATAATTTGCTATTATCTATAAGAGCTGGGTTCTTTTACAAGCAGAAACATTTCACTGTCATCTCTCTGATGGTGAAAACTCTCCCACAAAGTGGCAAACTTTGCACAGCATGCTAGTAGTGGTCACTGCACTCCCACCCTCTGTATGAGGGAGTTGACACCCACATCCCCTCATCTTCCAGGAGAGCAACACAATAGCCAGGCTGTTGATGACACTGAGGGAGAATTTTTAACTTCTCTTCTGACCTTACCACACATGAACCAGGTAAAGAGGAATCCTTCACTTCATTTGTTCCTAAAACAATCAGCTTTTTCTTTTAACTATAGTAGTCTGTCAGGAAACAATAATCCACAAATTTTCCCTCTTCTAAATCCTTGTTTTCTACCTCCTCATAACCACACAGTTTATCACACACACAAAGCTGCCCTTGAAACCCTAAAAGTTGTTTTTGAAACTGGAGCTCCACAAGCCAGATAGGGCAGAGTTTCACAGGGGAAAAAAAAAAAGTTTACTACCCATAGCCAAGCAATAAAAATACCATTCAGGCAACTGTTCAAACTGTGGAAAGAGACCAAGTTACATGATCTCTATTTGCTCCCTTCCCATACACAGGCTTCCTGGCAGACGAAACACAAGAAAGACCCCATTAGTATGCTCAGGAGGTGAAAGCTTGGGTTTGCCAGCCTTTTACCAGGCAACACGGTCAGCATCAACCAGAACATGTCAATGTGCAGCCCAACAGGCTGCATAATTAGGCAGGTTCTGCCATTTTCCAGTGGCCACTGCAGGGAGCTGTTGTAAAACCCACCACAGTACAGCATAACACACTTTAGAAATACAACCAGGCTGCACAAGGAAGAGCAAAGCCTGAGCAGTGAGTGATGTTGAAAGCACTTTTTAAAAGGCTGTATGAGTATGTAAACAAAGGGGGATGGATGAACCTAACTTCAGTGTGACTGGCCCCACAACCACGGTGTGCAGGTGTGTGTGACATTCTCGTGTGCTTTTTTCAAAGAGGAAAAAGTGAAGGCCAGCCTTCCTCCTGCCAGCACAGGGCTGGGTGAATAAAGTGGCTCTGTCTGTGGAGCCAGTTTGTCACCTGCTACCTGAGTCAATCATGGGAAGTGTTGGAACATCCATTCTCTTTGGCATTTCGTAGGGATTTGCCAGCATTCTGAGCTCAGTCCCCTCTTCTGCAAGCTCCAAGAGTGACAGTCTCCAGCTATTGCTCCTCTTGGTTGAGTCTTTCCATCCCTTCAGCCTGTCTCTGACCTGAATCTGTATCATTTTCCCAGGCACCTGAGCACAGACCACTTTCCCCAGAGCTGCTGCCTCAAGCTCTTGTCCTTATTGTAACCCTGACCTGAGGCACAAGAGGCCGGCAGTGAAGAGCACTGATGGTGTAGGAAAATCTGTTCCTGCAGCCCCTTCTGACCTCCTGATCCCAGAGGGCAGCCATGGCTGCTAGCAAAGTTCTGCTGCATGCTTCAAGTCCTCATTTTAAACACACTTCAGACTGAGAAAGCCTTTAGAAAAGAAAACCAGAACCTGCAGCTTTCAATTTAATAAGACCTTTGAGAGTGTGTGCAGAGTAAAATATCCTGTTTAATCTATGATTTGATCAAATACAGAAGACTTAGAAAAAAAAGCTGCTAGTGGACACAAATACAACAATTTAAATGTCAAAATCTTGCTGTAAAGCACAGAGAAGCTACAATAGTAACAGTAGGTTATCGTAGTAATTATGCACTGAAATCGGTGCACATTTTTTTTTTCTTCCCAGTTTTTCCCAAGAGCAACTGAACTTTCCCTCTTTTCACTGAAATTTCAAAAATATAGATTTTTTTGATGCACACATCTGGAACAGAATTTCATTCTCTCTTGAAGTGGCTTAATGGTTAAAAAACAGCACCAGGATCTAGGAGACATCACACAGTTCTAAATACATAAAATACTTTACCCACTTATACTTTAACATGGATTAGAGCACGGCCAGTCAATGCTGCAGTACAAATATTTGGCAATGGCCACAGCCATGCCACAAATGTATTAAACAGAAGAAAAGAGAGCTGCTCATCTCACGCACATTTCATGTCAAAATATATCATCTGTGACTGCACATCACACCTCAGCATGGCTTTGTGTGGAGGATAAACTGCTCTGATTTACAGCATTATAGATGTTTGCTAAACGCCTTAATTGCCCTGTCTTCTTTCAAAGTGGCACTTCATTATTAGCTTTCACACTGTGCTATGTAAGGCAGATAATTTTTTCCTAATTCTTTATTGATACCTTAAAAAATCTGTGTTTTACTAATATTCCTTTGAATAAGAAGAGTGTCTGCTTTACCTCAGCATTCGGTGATGAACAGCCACAGCCAGCTCCTCGTTACTATGGCAATATTACATAGGAGGTACAGAAACAGACTGATGCTTTTATCTTCCCCCTTTGTACCTAGAATATGCTCACTTCCCCCCTCCCCTCCTTTATTTTTTGAACAAAACAGCCACAAAAGGGATGGTGAACCATTCAGAGAATCAAAACAGAGGTTATTTTATTAACTTTGTTGTTATATCAACTGGGGATAAATTGTAGGTCTGCAAATGAGGTATAAACACCAAAGACCTTTAGATATGTTCTAGTAAACAAAGCATTTTCTTGAAAAAAGAAATTATAAAGAAGCCTTAGTGACGCACTCTGCTTGCTTCTCAAGCAATGCTGAACCCCTTTGCACTTTAGCTGTACCCAGGCAACAGTCAGAGCAAGGATCACTCACATAACTGGCTGTTTCCCCTGAAAACAACTAAACCAGTCAATGTAGACACACTTGTCTGTGTCAGCTGCAATGAAATCCTGTTTTTCATGTGACCCCATCCAAGGGGTAACAGAAACAGGCTCCTGCACGGCTGCTAACACCACCCCATCTCTATTCATTTGTTTCTAACCAGCAATGGTCTAAGCCCTCCGCTCTAACTGCCCCCAAGGTTTATAGCAAAACACCTCATTTGCATCTCCTCACCCCGCCCCTTGTGGAAGCTCTCCCTGCTTGTTTCGGCCAAAGCAAACCCCAAGAGGAAAGGTTTCCAGCTCAGGGCTGTGATGGGCTGGGAGGCAGGCATGTCAAGCAGCTCAGCCAGCTGAGCCAAGGCGGGAGCTTTGCCACAGCTGGGGATCAGCCAGTGGTGGCTCAGGGTGGCTACAGACAGTTTGCTGAGCTCCTTTTGTTCTGCTCACCATCTGTATTCATCCACCAGAGGTTAGAGATGCAGCTATTGCCCTCAAATTTCTTTTCAGATTCATCAAAAAGAAAAAAATAATGGAACAATTTTCCCCTAAAAAAACAGCTCTTCAAACAAAGAAATGAAATGTGTGTTTAGGATTTCTAACATAATACACTCCAGTTGCTCATATCAGTGAAAGCATCATTTGGCTGATAAGTTTTTGTAATCCATGGGTCTACTGACACTTCAGTACTGCCCTAGACAACCCATTTTTCTTTCTTCTTTGTTCCAAGTCTGTAGTTTGGACAACTACACATTTTCAATGTATGTTCCTCTGGTTTTCAGCATTTTTAAAATATCTTGCCAGTGGAGGTGGAGGCTCCTGGTTACCACAGTTAAGCCTATAGGCCATTGGTTGACTCTTTCAGAAATTTCATTAAACTCTTAGACATAACCTGCAAATTACCAATAATCCACAAATTGCAAGATTTTTATCTCGAACATCTGAGAGAAGCAATAAAGCAGCACAAATTCCATAAGAACTCCAGGAAAAAAAAAAAAAAAAGACACCCCAGCAGTAAACTGTCAGTGTGACCCATAACAAGGTTACCAATAGGCATGGGAATAACATATCTTGCACAGTAAATTTTCCCAACATGCCAGGAACCAAAAAACTGTCCAACAGGCATTGTAAGCATCAATAGGAATTCAATATTTGCTGTTTCACAGTAATTGCACCCTGCAATATTGCCAGTTTAAATTAAAGGTATCATGGTGATCATTAAGAGTATCTGGGTCAGACTATTTCCCATTTTGACAGAGTCTTTTTGTAGCTTCACTGGAAAAAAATAAGAAGCCATGAGATTGAAAACAGTAGATTAATGTTTTCCATGTACTTGTAATTTAAAGGAATTGCTTGCTTGTGACATCTTGTGCATTATCCTTCAGATACAATTGCCAAGCCAAATTATTCCTACCCTAAAATTACCTGAGTGAAGTTTACAAACATTTTCCTCAAAGCTAAAGAAGCTCAGTGACCACTATGAATTGAAAAATACCCATTTTCCTTAGAGCACATGGTTTAATACAGTGATCAGTACAAAACATCCCCATAACAAGTACTTCAGGCCAGGGCATCAGTGTTCCTGTTTAATGATGGCTGTGCAGAGTGTTTGTGCCTGTCCCAAGAAGAGATCTCATTGTAAACTGGTATGGGGAAGGCACGCGGATGTGTAAGACAGACCACTTGGTTAGAGGCTCTAAATTCACTCTCAAGATCTGTTCAGCACTTCACAGGGTGGTAAAAGAATAAATCCCAGTGACACACAGCCCCACACAACAGCCTCTCAAGAACATTTATTTAACTGTTGGCTCTTTTTCTGTCTGCTTTGAAACTTTGCACCTCAGGGGTGAGGGTGAGAAGGGGAGAAAGGTTTAGCTCACTGTCAGAAGCTTCTGCATGAGAAGTCATAATAGTGGTTGCTGCAGGAGAAAAACACAGGGAGGATGGTTTTATAGGAACATCTATTAAAATGGCTGGATCTCTGTTAAGATCTTCACACACTAGGTACTAAGCAAACAAAATGCTTTCAAACAAAAAGGACACACACAAAAAATATTAAAAAAAAAAAAAAAAGAGGGGGGAAAAAAAGAGAGAAAATTGAAGTCACAAGTTCTTACTGAGAACTGTGATCTGTTTGCTGGGCTGGGCCATGTGGCCCCGGGGCAGAGCAGCCCCTGTTCAGTCCCTGGGACATCTCTGTGAGGTTTGCAGAATTCTCCATTCCAGGGGAGACACCCTCACCTTGGGAAACCTCCCCCCCACCAGCCTTTCCCTTGACAATTCCTCTCAGGTGCTTCATGCACAGAGAGCCTTTTCTGCAGAATTTTGCTTTTATTTGCTCCTATTTCTGTCCCAGTCCTAAACAGCCTCTGTTGGTTTTAATCTCAAACATTTAAAGTTCTGTTGCTCAGCGCTGTTCCCACTCGGGTTTTGCTATTCTGGAAGCTCCCTGGCAAAGCAAGCACTGTGATTCATTTCCCAGCCCCTCACTGCGTGACGCACCTGCCCTGCTGGTGGGACCATGCTGGAGGGTGAAACTCTGCCAGCCAAGAGAATGTTAAAAAAAATAAACTTGGAATACCAGAATTTACTACAATTTGCTCTCCCCTGTGCTAATTGATAAGAAGGTAACAGCTTCAGTGCTAATTTATTTTTATGTTTAATTAGGAACCTTTTTTCCCTTTTCATTCAAAACTCAGCTTTTACCAGCACTCAGAACTGTGATGGTGACAGGAAAAATAATGGAAGCATTACATTCCTTTTAGTCAGTGTTGAGAGCTCAACATCACTTGACCCTCACTGAACAGTTCATTTAACCAAAAAGCAAAACTAATTGGGGGTGCAGAAGTAATTCTTAGAATTTTTATCACACCTAACACTTCCACCCAAAATGTGAGCCCTTGCAATAAGAATGACCGAATGTCACTATCCTGCAGGTGGTAATTGAGCACCACAGCAGCCACTCACTCCTCACCCTCCCTGCCCCCACCAGTGCCATGGGGAGGACAATCAACAGTAGAATTTGTAGGTTGATACAAAAAGAGTTAACCAAAAAAAAAAAAAAATATATATATATATAGTAATAATAACAAAACCAAACCAAAGCAAACAAGTGACACAGTGCAATTCCTGACACCCACTAACCAATGCCAGACTCTATCCCCAAACCCAAATCAACTCTCCTTCCAGATAACTCCCCCAGGTTATATACTGGGCATGATGTTTCAGGGTATGAAAACATCCATTTGGTCAGTTCAGGCCACCTGTCCCAGTAGTGCTCCTTCCCAGTTTTCCTTTTTTGTGTCTCCTCACTGGCAGAACGTGAGACACAAAAAAAGTTCTCGACTTAGGATGAGCACGACTTACCAAAAAACAAAAGCTTTCAGTGTGTTATAAACATTATTCTCATGCTGAATCAAAACACAGCTCTGTACTGAGAAGAAAGTAACTCTATCTCAACCAAAACCAGGACAGTCATTAACTCAAGACAGCTGACTGCAAAACGCAGATTGCATGGCTTTTTTATATTTTCGATTTTATGAAAAAATTGAAAACAAACCCAAGAATTCTTTAAGCCATTCCAGAACTCTCAATCCCTCATTATATTTTGCAAAGAAGGGGGGCAAATTGCTCTAATATAATGTTCTTCAAACATAACCAGCAACAGCTCTTCCAATAAAATTAAAAGGGACTAAAAGACTTCATTGCTTCATCTATGTACTCAACTTACTGTTATCACTGGGAGGCAGCTTCTTTCTCTGGAAGTGGCTCCTAACTTATAGCTTATCCATTTGCTGGCTTGGTCCTGCAGCTGGGTGAGACCCAGGCTAGGGCCCATCAGCTGCAGGCATTCATTCAGTGAGGCTCACAGCCTTTTCCCCACGCTCTCAGAAGAAGCAAGAGCACCTGTGAATAGCAGGTTTCCAGAGACTGTTGTTGCAGGTTTTCCTCCATGGGAAGGGAAAGGAAACATTCACATCTTTCTGGAAAGCTGAGAAGTGAACTGCAGTACCTTTGGTTATGGCAGTGACTTGGCACTGCTTTGGGCTGCCCTCCTGGCAGCAGTGACAGCTCAGAGCTCACACGTTGCCACACCTGGTCATTGCAAAACAGGGACTGCTCTTCCAGGAAGTGCCAGAGCCAAACCTTCTCAAAAATCTCTTCCTCTATTTACAAAACCATCATTGCAAAGAAGCTTTACTTAAGAGAGAAAACAGAATGTGCCTTTACCTCACAAAAATCACCCATAAAACCAAAGAAAGAGCTCCTCCCACCAAAAGGACAGCTGTGGTGAAGATGGAACTCGCCCACTGGTCCTCTCAGGACAGCAGCCCCCAAACTGATGCCCTCACCCAGCTGTGCCAGATCCATTAGGGACAGCTGGGAAGAGTGTGAGATGGTGGAGATGTGACAATAGCTCAGGGAATACTGTTTGTCAGGACTTTCTAAGTGTGCAGGTGAGGAGGATCACAAAAGATAAAAGCTGGGCAATGACATGCTCCCCCTATCAGCTTTGAAAAAAAAAAGTTACTAACTGTATCAGTGGAGAAAGCTGAGTTGGGCTAGAACACAAGAGCAAACTCAAATGCACAGGGCTAAGGTTGTTCAGTTAGAAAAACATGTGTCTGGCCTCTCAGCCTTGCTCAGGAGCAGCAAGAAGGCAACTCTACTTATCAGCTACCTTTGAAAAAAAATTACCCAGAATATATGTTGCTTCAGGGTGTTTTTCCACTGTAAATCATGCTGATATGTTTGGAGGAAGAAGCTATCTACCCCAAAGGAATTATTGATTATTTTAAGCATTGACAGCACCAGCTGCTCCTAACTCTCAACAGCTAAAAGGGTTATGAGTGGGAGGCTTAGGCTGAGGCAATTAGAAGATGGCTAATATACTGTAAAAAACAAATGTAGTGACTTCCAGGCTGCTTGTTGGTTCTTGTGGAAAAATCAGATCTAAGCCACCTGAAAAGTGCTCCTGAAGAAGGGTTCCTGATCTGTTCACCAGTACAGAACCAGAAGGGTTCTTACAGCAATACTTACACTGGGGTGCAGCTCCACAGGCTGAGAACTGGAGGGAGCTGGCAGTGTCCTTATCTGTCCAGGGAAAGCTCTCTCACCTTGACTGAGCACAGTGCAGCAGAGGGACAGAAAGATGCTGCTTCACAGCATCCCACTTGAATTTTCCAGTCATGTCAACCACAACCTGTCCTGAGCCCATGTGTGTGAAATGGACAAGTTCAAGCTGACCAGGGATGAGTGGGATAGAAAGTTTTGGTTCTCAACACTTCATAAGGCTTTTCCCTCTCATCAAGCAAAGCAAGAGTGATTGGTTCATTTTATGATGCCTACTGCCATATAATTAAATAATGGATCTTAGCAGTAGCTATTCTGCACTGAGACAATGCAATGACTTATTTGAGGGTTTCCACCACTTTCTGAATTTCCACAGGCAGTTTTGTCTTGTGGAACCTGCTACTGGGCTTGTCTACTATAACACATATTCATGAATTAAATAAGCAGTTTTATTATGTTTAGCTACAATTTTAATATACTGAAATCCAAGAGTTTTCTTTTAAACTGAAAAAAAAAATACCAAGAGATAAGCAACGTGCAAAGAGAACAGAAGTTACTGCTGGCTTGTAGGAATTAACCTTCTCTGTCTATTCTAATACCACTTGTAAGATTTCTGGGCATTTCAGCTGAAAGTATTCAGAGCACTAAGGGCACAAGTTCTCATTCAGAGAGGGCAGAAAAGTGGCAATACTGAAAACAATAAATCTTGATGTTACCATTTAGGGAAGAGATACTATTCCAAGCAGACATTAGTTAAATGACTCCAGAGAATCCAGTGGCTCTTAGCATCCAGCCCAAGATCAGTCATTTGGGGATGAGCTCATCTCAGGCCCACTTCCACTTACCATGTACAATGACTTACCTAACATAAAAGATAAATAAATTCTTTAGGGTAAATAAATAAATAAATATTATCCAGGTAGTTCCCAAGTTCTCAAATTCTTCATTCTAGGAGCAGTTTCTTTCTTTTTCAGAGTTGGCAGCCCTTCAGTTCCAGCCCCTCTTATTCTCAGTTCACACTGCATTTGTTGCAGCTGTGCATTCAAATTTACTGAATTTTTTGCCACACTTGAGACTCTGAACAAAGCAGCTTTCAGCCTCACAAGTAAGCTTTAACATACTTCAGCCCCTAATGAGTGAACCACACTTGATTGCAACTGGAGATACTGATTGTAGTTAATACGAAACTATGGAGCAGTTTAGGGAACAACATTAAGAGTCCAGGATGCTCATTTATAAACTCACATTCCCAAAAGTGAAACAAAAGGAAAACTCAGCTAACAGCTCAACTACTAGCATTTCCATCATTGTTAGAAGAGGGAAAAATTACAATAAAAAGTGGTTCTGACATCAATCCAGCATATATTAAATATGGCAGGAAATCTGCAATTGTTGAGGCAGATTTACTTGAAAATGTTAATGAAAACTGGTAATATGACAGAACTACATGCAAACTCAGCTAAAATGATATAACAATGCATGTTTTATAGCTATCACTACAAATGACTATACACTTGCTTAAATGAAATTGAATTAGTCTCCATAAATTTTCATGCCCCATGCTTTTGTCTCTGGCTTTTGAGCATAGTTATTTTACAATTGCCTTATATTGGTTTTTTGTTGTGGTTTTTTTTTCCCAATGGCAGTAGCAATGCCATTATTTAATAAATAAATATTTGCTCAAACCATCCTTCCAGTCATTCCTTAAGTTTCAGGTGAAAAAAAAGAAAAAGGTACTTGAACAAACATGGAGCAAAACAAAATGCAGCACATGGCTACATCGTGCAACTAATATACAGAAAGGCTTATCTCACAGGATTTAATGGACGTCAGCACAGACATCATTTGGTGTAAACAACTGACGTCTTAGTGAAATTTATAATACCCAATTTGTGGCACTAAACTTTGTTTTACTGAGCTAAATAAATTCAACTGAACGTGTTCCTACGTGTTCAAACATTCATTTGCAAAATACTTATAGAATCACAGAAAATGCTCAGGTCTGGCTGTTGTTATGGGAAGCTGGATAACAACAATACAAGAGCAACAGTAGGTGGCCGAGACACTGTAAGCCTGGTAAAGAATTTCCCTTCCCTTTTCCGCCCCTAATTTCTGTACTCTTGGCCTCCAGCCCCTCCTTGCCTCTCCCAACACACAGACCTCGGAAGAGCACCAGGCACGGCCATAGCCCGGAGCGGGGAAGGATGCAGCGGGCCCCGGGGATGGGAGGCTGGGGGACGCTGACAAAGGATGCTGCTTCTGTGCTCCCTCTCTGCCTCCTTTCTATTCCACCTCGTACACTGGCAGCAGCTCGAAAGCTCGGATGTATCTGAATTACTGCCTGGGCGGGGATGCAGTCGCCAAGTCCGTGCACAGACCCAGCCGCTCCTCTGCCCACTCCGCGACCGCCCCACCGCCCCATCCTCCTCCCGCTGTCCCCGTCTCTCTGCCCGGCAGGACCGCTCCCCGCCACTGCTGCCATCTGCCCCAGCAGCCGCGGGCTCGCCCCCGCCTGCTCCGTCCCCTGCCTCCGCCGCCTCGCCGAAACCTGCGTTTTCCCGGAGCCGAGGCGTCGGCGACTCTTCCGAGGAGCGGCACAGGCTCTCGGCACGGTGACCAGCCCGCCATCCCATCCTTACCTTATGGACACCGAGACCGCGGACACCGCCAGCCTCGGACAGCCCGACGCGAAGCCACCAAGGGCGCAAAGGCTACCGCAACACAAGAGTCCTTTATTCAAATAAATAAAAATGAACTTTTATGTACAAATATACAAAACCATTACGCACATCTTATAAAGTAGTCGGAAATCTTTAAAAAAACCGCGAGGGTGGAGGCAGGACGCCCACAGCCGGTGCGCTCCCTCCCAGCACCCGGGCACCGGCGGGCGGAGGCCGGCGCCGCTCCTTTGTCCCTCGCCCCGGCGGCGGCGGCGCCCCGAGGATGGGCTCCGGGCCAAGAGCCCCGCTGCCCGGCCCCTGCCGCCCCCCGCCCGGGCTGCCCAGGGAACACGGCATCGCGGATGGCGGCCCCACCTCCCCCGGCCCGAGCGCTCCCGCCGCTGCCCGGTCCCGGCGGCGCTCACAGGGTGCCCAAGTGCGGCAGCGTCTCCAGCCGCTCGGGGTGGTCGCGGCCGGCCGCGCTCTCCACGCCGCGCAGCCACTCGGTGCATTTCCGCACCAGACCCTCGTCCGCCGCGGCCCCCGCCTCCTCCTCCTCGTACTCCTCGTCGTCGTAGCGGTGCCGGTCGTTGAGCAGCGAAACCTTCAGCAGGGCGCGCAGGTCGCCGCGCCGGGCCGGGGCGGCTCTGCCGGCGGGGGAGGGTGCGGGCTGCCCCCGCTGCCGCTCCAGGCTGCGGCGCTGCAGCACCCGGATGGCCTCCGGGGGCAGGCTCAGCGAGAAGCGCCCCGCCGCCTCCCCCGGCGGCCCGCCGAGGCTCTCGCAGGAGCGGCTGCCCGCCCCCGGCGCCCCCGGGCGGCCCCGCGGCTGCGGCGGGGCGGGCTGGGGCCGCGCCGCCCGCTCGGCCGGCGGTCTGCGCGGCGGCGGCCGCTGCAGGGACGAGCAGGGCCAGGAGCTGGAGAGGGGCCCCGGCCGCTCCGGGGGCGCCCCCCGCGCCTTCCTCGCCGCCTTCTCCTCTGCGGGCCGGGGCGTTGCCTTCTTGGGGGCCGAGGCGGCGGCCGGCGGCTTCTTGGGCTGCGCCCGGGCGGCAGCGGGGGAAGCGGAGGGTGTCGGCAGGATGGCCGGCAGGAGGGGCGGCAGCGCGGCGGGGCGCCCGGGAGTTCCCTCCGGCTCGTCGCTGCGGGCCCAGGGAGGAGCGGAGGGCAGGGCGGCGCTTCTCCCCGCGGGCGGGCAGGGCCCCGCGGCGCGCCGCGGCTGCAGCCCCATGGCCACGGGCGGACCAGGAGCTCCAGCCGCCGGCGCGGAATGCGAGCGAGCTCTGCGCCGACAGCCGCCGGTTTTCCCTCTCGATAACCCGTCCCCCTTCCCGCCCTTCGCCCGCCCCGGGAACACCCTTCCCCGGCGCGGGGTGGGCGTGCGGGCGGGGACGGGGGTCGTGCCGGCACTGGCCGCCCTCCCGAACGAGCCGCAATGCTCGGGCTCGATGCGGCGCTACTCCGGTGCTGTTTCCCAGTCCTCTCCCGCCCGCCCTACAGCAGAGCCGAAGTAAAGAAGGGGAGGGATGACGGGGCTCACGCCCCGAGGGCAAAAAGGCACTAAATTCCTCCCGCAGTTCTCAAGCGTCCAAGCGTGAAAAGGCAGTATGTTAAAATCATGTTAAACTGTCTTGCCGTCTTAAAAACATTAATGATACGCTGAGCTCCCTGATTACATGTAGTATCTCGAAAAAGGGCAGGCAGACAGGACTAAAGACAGACACACTTAGGGCTGATCCGGACTGTGGATAAGCGCTGCCTGGTTTGGGAATGAAGAGTAGTCCAGAAATCCTTCTTCTAAGCGTCGATGCCGTTGTGACAGAGCTAAAGCACATCACCCCAGTAGAGGTTTTTTGTTTGTTTGGGGTTTGGTTTGGGTTTTTGTGATGCCCAAGACAGCAATTCCCTATCTTTTGAAGTACCCTAGCCAACAACAGGGGTTTGGAGAGGTTTCATGGAGCAGTAACAAGTAAACATGTATTTCCTGTGGATCCAAGATGATTACCACCACTCCAAAATTTAGCAAGTCATGACACATAATTTCTACAACATATACTTCAAAGTACTATTTTCATTAGAGTACGAAAACTTGATCAAAAAAACGGATAGCATGTTTGCAATCCACAGGGACAGATCTTCACACCTATGGTTCCACACTATCATTACTACACTGTGAAGATTCCCCAACTGTGAGCTCTTGGAATACTCACGCACAGTAAACAAAGACAGAATGCGAAGGAGCAAAAGATACAGGCAAAACAACACAGACTGTGTGCTCTGTATGCAGATGGAGGAAGTAAACCCTTAAATGTTCAGGAGAGAAAAAAAAAAACAGGGCAGGCATATGATGTGACAGAGCAAAGTGCATATGAAAGCATACCAGCACATGGAACTCTTGGTTCTTGAACCCATTCTCTCTCCATGATCTAAGTGTTAACAGATGAGTGGTAACTTCATCATTTACCATACTGGATAAATAAATAGATTTTGAATAACCAATGTCATTCTAATTAAAGATTACAATGAAGGTGATTGTGTACCACCAGAACTGGTGGGTGATGGGCAAAACCAACTCTGGAGCAAATGAAGGCCTGGCCCTGAAGTATGAGTGGGATGGGGTGGGATCTCCCCAGCCAGCTGAGGTCAGCAGCAGCAACCGGGGAAGAGCCAGTCACTTCCAGGATGACACCCACTGCTGCCTACGCACATCCTACTTCATGTAAGCTAAAATCTAAAAGGAACTAAAAATTCACCCAAGGGTGCCCCAGCACCCAGGGCTGTGGGCAGAGCTGGAACAGCTGTCCCTACATCACACAGCACTAGCGAGCCCAAGAGCCTGCTGTGGGGCCAGGACTATCTGCCCCCCCTATCATCTGCAGGGAGGATGCCTCCCTCCCTGGCAATTTATTGTTACTAAACAGTTAAAGGGTTGGAAGTCTAGCTACAAAATAATGCAATCACTCTGTACACAGCTTCCCCAAAAGTTGTTGCTATGTTTTGCAACGTACACAGAGATTTAACTGGAACATACTGTACCTCAATTTGTCTCTTTAGCCTGAACTCTGAATACTAAAAACACTGAGGTTTTCCCCTTCCTGACACTGCTGATCACATCTTTTCAAAGCTATTCCTTCTTCTAGATTTGTGGATCAACAGAAAAAAAATCCAAACCAACTCAGTTTTGAAGACACATAAGTAAGCACATCCATCCTGTGCGAAAAAGAACTTCCTGCAATATAATATCAACCATCAAACATTTAAGATTTAACTTTGCTCAACATTAATTGGAGAGTTCTTAGGTGAAAAAATTAGAAATGAGAACCTCTTACTGGAGCCAGGCAAAGTGTTAGAGTACTTCAATCTATTACCAGATGAAATCTGTCTAAATACTAGAAGAACCTTTAAGTTCACTTCTGCAAATCTATTAAACAAATTTGGATATAGTTATATACATACATTTATGCTTTCATATTTATTCAAGTGTAATGCTGAAATTTCCAGCCCTCTGTAGCTGATTCCTAAATAAAATGCATTAGGCACTTTTAAAATGAATTTATTTCACAAGTCACATTTATACATTAGCCATAAGTTCTTTTAGTAAAAAGTATTTAGGTATGAAAGTATTTTTAAAAAAACCATTTAAAACACAACTTTTTTAATAAAATCCAACAGGTTTTAAACATACCTTTCACATTCTCATAAGTTTTTTCCATAAGGCACATGAATAGACATTTCAAAGGAGCAGTTAATTACAACTTTCCAAATCTTTACAATGTTTATAAAACTCTGTCTTTGGAAAAGCATACAATGGATAATATACAAACATAAATGGCACATTGCAAGTTTTAGACAGAACTGCAAATGAAATCTTTATGCATAACACCCAGACCTTAGTGACTTGCCTCCACTGGGGAATAAACAGTTACTGGATACAAAGTAGTGTTAAGACTACTCTGCAAGAAGTATTTAAATGTACTTTCTTGTTAAAAAAAAAAAGCCTGGAAGTTCCAGGGTAAACACAAATAATTCTCCAAATTTATTTTAAAAACAGTTTCTAATAAAAATTATTTAACCTCCCAAGTGCAAAAGGCAAGGAAAGTCCTAAATTGCTACTGGGTATTTCAGAAGTGGAAAAGTAGTTTTTTGAGCAAAATTTACAGAGGAAAAAAGTTGCCGTTTAAAGCGGACAGTGGTTCCTGGTTTTAATTTACCCTAGACAGGATGAGAAGCATTTAATCACAGCATCCCTTTAAAAAAGAAAAAAAAAAGAGGATAAAAGTCAGTTAAGATATTTGTTATTTTGTTTATACACATCTAAACCATTAATTATTTACAATTACAAATATGGCAGAAACTAAAGGCAGGTATCAATAGCTGACCAAATGCAGGATCTGTGTGTGAGTGCCTCCACCAAACCAGAAAAGCCTAAAGCCCAGGCTCAAGCCCGGTCGGTACCAAGGGCTTTCCCTGCTGTTTGCATTGCAGGCCATGCTGAAATGCAGACACAGCTGCCAGGGCTCCAAGCCACATCTGCAGGAAATAAAGCACAGGCTGAAGGGTTTCAAGTGTGCACTGACACTGCAGGATGGAGAGAGCTGGTTCAGCCCTAAGTTTTGGTAGAGCTGGAGGGTTCCATTTGTGTAATCAACAATAAACTGTTTTCTGACTGCTGCACTCAGATCACTAGCTTTAGTCTCCTCTATTTCCCCTTTCCCCAGAAAAGTAACAACTTACTAAGGAGTGGAATTTGCATGCTGTTGCTAGTCAGTTTCAAAAATAAAGAAACATACTATCATCACTCCTTAAAGTCACTTAGCTGTATGGGTTTTGGTTTCCTCGCATTCGTCCTTGTTTTCATATGGGTCTGGTTTGGTGGGGCTTTTTGTTGCCACGCCAACAGGAGAGCTACCATTAATTTAGGAAGAAACAAACAGAAACCAACAACCCTCACCTCAACAAACCTCTGAACAAGTAAAATGTTCTGAAGAGCAAACCATGAATAGAGTAAACCAAGGAATGATAATTTCATGAAATCAAGTGAAATGCATACTTTAAACAAATGACATAATACTATTCTCTGGCACTTAATATGGTTTAGATCACTGCTCCCATAAGAAAGGCAGTGTATACAACAAATTTATAGCACTCCACATAAGCAAATAACTCAGTAATCCCCAAAGAAATCACAGTATTACTAAAAGCAGTCTGTATGAAATTCTGTTCTTTGGCTCATAAAAATCTAATAGATAAATAAACCCAAAGAAATTAACCGATGCATATAATTTAAAGTTTTTCTATTCAGAACTTAGAAGTACTAAGTAGGGAAGAAAAAGTCAAGGGACGAGGTCAACTTGCTTTCTCTACAGAGAAAGCCATTAAATAAAAAAAAGACCAAAAAAAAAGTAATTAACTGAGACTGTCTCACAGCCACTGGAACTATAAAATTCAGAATACTACTTTTGACTGGGTTAGCCTGAGCTGTCAGAAATGGTAAAATGACAGTTTGAAGCCTGAGTTCAGTTATTTTATTCACTGTAATTATCAATGACTATCTTAAAAAAAAAAAATCATTCCTAGATGAAATCTGAAGCTTTAAAAAAAAGCACAGATTTTTCTGGCAATGCTACAGAAAAATACCAGATGAAAGGGACAGACAGTACTTTGCATTCTTTTTCCCCACACCTCTATTACAGCAAGCCTCATTAAATGATATGGAAATGCTTATTTTTTTTAAAAAAACGCCACTGTCAGGAACACTGAACTGCATTTTACATGAATCATAGATAAAACAGATTCTTCCATTTGATTACTTGCATGTGTTTTCACTATGTGTTTGGTCTGCTTTCATTCCCTTTTTGTACACACAAGAATGAAAGAAAAGAGAGAAGCTTGCCAGAATGAAAATACTAAGTGTTCCCTTTGCCCCTCCTAAAAATGATGGAGGAACTCAGAAATAGACACAGAAACTGCCACTATGTTGTTTGCTTTTAACTAGCACCTCAGATCCATAAGTTACCTTTCATTTTAGTACCAGAAAAGTCACTATTGCATCACTCTATTAAATCATTTGAGACAATATTGAAACAAAATCTTGATTAATTTTCAGTGGTGGAAACTAGAGAGAAATTTATTAAAAGAGAATTACTACGTATTGTACTTCTATTTAAACCTTATATTAAGCGTGACTTTTAAATTCAGCGATGCCATTTTCCAAAAATTAAAAGAAAAAGGAGGATGTTATATTTTTCCAACACACAAAGTACTTTTTGCCCCTCCCTAGCATAAAGGTAACTGACTTTTGTTAAGATGGAAATTATTATACAGACTCACCTTGCAAAAGGAATATAAGACAGACTATACCTGGAAAAAAAAAAGAGGAAAAAAGTATATTTGCAGAGTGTTCATGTCTCTCCTAGAACCAAATTACTTTTCTTCAACCTAGCATTAATAAAAACAACCTCTTGTAACAAAATTTTAAACAAGATTACCTATTCAATTTAACGCTTACCTGAGAAAAGATGACATGTTTGGACAAGAACTAAACATAGTGACATGGATTTGGTGCTTTACTTTCTCTTTGTTTGGTTGGGTTTTTTTGTTTTTTTTTTTTTTTTAATGTAGTTCACACCTTCTATTGCACGTGAACTTAAAAAACAGACTTACTATTGCCAAATCCAAAAGGAATAGAGATTTCTGGGAAAACAATACTCAAGATGATAGAGATAACTTTTTCCAGTTTCAAAGACAATCTAAATTAATATGCAAATATACATCTAATCATATTATTTATGTAACTAGATACAGATACATGCTGTAGGACGAACAATATTCCACAATTGTGACACTCAAGACAGCTGACAATTCTATTATTCTCTGAAACTTGCTTCTCACAATCCTCCAGGCAGCGTTCTGTTCTCATGCCCAGCCTGATCAAACCCCAGGACACTTAACAAACGTGAACTGTCTGCTGCAAACACACAAGCACAGTCTGAGCTAGTGATCTTCCCTCTATCTAGCACCATGCCCACCAGTCCCTGCCCTGAACAAATGGTTCCTTGTCCTCAGACCCATGTTCAGTACAGAGTCTGTGTGTTCAGGGCAAGTTCAAACAATAACTGTGGTCACCTTGGGTTGCCTGAGAGTGAGCATCAAGTAATTCACCTGGGACAAGGACACAAAGCGTGTATCTCTGTGGAAAAAGCAGTAACTTCCAGAACTTCTGCCAGGCTTGCAACCATTCACCTGACTGCACTCACACATTGTCAAACCCAGCCCCTGAATGCATTCATGCTCATCACAGCACCTGCTGCACTCAATTCACCCTCTCACATCCACCCACCCTTTACCCAGTATATTCCTGGGGCAGGACACACCCTAAGAAAATGGTTTTTAGCTTCTTTCACTTCAAAAATTAAAAAAATAGTTCGAATTTGAAAAAGAAGAGAGTATACTGTTACTTTTACAACACAGAAAAAAAGGACAATTTTTTTTGCATATATATTCCTTTCATAAGGCTTCAAATAAGTTCACACATTGCAGAATATACTTCAAATTACCATTTTTGCAAGATGATTGAATATAGATTTTGCTGGAGTTACACAACCTAGCTGAGAAAAACAGATTGAGGCTAGCATTTGGGCACACTTACATGTGAATCATACATATATAGGTTTATAATCATGCGGGTGTAGGGGCAGGGAGAAGAAATTAGAAAGAATTTTATGAATCTTACCAGGTCATTGCCAAGAACTGCAATATGCAGAATAACATCGCCAAACCTTTTTTGTTCCACTAAAGAAGAAAAAAGCAAATACTGCAAGTTAGTTCATTTCACACCACACCCATCTATATTACAAGCAATTGACACAGACTGTTCAATCAAGAATGGAGTTAACTGACAATGCCTAAATTTCCTTGTCTTAATTTGCAGTTTCTTTCCCAACAACTCTCCATTCATTTGATCCATCATTCCATTAGCATCACGCTATGTAAACCTTTTCTAGCTTTGGAAACACCTAACAACATCAGTGTTAACACTCACTCTTGTCACTGTACTTCTGCAAATACGGAAGTTCACTTCCAGTGACATATTTACTTCTATGGAATGCAACTACAGTTAGTTTTCAATGAAAATGCTTGAAGATACTTCTGGGCTTTTTTTACTGTCTTAACCAGCTTAATATTCTGTATCCATGGCTCCTCTAAAGATGGCTATATACTCTCTGCTATTTTCTGACAGACGTATGCATCACTGAAACAAAAAAATATTTGAACTTGCTTTTATTAGTTTTTATTCTAGAGTTCTGCAGCCTGAACCTGATGCTCTAGATTTTGCATTCTCATCTACATCACATGCAGGTGGAAGGATGCATTTGCTTTACAGCCAGCAGGCTCATCACACCACCTAAGCTCAAATGCAGCTGACAACAAAAACACGACACACATGAACTCACCTTTCCTCCACCACTGAACTGTATCTTAAAGCTACAATACAATTAATAAACTAACTGAGATTGCTTTTCAGAAAAAAAAATGTATTCTCACTTACCCAGAATACAGCACATAGAGTCAATATTAGGCAAAGCTGGAGTGAGAAGGAGGGACAAAGAAAAAAAAAAAGAATCAATATTCAAATACACAATGAAGCAAGTACAGTAACAATTTCCACGTTTTCAATGGGCAATCAGCACTTGAAAATCGACTTAGGAAACAAGAAGAGCCAAAAGCTGTTGCACAGTGACTGTATAATCAACTCCATGGAGTTTTTCAAAGCACAGTGTGAGGTATTCATGGCCAGAAGGGCTGGGACAAGTCTTGAAAGGCAGGAGTTGACTTGCAGAACCAGCAGGAGTATAAACTGATGTGTGCACCCTTATGTGTTGCTTTTATTAAGAGGTGGGCATAGAAGATAAAGCTTTATTGAAAGAAATCAACAAGTCTGGTAATGGCTACTTCTTTATTCCAGTACATACTATCATTGTAAACCTGGTATTCTTAACACCTGTCTCTGACAAGAAAGATGTGTGCATCGCTAAGAACAGCCCTTTATTAAAAACATCCATTTTCAATAATAGGATCTGGAAAACACAGGCTATGCCTCATCTGTCAATGTTTTTTCATCTGACACTAACGAAGAGTCCACTAGGGAGCAGCTGCCTCAGGTAGAGTGAAAAAGCTCACCTGAAGCTTTGTTCAAGGTCCTTAAACACTTTGGATAGAATGTTACAATGACATGGTTTACTATGCCAAATAATCACACCATTTGTGCAAGCTTAACCATCGCTCAGAACTTTTTCACAAGATCTTATCTGGCTTCCTCCATTTTTCATTACACATAGTACAAAACAGAACAAAACTACAAATTAATTTTCACTTGAAAAAAGATTTGTTGGCTTTTTTATTGAAAGGAAGAAAAGTAACATACTCTTGAAATATTCGAAACATGTTAGTGACTCCTGAACTGCCTACAATTCTAGCTTTGTGTTAGGATGGGGATTAAAACAGTAAAATTCATCTTAAGTTTTCAAAACTTTAAATTTAGCAGTTCTTATCTGTTTTTCTGAAATTTTCATACTAAAAGTCCTAGCCCTTATCCAATGTTCAGGTTCACTATTAGATGAAACCTCTAATTCTCATCTTCCCAACTTTGCTGGTAGCCTCTCTGCACAGGTAGGTCTGTGATGTTTGCTGTGCTCTCTGTTCTCTTTCCATTTCCCTGATGTGTTTTGTTTTTACAGCCTTCAAAGCATGTTATTTTCTTTGTCACCATGTCTGAGCACAGTGGATGACAGGACCATCAGAGCAAAATGATTTATGTGCCTGCTGTTTTGAACGTCTGTCTTAGGCTCTGTTTCACTGGAAAAGCCCACAGCTGTAAAGTGTTGGAGAATTCATGCTCAGCAAATACTCTCCTAGAGAGTACTCTCTCTAGGAGAACTGGAGATACTCTTGGACATTTTTAATTCATGCCTACAAAACGTAACCTTCCTATGACGTGTAACTTGCTATGAGTTGAAAATGACAGAACAAAACAAAAACACTCAAAACAAACCCCCTGAACAAAGTTTGGAGTCCATGCAATGACCAAGTGACCTCCCTAAAAGACAGGGGCAAACGTAAGCTTCTCAAATGAGATTATAACTACTTTTTCATGTGGGTGTGTGAGAGGAAGTACATGCAACCTTCATATGACAGCCATCCAAAAAGAATTTATGAAGACTTTCTTACCCACTAAACTAGAAAAACAAGTTATATGATAGGGAGAAGAGGAAAGCCTAGTACATTTCAAAAATAAAAGCTGAAACAAATCAGTAGGAACAAGAGAAAAAAGTATTAAACAGAGAAGCACCAAAGGGAGAAAGTTGTTTTAACTACCTAATATAGACCTTTGGGATAGGAATTCTGATACTTGGGAGAAGGTTTTTTCCCACCCTCCTGGAAGAAGAAATGATGGTCATGGAAGTAAAGGAGCCAGGGTTGTCACAACAGAGAATCTCAAAGCTGAACATGTGGCCGCCCAAACTTTGGGGAAATAAATTAATTTTCTCCATTGCTTTGAAAGTGCTGAACCACTGACCTTTACAGACCAAGCTGCAGCCAAAAAACAACTGTCAAGCTACGCTTTGGGGGCACTGACTTTTCACCATAGTTAAAAAAGTCTCTCCCTTTGTTCTTGAAGAAAATACTTTAGAAAATAAATTAAAACAAATTAACCTGCTATTAGCATTTACTAAGAGATATTTTGTAAGTAACATTTAACTCCAAATTATTAATTAAAGAATCATAAACAACAAAAACACACATGTTCGTAGAAAGGAGCTAGATGATCTTTGTGACATACAGCTTGACTGTCATTTCTCTGCAGAAGGAAGAGACAGACTGAGAAATGACCTCCCTTTAAAAATGCATCAAATTTAGCTTTGAGGCTAAAAGGAAACTTTTTAATAAAAGGAAACAAAGCTAGTATATTTACCAACATCACAATGGTAGCTATTAATCGTTTTGGATCAAACATTGCTTTCAGTTGCTTCAGTGGCCCCATCAGGAAACACGTACTAATAGGAGAGAAAAACAAAACAAATTGTAAAACACTTTCAAATAACTCTTTCTAAAAGACTGCAGGTAATTAACCAGTTTTCCAACAGACAGATGACTACAAAGGCTGTAAAAAAAGATATTTCAGTGCTTAGCAACAGAGACTAACTAGAACAGAAGGTGAAATACTCCATGAATTTAGCCCTGGAAACAGTTTATGAGTCACCCTTGGTCACGAAATTCTTTCCAAAATATTACCATAGTGAAAAAAAAGTAACAGGAAAATATAAGAACACTTATATTGGTTGAGATAAGAGAGGACAGAGTGTGACAAGGATATCCTTAAGGAGTAACAGAAGAGCATAGAAGCAAATCAGTTTTCATGAACTGTTTCATCAAATAAGAAGACACTTTTCCACTAATAATCTGTTTGATGGTGCTGAATGCCATTTATAAATAAAGATGATTAAGAAAGCAGTGCAGTTACAGTTAAATTTAAATCATGTTAAGAGATACAAAATGGGGGGAGATTAAACAATGACTATGAGCAGCTCTACATGGATTTAGACATGGGTGGGTGGTCAAAGATGTTTTGATTGTTATTTTAAGATGGCAAGCACCATAACAGATAGAAAAAAAAAACATGAGAAAACACAACTGCAGAAGCAAATGAGATCATATCCAAGATTTCAAGAAAGATAATGGGAACAAATATAGTGGTTAGAGCTTTTTACATTACCAAAACAAAACACTGTAATTATAGCAGAGTTATCAAGTTGAAGTCTAGTGAATTTTGAAGTCTAGTGTTTAAGCTGTTATAACAACTGACTTGCTAAAACAATGTCACATAATAAAGACCAACCTGGTGTAGAAAATTTTTGTTTAACAATAATTTTTTTTACCCAGGCAGAATGCAAGTAGCTACAATCAAGATTACAGGGAAGCTCTACCTCTTTTAGTCAAACTCAGCAAGCAAAAAGGCAGGAGAAAGTTCAGTAGTTTGTATTAATCCTCCTGCTTTTTCCTACTCCGTAGTTAACTTGAAGGGAGAATGAAAACCATCAGCAACACCACATGCTGTACCTTTTCATGCAAAGAAATGCCATCTGAACTAAGAGTTCACAACCTCAGGAGTATTTCTCTGGCTTCAAATACTTGAGATGAGTCTCTTCCTAGTCATTCTGCTTTGTAGAAAACTCAACAATTTAATGAGTTAAAATGCCTGTAATCTTATGGTGGTCTGAATGTTTTACTACAGAGCAGAAAACCTAGTCTAACTTCTTTTCTAGTCATTCATTTTTTACATGAAACAAAGCAGGGAAGAGTTTGATAGAGCTTCCTCCTGAAACCAATCACAAGCCTTCTATGACAGAGAAAATATGGGAATCCACATTCCAGGCAGTAAATAGAACTCAATTTTCCACATCCAAATATTCTCCTATCAGCAACTTTGCACATGTATCTCCTTCACTTTTTTTAATCTGATGTAGACAGACCTAAAATGTCTATATTAAATGGAAAAAAGTTACCACAATTCAATAGAAAAAGAAAAGTTGTAAATTCACTGCAATCCAAATTATTTTTTTTCTCAGTATTTTTTCATCATGTGCTGAGCCATAAAATCAAATTAAGACAAAAAAAGGGGATGCGAAGAACTAGAAAAAAATATTAGTTAACTAGTGGAAAGATAGGGATGAGGAAAATACAGTGGTAAAGAGGAGTTAAGTTTTGGTCACATAAAATAGGCAGAAAAATATAGAAATCAAAATGCATTGTTTGTAATCTGATTCATATTGAGAAGACCTACTGCACAAGAGCTGCTCCAGAGATGGGAAGAGATTCCATACAGAGCAGAAAGAAAGGCTGGGAAAAAATTCTAGACATCCTCCAGTTAAACAGAGTAATTCTTTTAGATACACCATTCTGTAGGAGACATACTCATCATCCTTTAAAATAATCAAGTATCATTGTTTTCATGTTCAGGTTTGGAAATAATAGTGAAAACAAGCTAGAGGAGACTAAACAGGCTAGTAAGAGTTTTGGTTTAAATACAGACTTGCAAACAAGCCTGGAAAAGTTTAAATCTGCTTGCCAATTTAGGACTTCATTGTCATCTCCTACTGTTCTTAGAACACAGTTGCCTGTTTTTTATATCCAGAAGGACAACTGAAGGAAAAATGGGCCTCTTTTTTCTTCTAATTTTAGCTGGAGTGCAGACTAAAGTTTCTCAGCATTCTCCTCAAACAAATACTAGTCTGTAAAAACTTTCCTCTTAACTCAAGTAGACTTGATTAGTACTATGTTTCTAAAAAGCTCATTTAATTTGAAGAAGTGAAAACACTCAAAGTAACAGGTACAAACAACACAACCAAAAAACCTCACCCCAAACCAACAACAAAGAATAAAGAGTAAGATAAGGGAGAGAAAGACAAACACATTTTAGTATGAGATGGAATAGTTCTACATTTGAGACTGTCAGTATAGACATTATTGTCTCCTAACAAATTTGTTGAGGAAAAGCAGCATCTTCAAGTTTCTCAAATGTTAATGTCACATTACCTGAGTTCCAGCAGATTAAAAATGCTTTGACTCAAAAGTTAAGTTACTTGACTAAAGTCAGAGTCCATGAGAGTCAAGACCGTCAGACCCCATGGAGTTTGAGACCCATGACCATGCCTTAACTACACTAAGATAATAAGAGGAGGACAAACAGAAATTTAAAATACCTTATAGATATTAAGTTGTTTCTTATGTGTGTCTCAAACCGTGAAAGGAAAGTTTTCAATCTTAAGAGGCCCCCTTCTACAAATCTTTTAGAACTAACTGTAACGTGCAACACTTCAAAAGAATCTGAGAGTTTAAAAATACACTATGAGCAAATTTTAGATTCTGCCTTCAGCCTTACAGTCAAAACAAGGATTTCCTGAATGTTTCCTTTTTGAAAGTTTTCTTGGAAACAGGATGATCTATTTTAAAAGCAAAAAACTCCTTCCAGTAACAAAGTATCCCCACAGAGGGCAGACTACCAGTTTGCTCCTGAAGCTGAGGTACTTCTGTACCTGGCAAAAGGACTTAGTAAGGACTTCTACTTTGTAAGAAGTACAAAACATTCAGCCAGCAATTTGTTATTCATACTTCAGATAGCAGTTGTGATGTGTCCACAAACAGGCATGTAAGGCAAGTGATAAACAACAAAACTGTAAAACAAACAAGTTTTTGTTATTAGAATTCAATATAAAACAATGTTGTTTATATACAACATAGACAGCATTCTAGAGTAAAAGAAAATGGAAATGTAGCTGAAAAGGAGGGTACTTTTCTAAAACAAATAACTAAGAAATCATACCTGGCGAGCGCAGCAATATTTCCCAGGGTGTAGAACACTGCAAAAAGTTTGATCCCCTTTGGGAGCCATAGCAATGCTGTTCCCTATAAAAAACACGTTATTGATGAATTTGCAGTTAGTTAATTCAATTTATTTAGATTTTATAGTTTATAAATACAACTTCATACTATGAATAACATCATTCTGACACACACTAACAGAGCACACTGCTCTCGAGTTGCAGCAGTCACTACCCAGCACACGTCTATTGCCACCTGCTGGCAATGTGCTGGTTCACTGGATTTCTAGATATTTTTACAACTAGGCAATGTCAGAACAGATTTATTTGTACTGTTTATATACTATTTCACAACACTTTCTCTTTTATTACAATGCCCCACTGTACACCCTACACCTCTGCGCACAAGAAAAAATATCAAAAAGCTCCACTAATATTCTCCTCCAATCAACCATTTGGGCTTGCAGCCTAAATACACACTGAGGCTGAAAAGAAACATATTAAAACTCTTACTTCCAGATAGCTCTTCTTTCCATTGAACTTAGAAATATCCAAAGCCTACTGCTGATCACAGTCCCCTATGATGATCAGGGACAAAAGGAGTAATAGAAAAGGGACCTTAGAGATCACTTAGATACAACTGCCACTGCCATGGGCAGGGCACCTTCCAGTGGACCAGGCTGCTCAAAGCCCCATTCAGCCTGGCTTTGAACAGTGCCAGGGATGGAGCACCCACAACTTCTCTGGACAACCTGTTCTAGCGCCTTGCCATAAAGAACATCTTCCTTATATCTAACCTAAATATCCCTGTTTTCAATTTGTACCCATTACTCCTTGTCCTATCAACAGTTCCTGAGAAAGAGCCCCTTCCTGGCTTCCCTGTAGGCCCCCTTCGGACACTAGAAGGCTGCTATGAGGTCTCCATGCAACCTTCTCCTCCCCAGGCTGTACAGATCCAACTTTCTCAGCCTGCCAGAGCCTAAATAGAACCTCCATTAGAAGTAAAACAAATTGTGATCTGCACACTGTGTCCAGAAAAAAACCAACTAAACAAAAAAGCAACCGCATTCTACTGAATTACAATTTTAGTGGAGGAAGAAAGAGGGAGGGAGGAGAAGGAAGGAAAAGAGAGAAAGAGGAAAAGAAAAGGGAGGACTTCCCCAATGTTTCTTCAGCTGCTCCTGGGAGTTTCCGTGCAGCTGAAAAACTGCCTTTTAGTGCAAGTTACCTGGGTCAGATTTTGACAGAGCCAAACAACTAATAGGTCTCAACTCTTAACTGCAGGCTGCAGACTCCTGCCAGCCCATAAAGTTCAGGAATTAACAAATGATTTGATGACTGTAAAACCACCAGGAGGGCAGCAGGTTTTTCAAGTGTCAACACACAACCACAGCCCTCACCTATTGATTTGTTGAGTGTGACATGCTACAACTGTGGTTTCTTCAGCCTTTACAAACCTTTCAAGCTTCCCTCCTCTTTTTTTCCTTTTATTGGAGAGAGTAAAAATAAGATGGGTACACACCTCTTTCCTAATACATCAATTACAAAAAAAGAGTGTATTTTGTCAGTGGTCAAACCTTTTAGTAAGAAAATGTATTGTGCAGTAATAATTACCACAGTAGTGGTATTATTAGAAGTGGTCTCTTCTGTAATTGGAAGAAAAATGGCCAAAATCATAATTTAGAGACCAACAGAGCCAATTATACATTTAATGTCCAGTTAAATAAATAAATACAATATTTAGAATGCAGGATAAAACAAACACAGAATCACACATAAAAGGAATATGAATGAGGTTCAACTGTAGAACAGTAATAAAGCATAAGGAAAAAAATAACTTTACTTACAAGAAAAGAACACACAATGCCAGCAACAAAGCATATGGCAAACCATCTGACTCGAGTACCAAAGCTGAGTGTTGAGGCATCAAGGACCTTAATAAGAAAACAAGAAAAAGAGCATATTACAAACCCAGTTTAGGACAACCTAAAGGACAGTTTTTTTTTATCGCTATAGTCCTTAATTTCAAAATCATTTTTAGCTGGAAATCATTATTTTACCTTGCCTAACAGTTGCTTGTGTATTAATTCTTCCATATTACAAAATCATATTATCAATCTGGAACATATGGAAACATATTTACAAACAAACAAAAAAGACAAAACCCATAAAGGTATATCCTGGCATGCAAGCAATGCTGCTTCACTTACAAACAGATTTCTTTATCTCTACACAATTGAAAATAGTCACATATGTACCAAATCAAAAGAATGAATGGACCTTCCAGCAATTTGCAGACAAATTAATCCATTTGTGCAACACTGTAATTTACTACAGCCATTACCACCTTTTCCTGTTACTAGAGAGGATCCCTAGTACATATTAATACCAGCATCCACTGCAAGCATTACAACTCCAATTACTGTTCCTATTACCTTCCTGAAGGTGTAGGCAGATTAACAGTTTGTCTCGTCAGACTAAACTAACTTGCTGAAAGGGAATATTTCACTTCCTGCTTCTCCAGAGTGACTCCAGAACATAATGAGCTGAGTACCTGACACAACTCCTGACATGAGAATAGAATTAGTGTTCCTTCTATTCTGATGACTTGCCTAATGAGCCAAGCCAGCTCTGCAAGCTGTCAGAAAAGCAGTAGGGCTGATGTAAGGAAAGAGGCAGGGCCAGGTATCTGCCAGAAAGGCCCCTTTCAGCAGAAATGATTTGTTACTTATGCTCGGCTCATCTCCACCCATGCTGTAAAAACAATGCATTTCATCTTACTCCAGGTCACTACAATTAAATGTACTTTCTGTTCTAAACTGGCCTATTAAGTGAACTGTTGCTTCACTTAGCAGCTTAGATAAAATTACTTTAAAAAAACAACTTTCCTGTTCGTTCAGATGTCACAGGCAAACTTGTTCTCTTGTTATCTAGTCAACAGGTATTTTAATCAAGTCTTATTAACCACATATACCTGACAGATGAGGTACCCAGCCAATGAGTATGATATTTCTCCTTATCTCTTGAAAAATTTCACTTTCAGGCAGCGGTAAACTAACCGAGGAAATTTGGTTAGAACAATTTTACATCTGTACAAATGAAGAATCTGTATCTAGTTTAATAAAAAATTGCCATATGCATGCACAACTAAAGGTGCTGTGATGACAGGACTTTTGAAAGGTCAGAAGGTGCAGCTTACCTTGTTAGGTCCAACACTTTATCCTTATGTATGCATTAAAGAAACAAACAAAAACAGTAACTGAACCATGGTTTAGTATTTTAAATCATATTTGATAGTCAGAGTCCTGAATTCCTGCATTTTTAAAATACCTGCCAGCACATGGCTGAAGGTATCCATTCCAATCATGCCCTTAGTTACACCTATTCATGCAACTAATCACAAGCATACACACACACAAAACAGTAAAAATCCCTTCCATCTGTGTTCAGAAATGAAGTGTAGATAGGCCAAAAATATCAGTAACACCAAAACACACATTTCAGATTGCCTAGGAAAACAGGGAAAGGATGAAGATAAATCCTTTATTCAGGTGCATCAGGCTCATTGCTGCCACTTACTGCTCTTCCACTTCTAATCTTATTATCTGACAGTGTTCCTGAAGCCACTACCAGGAGACTTCATTCTTCAAATAAATTTGAAAACAGCTTTATCTTCATTTAAATCCCTAACAGTTAAGAGGTGGAAAGAAAACCAGCACAAGAAATAAGAGAACCACACAAAGGCTTGGAGAGCAAAAAATACCATCAACCCCAAAAAGGTTGACACATTTTATGGATTTAACTCTTAAAAAGTGATTGACAATATATGCACATGAACTACAGGAAGATGAGCTGTGGCATGAGAGCTGCCAGAGCATTCTGTGTAATAATAAAACTAAATACATTAAACTGCATTAAAATGAAGGCTCATCCTTCCAACCATTCCCAATGATGTCACCATTTATGTTGTCGAGCTGGACCTATTTAATGCAGTGCTTGAAATCCTGAAACTGGGGATCTGGTAATGCATTTTCTTAGCCCCTAATACCTAAGTGGACTGAGGGGAGACCTCAATGCAGTCTACAGCTTCCTCATGAGAAGAAGTAGAGGGGCAGACACTGACCACTTCTCTGTGGTGACCAGAGACATGACCTGAGGGAACAGCTGAAGCTGTGAAAGGAGGTTCAGGCTGAGTATTAGACAAAGGTTTTTCACCCAGAGGGTGGCTGGGCACTGGAACAGCTCCCCAGGGCAGTGGTCACAGCACCAGCCTGATGTAGCTCAAGAAGCATTTGGACAATGTGCTCAGGCACATGGTGTGACTCTCGGGGATGGTGCTGTGCAGGGCCAGGAGCTGGAGTCAATGGCCCTTGTGGGTTCCTTCCAAGCCAGGATATTCTACAATTTATACTTTTTGGGTTTCATGTAAGCAATGCACCTCATTGCCTTTCCAAGACACCTGTTCCACACTGCAGAGAAGCACCTTGCTGCAGAAGCTGAGTTACAGATACACAGTTCAGCTGCATAAACCACAGACACAAGCTTGTGCTAAAATGTGCTAAAATGCCAGGCTCACTCTAGAAGCTGAAGTTCTGACACTGCACTATCCTGCCACATGTGCTGCAGGCTGTAATTTCTGTACTAGGGACCACAAGACACCCCAAGGTTAACAGCTTAGGTTCTCAGAGACTATGTACCCTAAGCAAAAGGAAGTCTAAGCTGCCCCTGCAACAAAAGCAGGAAGCAAGACAAAGGTGCTGAAAATTCTTTTTGTATGTCTGACATAAATTATACAGCTAATCCCAGATTTCAGATAAAAACAGCTGTGGTTGCTGTCTGTGGTATTTGCATTAGCAAAAGTTTTTACTTAGGAAACTGAAAAAATTGCCAGGCATGTTCCATATCTGTAGTTCCTGTGGAGAACTAAACAGTAGTAGTGGCAGGCGAGTTCCTGTAAAATATATCCTTCTTGCTATACTGCCTATCAGCTTGCCTCTAACAAGTAAAAGAAAAATCAAACTGAAATCAACAAAAGGAAATCCTTCGTTTTCTACTGCTAAACTTTAATGCCAAAGTCCTGAACAAGAAGCAAAGCTTTTTATTCACAGGCCATTTCAAGTTAATAGTATATGAAAGAAATGCCCAAGACATCCAAAAACCAAGAGGAAACTCTAAGTGGAAATGAATTTGGAATGGAGACTTTCTGAAACATAAAGAACAGCCTTGCAATATCCTGATACATGAGTTACTAGTGTCAATAACAGCATCACTGCTGAATAGTCTGCAATGGACACACCATAAAAAATATGAAGATAATCCACAAGGCTGCCTTTGATCAAAAATATTTTTTTGTGGCTCTGAACACCCACCTAGGCTCCCCACATATATTAATATCTTAGAACAGTTTTTCGTGTGGGCAATCAAAAAACCAGAACCACTTTATTTTACTATTTGAGAAGCTAACGATAACGTTTTTTTCTCAATGGTAAATATGCAAGTAATGGAGAAAATTCAAAGAAAGGTTGAGTAAATTTGCAGACTCGAGTTTCTAAGCCATAGTGAAAAAAACATTCATAGAGATACATTTTCATCTTTCCCTAACAGGTCTCCTTATATGTATTTCTATCAGCAGCTGAGATTAAAATACAATAAATGTAAAATAAGAAATGAAATATAAGAAATGTATCATAAAATTTCTTATAAAAATATAAGAAATACCTGGTCAATTCCTCTTTGTTGAAATATTGTTGAGTGCTTTAAGCAGCTGTCAGCTGCCATGTAACATCCAATGTATCATCACATAGCCTGATTTTGCATTAGTTTTGGTGTTGCTAAAACTAAACAGCATAATGCTGCCCTGAAAATAGCATAACACTGCTACATTTATTATTTATTATTAATCCTTTTGGTAATGAATTCCCTTTTTAAAAATATATTTAGAATGGATCTAATTGCAACAAGAAACAACAGCTGGTCATCTGAAGAGTTTAGAAAGAACTGAAAGACTTCACTGAATAATCACACAGTTCTTTCATTATAGACTTGTCTTCTACTTAGTGGGAATGACTTGTGACTTCATAATAATGGTTCTGCAAAAATCAAGGTAAAGAACACAGAGATCATATGGACAAGAACCATATGATGGCTACTACACAACTACCAGACATTCCAAAGAGAGAGCCTTTGTTTTCAGCCTAACACATGACTCATCTGCAGAAAGATGATGAAAACAGCTGAAGATTTTAAACACACAATGCATAACCTCATGCTTTCTTCCACAGCCACACCCCTTACCAAGTGCTGCTCTCTGCATGGGTGCACACTTTTTGCTCTAATACACACACTTTAAAATTAGTCAGCACCACTCAGCTCTAGCTTTTGTGAACGTCACGTATGAACATCCTGTCTAAAAAGAGGCTTGATCTCCACTGTTCTACAAACACATTGCCAGCTTGAGAGAAAAATACAGCTGGGAAATTGCCTGACCTAAACACTTGACTTTTACATTTGACTTTTTTTAAAGTAAAAAGGCATTTATTTATTTTAAAGATCTTTCTGGTTCATCTCAGAACAAAGCTCCTTTGCACTGCACCAAAGACACATTTTTAAGTTTTCTTCTATCATGTACTGGACAGGCTGTAACTATAGGCAGACTTTTCTTATTTAAAGTCTTTTCTGGCTATAACAGCACCATTACATGCAATAGTGAAATCCTGTATAGTTTAATTACTGACATTAAACACATTCTTAGCTCAGTTCTCTCCACAGGATATAAACCTCAAATATAAAAGCATTAAATATGTAGGCATTTATCTACTGATTGCCACCTTAAAACAACTATCACAGCATCAAGTAAAGGAAAACTCTGTGTTACTATCATGTGCCTTGCGTGAAATGTCATTACCTGGTCACCTGCCTGGTGATGGCAGAATAATCAATTCTCTTGGAACTGAACGGAGATTAACAGAAATGTAAGTATCTCTTTAATAATGCTGAGAAGAGCAGAAGGTAAAGCATCCCTCCCAAATGCTGGCAGCCGGTTCTGGTGTGTAAGGGCACAGATTCTACACTGGTTGCAGAACCAATGGATACAGTTTAAGTACTTTGCTGTGGCAGAGGCCAAATTAATCAACCTTGAAGACCAACGGCAATTCAGTGAAAAACCAAGTGAAGCATGCCAGCAGCAAGCTGCCAGAACTAACATTATGGCAGCTCTGCTCAGGTTGTGCTGATTCCCCAAGGTTTGTTAGCCACAGCTCAGATCCCAGCCACATTCCAGCCTCCTCCACCATGCTCCAGCAGCCTGGAAGTAGCAAGCAGTGGCAAGATCTTCCTTGATGTGGGGCACTTTGACCTGCAGTCACATGAATTAAGAGGGAGCTAAAGGAATAAATGGTTCTTTGTAAGCATGCTCAGCTTTGCTTCATCCTAGAGATTAGTTCTCAGGAATGTATGGTCTTCACAGTAAAAACGGAACAAAAAAATCTGCTAACGATGAGGAAGAGGGTGGGAAGGAAATAGAAAAAATAAGCCACACTTAAGGAGTAAGGGGCAAAAAGTAACTTCAGCAGAATGCACACAAAACTGTTTGTTTAAAGAAAACCTTTGCTTCTGCAAATTTAAAGGCATAAGGGAATGGAGAAACAATTTACACTGAATCGCAGACTCAGTCGGGTTGGAAGGGAGCATAGTATGTTACCTGATCCAAACTCCCTGCTTAAGCACAAGAAAACCTTGTAGAAACCGAAGGACCCCAAGCCACCAACATAGCCAAAAGCATCCCACAAGAGTATTTCGCCAAAACTCATCCTCGGGACAGAGCCTGCTGCCCACAGCCCCGGTCCCTCGGCGCCCGCCGCAAACTCTGGTCTCTCCTTTGCCTGCCCCGCTCTGACACGGTGGGGCGGGCAGCGGGGTGTGCGGGGGTGCAGGCCGGGGGCGGGGGAAGGCAGCCTGGGGAGCACGGCAGCGCCCGAGACACGGACCCGGGCCGGGCCCGGCGCCCCCAGCGCCGCTCGGCCCCGGGGGAGCCGCGGGGAAGGGAGAGCGGGCTCTCGCCGGCCGTACCTGCGCCGTCAGCCCCTGCTCCTCATCGTCCTGTCCGGCCAGCACCCGCCGCAGCTTCTCCATGGCGGCCCTCCCTGGGCAGGGCCGGGCCGCTCCGGGGGCCGGGACGGGACAGGAGGGAACGGGACGGGGCCGCGCTCCGCCGCGGGCCGCCGGCCCAACCGGGAAGTGACGCGCACCCGCGGCGGCGGCGGGGCCGCGCCTGCGCAGTCCCGCTCGCCGGGTCTCGGGCACCGGGGAGGAAGCGGGGCTGTTTCAGCCTGAGCCCGGCTTCGTGGCCGCCCGCGGAATCGGCCTTCGCACAGCCGCGTGATTTGCGTGAGCGCGGTGAACACAGACACGGAGTGCAGAACGCAGCACCGCGGGTGCGCAGGGCCCGGGTAGAGCCGCGTGGGACACGCTGGTGCTGGGGTACCTCCTGCAGGTGGAGCATCAGTTTCTGCCCGTTGTCTCCGGTCCTATTGCTCGGCCCCACCGAGCAGAGCCTGGCTCTTCGAACGGTGCTCAGGAAGTTCCACTAGGATCGGGGAAGAACTCTACTGTGCAGGTTCCTAGCACTGGAACAGACTGTCCCGGGAGGTTGTGCAGTCTCCCTCACTGATGTGTCCAAGCACCACCCGGGCGCGGTCCTGTGCCGCGTGCTCTGGGATGGCCCTGGTTCCGAGCGCCGGCGCTGTCCGGCCCGGCCCGGCTGTGCCGCGGGCACGCTGCCGGCGGGCCCCGCCTTTGGGCGCTCAGCCCCGGGCACGCTGCGACCGCAGCGCCGGCAGCTCCGGCCCTGCTTGAACTGGGGGTGCCGAGGCGCCCAGCGCCCACCTGTGAGCAAGCTGCGTGTTTTCCCAGCTGGAATGAGTGGAGAAATGGGACTAGGTGTGAACCCCTTTTTCCAGACATTTCCTGTGTGGCGCTGTGTGGTCTGTGAAGCTCTGCCCCTGTCGGAAGGGTGAGGCAGAGGCCATCCCAGCAACACTCCATCCTCCATATCCCAGCCTGGTCATTCCATGTAAGCCTTGCCTGTCCTGCTCTGTTCAGACGCTGAGCCCGTGTGTGTCTGCTGTGTGACCTCGGACCAACACCTTATCACGGCCTGGGTGGTTTGCAGGGGAATGAGGCTGGAGGAAAGGATCGAGGTGTCACATGCAAAGTGACAGCATGCAGCAGGGTGGGCTGGGGCAGGAGAGGGGTGGGTGATAAGGGCTGGGTAGCTGCTGCTGTGTGAATGGAACTTGATAAAAGCCAGGGCAGCAGAGCCCCCAGTGAGGCCCTTAGGACAGAAACCTTCCCTTCCCACCCTTCTTCCTTCCCCACACACACAGAGGAAGTTTCCATTGTGCCTTCTACCTGGGCTTTTAGGTGAAACACTTGGACACAAACTTTCCAGCCTGACAGGCCATTGACATCTCAGGAAGCTTTAGGTCAAGGCTAAAATTAATAATGAAAGAAACACTTGCATGAACGTAACCAAACAATGGCAAAATGTCACCTGAGCCAGGCAGCACTGCCCATAATTTGCGAGGACCTGTGCAGGGAGGACAGTGTGTAAGGGAACAACGTAACCATGACCCTGCAAGAAAGGGAGGAGAAATAGGAGAAAGAATGGAGAGGGTATATGAGGGTGTGTCTGAGTGTGCACATACCATCTTTCTTAGTAGCCCCCAAAATTGTAGCAAAATGATTTGTTACAGAAGTGTTTTAATTCCAAAGCATACGTGAGAGCAAAATATAAAACCGAGAAGGTTCGCTTTGGTTTTTTTTCCACGTCCCAGTTTATAGACAGATAGGGATAGATGCACACAATTTAAATCTGAGTCTAGCCTTCTGGTCTGCATGACTTTAAGCAGGAGGGGTTGGCTGTGCCTTGGATTACTGTGTCTTTCTGGTAGTACAGGGAGTACAGGCAGGTAAGCACCTGGCAGAGAGCAAGCTGAAGCTGCTCTTCTGTTTCTGTGTGAACAAGTGCACAGAGAAAGCAGAGAAGAGCAGCGTACACCTGGGCAGTGTGGGGCATCCAGCTTGCATCCTACTGCTGTCCCCTCTTCCCACCTGCAGCTGCCTAGGCTGTGCAGCCTGCCTGGAAGCCAAGCTGTTTCACTCCTGAATGAGGCAAAGGGATTGTTTCTTTCTTGAGCAGGTCATCATAGTCACCCCAAAGGTATTTTTCCTAGTTTCTCTGCTCAACAGAAATTCTTAATTCTCTGTATTATCATGAAACACCATAAGTAATCATTACCTTGCCATGAAAAAGAGAAAGTTTGGAAGGCCTGTGTTCTTCAGTGTTTCTGCACTGATGAACTTTGGCTGATAAGGCAGCAGAATCAAAAAATTACTCTGCTTTTCTAAAAAGGTAAAATTATTTTGCTAACACAAGTCAAAATAGCTGGTACAAAGTATCATTCTGCCTTTAGATCACAAACCTACCACATCTGAAGATATTTTCTGCTTTTATGATGACAGCGTTATGGATTTGCAAGCCTCAGTTTATTCATAAGGGATGGTGTGGTTTGCTTACAAGTTTCACTGATTCTTGACCTTACTAGTTACTAGTTACTAGTTTGCATGTATCTGCATCTAAACTTGAAGCTAACTAGAAAGTCTGCTAAGTAATGTTGTCTTCCTGAAAAATGTGTGAATTCAGCCAGCTTACTGAATTGATGCAGTTGGTGGCATACTTTTAATGTACACAGAGTAGTGTCTGTACCCTTCAGTCTTGTAGCTCTAACAGCTATAAACCTGCAAAAACTTATTCCCCAAAAATAACTGTTCTATGATTGCTCTGGTCATATGTGGGGTTCTAATATCCTGTAATCCTCCCCACCTTTGCATTCTTTACCTTTGGAAATGGGATATTTGCATGAATACTGCTGAAAGGTTAAGGTCCGGGGTTGTAAGGAATGTTGAACAAATGGTCTTACAGAGACCTACTGGGAGCATGGCAGAAAACAAAATGTAGAGCTGCTCTGAGGACTTGCCTATTCCACTTGTTGAGACCCCACCTCAATCCTGTATGGTGCAAACATCTCACATTACACAAAACAGCAGCTCCTGAAGATCTCTGAAAGGAAGGGAGCTTAACAGTGGGGAATGAATGCCCTTCATATTTTTTGAAAAGATCCTATTGTCCTGCAAATGCAACTATGAACATCTTCCAACAAGCCTTCATTGCTGATAGTGACAGGTAGTGGTGTTCCAAAAACAGGGAACAAGGAAGCAAAAGCTGAAAAAGATATCCCCTTTCTTTGCCTCAGTTCAGGAAATCGACCTTTTCTAATTTGTCTGCAGAGCAGCTTAAGTCACAAACCACATGGTGGCTCCATCCAGCTTCATGGTAATTGTTTCTGCTGTGACTCAAACCTTTCCAGATCCAGTCATCACTTCTCTAGTGACACTAAATAACCTCACTCATAGGTCTCTGATGTAGAAAACTGAGGCATACAAAAACCAGCTACAGATGAGCTATTTCCCAGTGTGCTTGGCAGGCACCTGGTAGTAGCCAGGTGTGTGTGTGTGATTCACAGGAAGACTGTGAGCTATTGCAAAACTTTGGAGGGAAAGGTAAAAGCCTTTATTGGCTCACTGTGGTGAAAACAACACATATACAAAGAAGTACCAAACAGCATTGTGAGCTCATTTCTGTGTGGCATCATATGCACTCAGATCAGGTAATGCAGATGCTTGGTCAGCTGAGACACTACTGGATACCCTGCCAAATCTTTGAACCCATTCCTGTTACTAACAACAGTTCAGCTGAGAGCTGATGCTCACCAAGTTACAGTGAAACACAAAGTAATAGATAGGTTACTGATCATACTGCTGGCTTTCTGCTTTGCTTGCAGGTGACCAATAGCATCAAGTGTGTACAAAAATACCTTGTAATCGTTGCTTTGCATGGCTTCCCCATGAACAAATGCAGCAATTGTTTTAGGATTTTAAGTCATGCTAGGTGCAAGGAGATGTGGTATATCCAAATCTGTAAAACAGGAACATTTGACATAAACTTGCCACTCCCTTGGCACTGAAAACATCTGGAGACCTTTCTGTCCTGAAACTGTGATCTCAGATTCAGTCAGACTGCAGTGACAGATTAGAGGAGATTAATATCTTGTCCTGTCAGGAGACACCTTTAAGGTTTCACACTACCACATTTCTTCTTGAAAGAGGCTACTGGTATCATTTACATTTACATTTACTTGATACCACTCTGAAAAGGCACCCCTTCAGTTAATACATACCTTAGGACAAGAAATACAATATCAACTTATTCCCATCAGCCTATATTCTATTTTTATCCCATTATTATATATCCTATTATCCCTATCAGCCTATAAATCAACATCAATTAGAGCAAGTTCCAGCAATGGTTCTCCCTGAGTAAGTTATGGACTAAATGCTTTTGAAATTACTAAATACCTTCCAAATTTTAAGTGGCTTACTTTGTACATTTACATTTTTTCTAATGCAAAGGACTAAATACAGCCACCATGTAAGTGCTGCCATAACTGACACTGCCTTCTCTAGCACCAAAGGCTGGGTTTGGACCAGTTATCTCCATATAAGTTTCACTTAATGAGAAAGACATGACCCAGATTTCAGACGAAACGAATAAGCAGAAAATTCCTAGCCTCGTTGCCATAGTTACTTGAAACCTGCTGTTAAAGACGGTGGGAAGAAAGGGAAAAGGATGAAAAGTAAGAAAAGAAGAGAGCAATAGCATGGTTAGGCTTAGGCCATGTAATAAAGAGAGGCGATGATCTGGAAGGAGCAGGACCCCAGTGATGACACTCAGAGCAGGTTATCCAGAAAACCAATATTCCTGCCTTCTGGCTGCTATTGAGCTGATTCCATTGATTATTTTTAAGTGGTTACCACAGTGACTAAATGCAATGCACTGGTAGGTATTAGATCTGCAAAGGCAGAAAGGGATTGGGTGGGGAGACACTGACTTCTCCACAATTAATTTAATAAAGAAATTGCCCAATATTAAACACTAGACTGATTGCTTTTCTAAAGACTATAAAACTTGCAGCAATGTCTTGCTCAATCACAATAAACTTTTTAGCCTTTGTGTAAGTTGGCAGCAGAAATACTCCAGCTCTGTAGAAGCAGAACTGTAGTCATGCATGAGGCAATAAGCACTGTTCTCCCCCAAATGTAGATAGGACCAATGTACCCTGTGAGAGACAGGCTGAAAACCTAAGAGAACTGGTAACTGTGCCTGTGAATATTTCCTGTATTACTGTTTTATATTCTGCTGCTAACTTTAATGTCTGTCACATGAGCATGGAGAAACAGACTCTATTCAGTAAGGGCTTTGGACTAAGTGATATGAATGTATCACTCTAATAGGTTTTTTTATTACTTGTCTCTATCTCGTCTTTTTATTCCTGCTCTTTTTGACTGCCTTCACATTCTTAGAGCTGGAATGTAAAGAAATAACCTATGTCTGCACCCATAGCAGTATAATGCAGATTCATGTACACTGGAAACACCACAGTTGAAGAAAATGCATTTGGTAGTTTGATGCTCTACATATTAGTTGGACCATAATACAATTTGTATCAGGTTCATGCAAGAACCCATGGAAAACACTGGAGTAGTTGTAAGACTGGTCTGTCCTAGTCTAGGACTGCATTTTCTAAGCACTTTATTTCCATGTCAAAACCTGTCTTGGGCCCAAGGAGAAAACTCTCCCTTTTTTACTGCCTTCTTTGTCTCTAAACTTACTGAGACTCACTCCGCCCACCTCCCAAAATTCTCTGATGTGCTGTACTTGCTCACATGACACCATTGTGCTTTGTAAGGAGAACAAAAGGTACCCCTCAATGCTACGGAGAACTACATTTTACTACAAGTGTGTTTTCTCTGAGAGCTGGCAGGCTGTATTGGTAGCACCGTGGCCAAGAGATTTTTCTGCTGGTTTTAGCGTAAGGAACATTCACTTTATATTGAAGTCTTAGAAGTAAAAAACATCCAAAACTAACCAACCCCTTCCCCTGCCCCCCCTCAAAAAAACCCCCACAACCCATATACAGCAGCATTGGCTAAAATGATTAATAAAGCATCAGACAGTTGTGTGAGGTTTAACAAAACTCACTATCAATAGGTGTTGCACTTATTAAAGAAACCTTGCAATTCCTTCTCTTGTGACCACACAATTATGGTTATTGCTTTCTGTCATGTAATTACCACACTACCAAATGATTTCCACATTTGAAACATAAATCATCAAGCTTCCAGATCAAGGACACTCAATCTTGCAATAGCAAAAGACATTGTGAGCTACTTTGATACCATAGGTAGTTATAGTCTTAAGTCTTCCCTTTAAAAGGTGACTCAAGACATCTCCAGCTCAAACTGGGGAGAAGAGGGAAAGACAGACAGGCAGAAATCTTAGCTGGTACTCTCACTCACTTGAATTCCTAAGGTTGTTGCATTTCTTACCAGCAGTGTAGCAGGACTTGCTCAGAAAGGTGTGAAATTCTTTTCTGTCTGAAGACATCAAAGAAGACAGCAGCTGTTGCTATAGCAGTAACCACTGCAGCAAGCAAAGAAAGGCCACGTGGTTCCCAGTCTTACTGTGGTGGAACAGAAGCAGAACACACAGGGCAGTGCCTGGGAGCAGAGCAACACTGGTTTCTAGTGACAGGACATATCCTACAGATGAAAGTTGTTATTAACCAAGCTGAGAAAGTAAAAGCAAGTAGGTATTTCAGAATAATGGCAAGTACAGACAAGCCCTATAATCTTATAGATCAAATGCAAATACTGAACTCCAACTTACAATTAATCAAACTCACACAGCCCCATTCTTTCATCCAGTGCTACCTGAGGGCAATATGAAAAAAAAAAAAAAAAGGAAGCCATTAGCACCATTAAGTTATTCAAACTCAAGAATATATAATCTCCAGTCCTCTTTAAGGTATTGTTCCACTTTTTGGATTATCCCAAGCAGCCTCATCCTAAAATGGCCATATGCTACTGTGTTTCAGTGTTTTGTGCCAGAGTAGGATGCAGACTAATCATACAATTGTTTATTGAAATAATTCCTTTTAAAAAATATTCCAATAATCCTCTTACTCCCAGCACATTTAAACAAAGAAAGAGTATGTAAATAGCTTGATAATATTTTGACTGACACAGGCCACAAGCCACTTGGTGGCACTCTGCCCATATAAACTATTTTATTCACTGGGCAGACTGAGAGGCAGTGGAAATCCAGGCCAGACTGGATTTCCCTTCCTAAACAGGGCCCAGTCCCTTTACATGTGGCTTTGCTGCCACACCTTCCCCTTTTTAAAGTCTCTATGGACTGCAAGAAGCATCCTTGGTTTAACATCTAATCAAAGCAAGGTAAAGCCCACTTTCTCCCTGCAATACTCTCTTCTTCTAGTCCCATATGAAAGAATTTGACCCTTGTCACAGTGAATGGATAAGGGGAAGAAGGAAGGAGAAAGGCAGAAGGAAATAAAAGTATGGTGCAGCTACCAGGAAAATGCAAATGGTATTCTCTGGGTAGAGAAGCAAAAACAATCAGGAGCTAATGAACAGTAACCAAAGCAGGAGAGAGTACAGCCTGTACTCCAAGCTTCATGGAAGAGCAGCGTAACGCATTTCACACCTATGAACTTGTAGCTTATTTTTCTTTCTAGAAGTAATATAGCAAACTATAAGGTGCCAAGATAATCAACTGTCCTTATCTGCTTTTGTCTCACTCTAACAGAGCTTCTGTTCCAGGGGACAGGGAGGGGGTGGGGTGTGACTACTCTTGTGACAAGACAGCACTACTTAAGGAGCAGCTTTATGCAGTAACTTTTCTAAAGCAAGAAGCAGCAGTCAGTATGGGCTTCAGCCACCCAGCAGACATGCCCCATTAACCTCTTTCTTGTATGTCCATCAAAAAATGTTGCCATCACAATAGAACTAGAAGATGGTCAATTAGACTTGCTCTAATTGCTAGAAGACAATATGTAATACTGACTGACATAATGAAAGCTCTGAATTCAGCCCTGCCTATCACAGCAGGATTATTCAATCTAGATACCCACACACTCTCTTTCCTGCTGGGGGAAGAAGTTTTAGGTATTAGAATCTAGAGGACACTTACCCAAATTCAGTACATACCATTTACTTTTTCAGCTGGTTTTTGCTTCATGCTGTTATAGTAATAAAGTGACACTCCATAATAAAATTCCACTTTTGGTCTGTTACCACAGTATGAAAAACAAAACTTTTCCAAGTGTTCAAGAATTTTATTGCCATTTGGAACATGTTTATTGTTCAAAAACACTGCACTGAAAAAAACCTGTAACATACATACTCACATTCTTTTGTCAATTTTATCTTTACAGCAATGTAATTTTCAGGCAGATCATGCAGGAAAACCACTCTCACAATGAAGTCAAAAACTACTGAAAGGCACTTTGTGTCTTTCAGATGTTAAACTCCAAACAAGTTTAGTTTTTGCCTGTGTAAGAATTACATACATCTAGAATAACTCAAAACAGTAGGAAAAAAATAAAATCCACTTAGAACTTCTTAACGAACAGTATCAGGCTTTGTTGCCTTCCTTCATTCAGTGCTATGCTTTTGTTTTTCCAAGCCTTCTTTAAATAGTGTGCGACAAAGATGGATGTTAATAAGTCTCTCTACTGAGAAAAGGCATGCAGTGAGGGAAGAGAGATGGCTGCTCAATTCCAGGCTGCCTATCTACACATTTGTTCTTGCAGATCAGCAAGCCACTGCTTAAGTTAAAAAAAAAAAAAAAAAAAAAAAAAAAAAAAAAAANAAAAAAAAAAAAAAAAAAAAAAAAAAAAAAGAATAGGAATGAATGCACTCAAGTTTAATGGCTTTTAGAATATAAGCAATGATACCACCTATACTTCTGTTTACTGACCTCCATTCATGTTGATTATAAAATGAGTTTTGTCAAACCATCATGGGCCACTTTTGTAGACTGTTAGATAAAGTTTGTTTTCAAATACTGCTTGTTATTTGAGTGGCTAACTTTTTTAATAAATGGGTAGTTATTAAAGGTCAGTAAGGCAGCAAGACTTAAAATGTAATGGTTTACATTGCTGAATAGTACTTTTTAAAAGGCAAGATATAAAAATTATTAGAAGAATTCTTGGTGGGATCATATTCATAATGGGTGTTTCTGGTTAATCCCCACTGTAATTGTCACAGCAACTGTAGATGGCATGTCTTCCTTGGCTGTCATTCAGGATGAATACATTCCCTGGCTTATTTCAGGTAATAGATTTAGTTCTTTTTCTCCAACCTGCCAAAAGAAAAACAGCTTTTGTAAGAGTGAATATTAAAATACAATTGCTATTAAAAACCTCTGAAATTAAAGTAGAACTTTATGAATGAAGGACATTGGTCAGTAATTTACACAGAAACAAGTCCACTTGTAGTTTTGCACAGTCTCATTTTTTAATTTACAGTTCAGTAGGTTTCATCCTCTATTGTCCCACAGTAATTTCTTGGGGCAGAAGAGAGAAAAGCCATAATCCTGATTCACCAGGACTGCTTGGGACAGTGTCTGCACTGCTTGCCACACAATCAGGGTGTGAGACTTAGAGCAGTCTGTTCCCCAGGCACACTCATGTATGGAACAGTCAGCTCTGATAGGTTTCGTGCAACTTCTATTTCAGATGTATAACTCCTTCACAGTTTTTTGGATGTTTCCATCTCAGGAATTAGCTACCAAGATGGACACACACAGACAAACCAACAGACTACACAAAAATACCTCCAAAATAGCCAGCAGCTGCTGAAGACCCTGTCTACACTCTCTTGTGACCATAAGGGCTTTCTCCCTTTTCTATGTGCAGACCTCAGAAGATTGAAAGTAGAAAGTTCTGTCCACTGACAACAAGCTTGTTAAAAAGGTTTGCAAAAGGCACTAAAGTTAAACAAGTTCAGAAACCATGCAAAGCTTTGCACCACAGTTAAAAATCATTAACAGAATATTCCAGGAGCCATCAGTTTATGACTTCACCATTTAAAAATGTAACTTGCCTGTATTTGATCAGTCGTCCTCCTTGAATAAGTTGTGCGATTTCATTTGTGAAGTGGCATGCAAAAAGAAGCCAGTTTCTTGGCTGCACTTTGTAGGCAAATCTCATGAAAGTCAAGGAGTAACAACACAGTGCTGCAAAAGACGATAGATCTTGTTAAGAGACCGTAAATATCTGCATTTTGTTCAATCTTCCTACTAGTAAAATGTTATGACTTGCTGCTTATGAGTTTTCCAACATCCCTACAAACATGTCCACTTTGAGGATCCAATGCAAGAAAACAAAACAGTGCTCATTTCTGCTAAATAAGAAAATCTGCATGGCTGCAGCTTTCCATAAAAATTCATTTTACTCATACACTATCCTGTGATGCAACTGAAATCTTTTTAGTTTATCATATAATTATCTCAGCCAGAAAATAAGAGTTTGCCTTAATAAGACATAGTCTGTCCTATACTATTATTCTGACAATTTCTATGATGAAATACTTTTAAAGACACTAATTGCTTAAATATAGTTCTTTCTGGGAACATTTTAAAATAGACTTTAAGATCAAGAGCTTTCAATGTCCAGGATTCAATGTCCAGGAAATCATGAACATACAGAAACATGAAGCTTTGTTACATGCTTTCTAGAAAGAAGGTAAATTATTTTGATCTACTCTCCTACCATAATTAAATTTAAATACAGGAAATTACAACTCAAGAATTCCCTAGTTTTGTAAAGTTCTGACCGTCTTAGAGAAAAAAGAATGGTAAATTAATTATTCAAGGGAAACAGCCTTTTAAAAAGTACAAATATTCTTTTTTCATCTCCTAGGTTCCATACACACAAACTGTATGTACACCTGCAAAAATTTAAAAAGGTGTCTCAACACTGCTAAGTTGGGTAGCTGCCACCAAAACACTATTTTCAAAACAGTTTTGCTGTACAGGAAACTATTTAAACTAGTCTTCTGTCTCAAGGAAGCTGATTAAGAGACTGAATTACTCTAAGCAGAGCCTAATGATAATAAGGCTGTAAAATTTCTTAAGCCAAAGGTATTTTGCTTGTGGGAAAAATAATTACTCAGAATTAAGTGAATTAAGGAAGAGACATAATGCCAAAGTTAAGCTAATAAATTAAAACAGCAAGACTTCTAATCCTAGAAAAGAATTTGAATGTAGAGACAGACATCTAGGCAAAAACTATACATGTTCCAAAGAGAGATAGAAAAATACTGCTTTTGCGTTCGAAAAAAATTTCTCATTAAGAGTCACAATAGTGTCCAGTGTCCCATAGCCAACTGCTTTGCAAGGAGTTCAAGTCTTCTTTGCTGTTCCTCACACCCTGCTGACCAAGCATTACCACTTCTTCACTTTGTCAGTGTTGATGATAAATATTTATATATCACACTAACCACAAAGGATCATTGTTCTTTATACAAAGAATAAAACTGAGTAAAGAGATACATTTTGAACAAGTGTGTGCAGTAATGTAAGATAACAGGAGTTATACTTCAGGAGACAGTCTGGTATTGTAAACTGCCAATGCTCAAGAGCTGCCTCACTCTCCCCTCCCAAATTAGTGGAAAGCTTTCCAAAAAAGAGCCCTTCAGTTTTTCAGTACCTCAATTTAAATGGCCTCTGAAGTTATGTAACAAGATATTTGATATTTACATCTGCTTTGATCACAAATTTGCAGACAATAATATATCACTGCTTAAAAAAACAAAAACTGTGTTCTGGAGTCAGTTTCCTAGCAAGAAGTTTGTCTCAGGTCTTACCAAACGTCATTCGGCCACTAACAATTTCTGGCGATTTCTTCATGTCATTAATAGCAGCAACAGGAAGACCCCAGTTGGCAACTGGCCCCCAAAAGTGCTGTGAAGAAGGAAAACAAGAATGAAGTTAAACAAATCTTCTGCAGTATTCTTACAGTTTTTTCTTAGCCACTCAAAACTAGAAGGCAGGGTTATGGGTAAAATTCCAATAAAAAGACAGACGATTTTTAATGGAAGAGAAAAACTAAACCTTTCTTTTAGTGGGATCTACTCTTCAGAAGGAAAGGTTAAGAAACCTACTCTGGATCTTCTTTCAGACCAGAGAGGAATATTTAAAGCCATTGAAATAGAATTTTGTTTAATTATAGCTCAGCAATCATTAAGCATCTGATTGGCATTGTCAGATACTTCAGATTTATAGCTCACATCGGTGCAGAAAATTAGCATTTCCCTCTTTCAAGTAAGACTCCTCAAAAATATAATGAAAAGGTAAGGGCTTGATGAAGTGAAGAACTGAAGCTGTTCTCATTTTATGCTGAGGATGAAGAAAAGCTCAGTAAGCATCTTCTTGTGGGAGCTTACACCCTCTCTTTGAAAGAGCAGGGCCAGCAAGCAAAGCAAATTGTTACCCTGTGCTTCATCTGCAATTGCTAAAACAATTTGGTGATTACTTAAAACTCAATGATTCAACAAACGTCAGAGGAGAGCAGTTAGCAACAGGTGTGTACACAGAAAAAACAGATAAGAAGTGGAAAGGATCTAATCAGAAAAACTGACAAGTTTATTTTGATGGGCATTATCTGAAAGACTCTAAACTGAGAAAAATTGTGTCGTAAGTTCAATTTCCACTACTGTTATGAGCAGGAACTCATTCTCAAAAGTAACTTGGCCAGA
>WBND01000017.1:2977098-3063229 GCA_013398595.1 Tychaedon coryphoeus | reverse complement strand
TCTGGAAACATTCCAGACCCACCTGGATGCGTCCCTGTGTCACCTGCTCTGGGTGACCCTGCCTTGGCAGGGGAGCTGGACTAAATGATCTCCAGAGGTCCTTTCCAGCCCCGGCTGTCCTGTGATTCTGTGATACGTACTTCAGTAACTTTAGTTGGAGTGGTCTAAGATCCCATATCTCACCAGCACTTTCTATTTCATACCTCAGCAGAGGTTACTTACGTAGAAGGGAAGATAAACTCTAACCTTGCGAATGCTATCTCTGGAAAATTTGGGCCATACAAATGTTTTTGCTCAGTGCACTAGAGATAGTGAAAATGGATGTTTATCTCCTGTGCTTTCCAAAGACTTGCAGCCTCAGCTTTAAGGTCCAGAGCTGAGATGAGAGTGCAGCCTGGGGCACAGCTGCACTCTGCAAGATGCTCTGGACACCATGGCTGTTTTGTTTCCTTCTGTTTCCCTCTTCCCTGCAGGATCTCTGGTTAAAAAAACAAAGCAAAACACCACAAAACACTGCAAAAAAACCCAAAAACAAAAACAAAAAAAACAAACAAAAAAAACCCCAGCCAACCAACCAAAAATCCCCTTAAAAAGAGACACAAAACCCCACAAAATACACACACCAAACCCAAAATGCTCAAAACTACAAAAAAGTCTCAACAAAAAGCTTCTCTTCACACTTCTTCCCTCACTGCTTGCTTAGAGAGCAGCAGGTTTGAGGGAAAGCATTGGGTAACCTCTCCTTTTTCTATATATATATTCAGCATATGATATGACTACCCACAACAATGCCCCACTTTGCTGTGTGAGTGGAAGAATTTTAATCCCATTGGCATATTCCATTACGAAAAGCCAAAATGCAGCCCGGCATGTTTCTGTGGACTACTCAGAATCCTATTTAAAAGCAGCAATGTGAATCTGAATGAGATCTCAAGGAATCATTTATTCCAGTTGATTCGACATGCACTGATGCAAGGAAGGTATATGGAAATCAGTCCTTTATGTTGAAAAAAAATCCTAATGTGGCAGGATTCCACATATCCTAGATGGCCAGGCTCAGTCATTAATGTTACAGCTACAGTTATAGAACTAATTTTTAGCCTTACATAATGAGGCTAAAAATGTAGTCTTATTCTCCTTTCTGAAAATTTGTAATTTTTTTTTTTTAAACTTCATGTAGGGAGCAAAACAATAATCTGTCTGCATTGGGAGGCATTGTTCTTTACTCTTTCTTCCTGGAGTAAACAAGTTCTTTCAGCCTTTTCCCACAGGCTGTGCCTATTACATTTTTTAACCTTTTGCCTACTCCAATTGTGTTTAGCTTTCATAAGGCATAGCCAAGGGTCATCATGTCTCAGTTGAAGCCTTGCAATACTCTTCTCCAATTTTGAAGGTATCTCACTTTTTTGTTTGTTTTGTTTTCAAAGTAGTTAATGGAAAAATCATTAACCTGAAACGTGAAGAAAGCAGTCCCACATGACAGGCTCTACCAGTTACACAACAAAACCAGCGAGCAAGGATTTGAAGTTTGCTTTTGTTCTGTATGTATTTATAGTGCTTTTATTTGCATATGGTTTTTAGGCTTTTTTTATAAGGATATAGAAAACTGCATGAAAGACCCCCTTAATGTATCCATAGCTTTTCTTTTACCCCTTTTAACCTGTTCAATAGAGAAATTAGATTGGATTTTACATGAGTTACTCTTGGGAAGTGTTATGTTAGGTGTACTTTTGAGTGTGTTGTTCCCTGAGTGAACATTAACTGGCAGTCTAATAAATTATTGAAGCTGGTTTTCCTTTGTGGTGTTTTTTGTTTTGCTTTTTTTTTTTTTTTTTTTTAATGTCAGAATTAGGCCATTTGACTTATAATTGCTGATTTTTTGTGGGCCCCTTCTCTTCAGACATGTGCTCTTCTACAGCACAGGACTGCCCTGCCTTCCATGACCTGGAGGAAAATCACTGATGATCTCAAATTGATAATTTCAAGTTGCGTCTGTGAGGGCCTGGTGGATTTCAGAGCAAGTTTCATTAGGTTTTGCCCCACATTTTTTTCTAAAATATATTCCACTTGTTTTTTTCCTAGTCTGAACTATACTTCTTTCTTTTTCATGCTAAATTCATATGTATTTTGCGTTATTATTACCACACTTCTGCTTTTATCCGTCATGGACTCTTTCTGCATTATTTAATGACTGCAACTTCCTTTGTCTCATTTTATTTTCTAATGCTTTTATCAAACTTCTTTGATTCTCTTCCATGTCCCATGATAGTTGAAACTGATTTCATAACTCAACCTTTCTGTTCTCTGCAAGCTGACACCATTTCTTTATTTTCATCTACTCATGCATCCTTTTGGCTATTTACTTGTTCCCATTTAATTTTTAGGTCATTATATGCTTATGAATAAGACAAGCCATGTATGTCAAAGGATGGCTCCTGTGTTTCTTCTGATCAGAACAAGTAACTGTAGCTGGTTTGGTTTTCAAACAGACAGGCCCCCTGCAATCCTTTATCCCTTAGATTATCTTCACAAATACCCTGCCTGCCATTTCCTGGAATTTCTTCCTGACATTCTCATTGCTTTCTTTTGTTTCTTGTTAGCCTTGTACTTCCGACCTTTGCAAGGAGATACTTCTGAAGTTTCTTTGGCTGTCCAGTTATTCTCCTTATTGTCCCTCAGCCTTTTGCCAGGTCACTACATTTTAACTCACTTACTGACTTTTCTTACTGTCGGTCTTTAGGCTACAACTTTTCCTTGCTGTATTTGAAAGCTGGTGTGCCTGAGTTCCCTTCCATGTTTTTAGCTGGTGGACTCTATGGCTGTGCAGGAGTTACTCTGCATGGGATACTCTAACAACATTGGAATGTTGCTTGACAGACAAGGGAACAATGTTTATACAAGTTGTTGAAGAAACTGTGACTTCAGGACTGAAGGAGTTAATATTTCCCTGCTGTGGTAGCTCCAAAGTTACAGAAAAATATGAAGAAAAGATAGACTGCTTGGATAGTCTTCCTAGACCTTGTAATGACATACCTGTTCATTAAAGGGGGCAGAAATCCCATGGTAGGCAGACAAGATTGACTAGAGCCACTATGACATTTAATCAGCTGCAATCTCAAACTGAGTCAAGTGAGAGCACAGCTTGATGTGACACTTGCATTTCCCTTTGCATCTTTGATTACGGATACATTATCCCTGCATGCTGGCATGATGCTTGAGCAGTTTTATTCCATGTGGAGCACACAGCAGTAACTAAGTAGATTGAACACCTGAGAATGCTAAGAAGGGAGTCTGTGTTACAGAAATAATGAATGACATCTGTAAATGCATGCTCAGTGCTGACACGTTTGCAAAAGCATCCTTGTAGAAGTATGACTTTAGTATTAGTCTAAAAAAACCTGAAATAAATGCCTGAAAACTAAATAACTCAAGAAGAAGCAACACCTCTTTTTTAAAAACACTTTCTGAAATTCAGAACTACTTGGTGCTGAAAAATATAGCTGCAGCTTCTAGAGGTAACAGTTCTCACTGTGACTGACCGTGGAGCACATTATTGCACAAAATCGGCATATGTCATTTGAGAGATCCACAGTTTCTGTGTAAAACCTGATCAATTAGGATAAAATAGCGTATTTTGGAGCTAGAGGCATTCCATCATCTGCAGTTTTGGTAAGATCTGGAGTAGGATCAAACAGCAAAACAGAACATACATTGCTAGCTGAGGCCCTGCAAATAAGACCATGGTCTTACAAAACCAGTAGAAGAGACCCTCTTCTATGAATGGCCAAAAGAACGCTATGAAATGGGCATTGCAATGGACAGAGTCAAGAAGTGAAAAGTAAAAAAGATACAGAATGGATCTGGAAAAAATTTTTGATTGCCAAGACATAATATTAGGAAATTAGCAGCTCTTGTGATTAACAATGATTGTAGGCAAGCCAAGCAACAGCTGGGCAGCAGGAACTAAAGCAAGGATGCTACCTATAACAATGAAAAATGAAAGGTTTTTTCCAGCATAGAAGACAAGGCAGTTGTTGCAATTATCACTGCTTTCCTTGGCCTTACATGCAAAAAGGCCAGTCTGTCATGATTAGATTACAGGTGGGTGGGGCTGAATACTTGAAGCTTTTATTAGCATGGTTATTCCTGTTATTATAAACTCTGTAGGTAGAAACTGCAAGCTCTAGGCTCTGGTCTATGTCACATATGCATAGGAAACAGCAAGTCCTGTGCTAACTATCGTGTCCAAAACTGTATAGACAAGGGGAAGCAGAGTACAACAGTCTGGCAGAGAAGCAGCTGGGCTTGTAGTGAGGCTGTTCTTTTTCTCAGTGCCTGAGAAGCAGCCTGGAGGGCTGGAGGCCACTGCTCAAGGGTGGGGCAGCTCCCCACTGCTGGGCTTGCTGCTAGCACCAAACCTTGTGTGAGGGGTGGGAAACCCCAAAACAAACATAAAAAACCCAAACAATATCTTCCCCTCCTTAAACTTACAGTACAGCTATTTGTCAGGGAAAGTTTTCTCCTAGGAATTTTTTTTCCTGGAAGTCAACCAGCTGTAGATGAAGGAGGCCCCCTGCATGAGTAGCACTGCATATTTGCAGTGCAGCAGAACCTTCAGGCAGCTGGAGGATGGGGCCTTTCTATGATAAGACTGCTTTCAGTCCTCAATTAGTCAGCATGGTAAAAGAGACAGACAAAATTGAAACTGAAATTGCATAAGCCAACCTCCTGCTGAAATATATGTATTGGTAATGGCTATACTGATTTGTGTTTTACTGTCATGAAGACTGATACTAAGTGTTTTAAAGGCATTTTCTGGGCTGAAGTTCATCTGGCAGTTTACTCATATAAAATATTGCTTCAAATGAGATCATTTTAGATTCTAATTTTAAACAGAAAGCTATATTGCTAGGGTTGTTTAAAAGAAATCAGGTTTTAAACATGGGGAAAAATGTGATTAATGGGTTTATGCACAAGTTGTTTATGCTTGCAGTTGGTAATGTGGATGCAGGTACTAGACTACATGAGTATATTGATTACTATTCAATAAATGGACCTTTAAAAGTGTCTTGGTTTTTTAGCTTATAAAATTCTCTCCAGTAAAGAAATTGTTACAATAAATGGTCATTTTTAGTAGTCATGTGTCCACTTTCCTGTGAGAAGAAGCACCAAACTGCAGTTTCTAGTACCACACCACTGCATTACTGGTATCCCTGAGGCAATTGTGAAGGATTATCTTGTGTTTGGGAAGGAAGGGATGAGAGCTGCTTGTTCAGTCAGATACACTCTGTACTTTATACCCCTAAATCAGGTCAGCTGGGGTAAGAGAGTCTTTTCTTGTAAAATTGGCTTGAAAATTCACCCCTTCACTCAGCCGGTGAAGCTTCTGTTATATACTAACTTCATTGTTGTAATTATCATGTCCAGAGGAGCAGAATGGGAGGGTTGGTGATGCTCTCTCAGCAGGCTGTACTTGCTAGCCCAGCCAAACAGGGCTGCAAAGCAGAGTTGGTTTCCTCATCCTGAAAAAGCTGCCTTGTTGATGAATCCAAAAGGAGTAAAAATACCAATGAAAAAATATTTTTCTATTCTATTTTTAAAAACTGTTTCCACTTTCTGAGGAAGGACTATCAGTGATTTGACATGGACTTCTCAAGAAAGGTTGGAAGGAGATTTGCCTCCTCCTTTGCTGCCTAGTAAAATGTGTGCTGAAACACTTGTGCTTTATGAAGAAACTTTGTCACTGATTTTCTCCGAAGATTTGTATGTCCTTCTTAAATTGCTTTAAGCAGTACAAACATCCACTGATTATAAGGAAAAGGATAGAGTCAGGGTTCTGTGTTATGGCAGAAAGTGAGGTGTCAAACCTGAGAGACAGTGGTAAATAATGACAGTCATTTTAGTTATGTAATCTTTTCCTCAGGACTCATGGATCTTTATTGAGCTGTATATAATATAAATTTAGTAGAAAATGATAAAAATATGGGTCTTTGGCTTGGTTTGCTACTAATAACTTATTCTATGCTCTTTCCTGGAACCTTTGTTCTCCTCAGTCTAAACAACCTAAGCGAGGCTGGAGGATGGCCAGAAGCAGGGGATCATTCCTGAGAGAAAAGTGTAATTCTGTGCTTTTCTCCTCTTTCAGCCCTTCCCCAGTTAAAGAACAACCACCTAAACTACTGCCACTTGAAAACTGAACATAAATATTGGTAGACTTGTCCTAGGGGAAGAAAAAAATGTAGATTATCATGTTTGAGATAAATGCATTATTACACCAGGGCTCACATCAGTTGTGTTAAACTTAAGGTCAGTTTTTCTCTTGAGGGACTGACATTTCTCTTGGTCACTGGAGAACTGTGAGAACAAGATGGTATCTAAAATGTCTCTGACTTACTAGAGGAAGCCAAAGGTCTCTAAACTGGTGACGTGTATCCAAACAGGGACCCTGAAATCACCTTTGGCCTTTTTCCTTGATCAAAACAAAAGGGGGAAATTTCAGTAGGCTACAGTGTATAAACGAACCACAGGCATACATGATGAGTAACCTGAAGGTAAACATGCCAAAGTCCTTTCCAAAGCTACTGGGATCAAAGTGAAATAAGTAGTAGGTCATGGTGGACTTCTACAAAGTCATTCAGGACTCAGCACAGTCATTTAGGTTTGCACAAGGCCTAACAGACCAAAAAAGAAAAAAAAAGGAAAAAAGTAAATATTCAAGTGCGTATACTTATAAAAGAATGCACGCGTTTTACTCATGTACCCAAATGTGCATATGCCAAATTGAATTGGGTGGTTATAGACAATCTCCAAACTATGTAGAGAGGATCTTTTCTTATTAGAAAGATTTGAAATGTTGTGTCCCAGACACATCTAAATTCATCCTTATATGGGTATTGATCTTTCCAATAAGCGTTAATGTTAGCTGCTGATGCTGCAGCTTCAGTTCACAAAAGCTATCTTGTTTTTTACAAGACATATCTTGTTTTTCACACCAAGTGCCTTATAAATTAAATACTGCATCCGAAAGCTACTGATCCTTGGCACCTGGGCTGGACAGTAGTGTCTGCCCTGCACACAGAGGGAATATTTATTAGCCCTTGCAGAGTGCAAGCCAAACCTTTCACACACAGCAGGAAGTTCAACAAAACCAGACCAAGAAGATATGTGTAGCAGATTGATACCCTTACTGTGACCCCCTCTGTGACTTTGGTGCTGCTTTCTTGCTCAGACTGTCCCTCTTGAAGGCTGTGCAGAAGTACAGTTTTATAACCTGCTGAAAGCAGGTCCTTCTTTCATCTGAAAGCTCAGGAGGAGGCAGTGGGAGCATCACATGGAAACCCTGTGATCCCAGTGCTTGCTAAGGGTGCTGCAGATCAGGGCAGGGAGCCCTGTCTGCTCGTTCCTTAGGCTGCTGTTGGGAGCGTGATGCAAGCTTCCAGCAGTGCAGGCTTATTTAATGTTCTTTGGACTCAAAGAGGGACTGTTGCTTTGCAGGAGGGTGCCCTGATGGGAGCTGCTGTGCAACACTTCCATACTGGGTGGCTGCTCTGCACAAATTTCTGCCACATCATTCCTCAAGGAGGCTGCTACAGCAGTGTTTGTCACAGAGCTGGAAAAAGTCTCACTAGATGTAATCCTTAGTGTTTAGGTTTACCAAAAATAGTTCTTCTGGGAATTGCTAATATTCACCCTCTTGAAGCTGAGGAGATGAGAGGGATAGTGTTTTCCCTGGACAAGCACCTTCTTTAACAGTCACTATGAATTATTAGGAGCAGCATTTATACATATTATTTGGTAATCCTTCCTTCCTTCATGTGATTAGAATTTTGCACCTTCTATCTCTCTCTCAGTGTGCATCTCACAGATATTCAGAAGCTGTATAAAGCCAGTCAGTTCACTCAGCTTCAGGACTTGGTCATGTAAAAATTCAAGATTTTGTGGTCTAATTTTCACTCTCTTTTAAAAGTTTAACTCTAATTGGAGATCTCATTTGAAATTAAAATCTTATTTATCTCTCTTTTTCTCAAAGGTTTCACTTGTGTTGGACATCTATTTCTGTAAGGCCCTCCTGTGGTTCATAGGATTAGTGCACTATTAATACAATAATAATTTATTTGGATTTTAAGGCTTTGAGTTTTTTTACTATGTTTAGGGAACACCATTTGCCTGGTCTTGCTACATGTTTTAACTATATTGCACCATCTGTGGGGAACAGGTTCTAAATTAACACTGTAGGTAGCCATAAAAATCACAACATTTCACAGTGATATTCTGTATTGTCAAAAGACAGCAAATATTCTCCACATGTACTATATTAAAGATACAGATTTAAACAGGGAAAAGTTGAATTTGTGGCTTAAAAATCTTTGAATTAATCTGTGGAGTTCATCCATCAATCTTGATCTGCTCATTCAGTGCCAACTGCTTGTGGTAGGGTGATATGAATACATGTCATATTTGAGGCCCAAAGAGACCATCACAAGCATTTAAAATTGATTTCCAGATTACTGCAGGCTATTGAAGTCATCCACTTGCTTCTACACTAACCTTCTCTCTGCTAAGGGACACTACTAAAAGTGATACAAAGGGAATGACAAACCCCTTTTCTCCTTTTATGTTTTAAGATCAGGGTCTTTAATAATCTCCATGGCAGGCATTTTGGTGTTTTTTCCCCCTGCATCTGAACTCTGGACTTCAAATATATTAAAGTTATATTAGTTGGTGTCATTTTAAAAAATGACACTTGAGGTCTGAATGCTGGGGTTTACATGACATTTTCTTACCTTTAACATATACTTCCAAATCTCTTCTGATGGCAGCAGACTGAAGTGAGACCATATAGGAAAAGATCAGCACTGCCAAGAGTTTCTTAAAGCTGATGGGTCACCCTTGTCACTTCTCCAAAGTGAAAGGCAGGTTGTTTCTGTTCTCTGTGTTTAAGTCTCCATTGTAACAGCTGATGTTCCTAAAGGGTAAATTGTTGTAGTACCAACAGGTGAAATAAGTAAATGGATGAGTAAAGCAAATAACTGATTATAAGAGAATTTACAACAGAGACAAGAGCCCAGACAACAATGTGACAACTGGAAAGTCTGGGTAAATGCACTAGAAATCACTAGTTTTCCTTTGCATGCCTTAGCAATGAGACTGTAATTAAAAGTGAAGCTGCAAATTCTACAGTAGGGAAAGAGTTAGGCTTTACAGCTGCAGCTGTTTTTGCCAGTGACCACAGACCCTGAAGGACAGGAAGAATCAATTAGACAGGAGTGTGCCAAGCCAAAACAATGCACAGGCTTACCAAAGATGGTGAGTCACTAGCCTCTTAATAAACTAATTTCCTCAACAAAAAACAGAGTTGATCTCAGGCCAACTTGGGTTGTGTAGAAAAAAAACCAAATAGCTCCTGTCCATCTAGATAAATGGACAGATAATCTTTTTTTTTTTTTCTTCTTGTCTCCAGACAGCTGGAGTATGGCACCTTTAACAGATAATGCACTGAAGTTATCTATGAGTAACTTGAAAAACTGGACATAGCCTAAAATCCTTGTCTTCAGCTCTTCTTCACAGCTTTTAATGCAAAATCTTTGCTTATTGTGATCTTCAGACACTAGCTGTTATGGTTACTGCCTCTTGTTTGCCCTGCTGTGCTGCCTGAGGTGCTCAGCCAGCAGTTGTGCTGCCCTTGAAGATGATTCTGTTCAGGCATATTGCAGGATTTTCTCAGCCTCAGGACAATTCCCATGGTACATTTTTGTGGGACAGAAAAAGGGGGTGAAGTGAACTGGGGTGGGATAAAGGAGGGGAAAGAGACAAGAAAGAAATGAATGTTAAATAAAGAGCAAAATTACAAGTCGGAGGGGAGTTGGCTACTGTTTTGGTTTTTAAAAAAATTTAAACAAGTATGTACCTCAGGGGGAAAAAAGCATGGTTACTTTCTCATTAAGTGCAGAGGTTTAAGATGGTTGCCAATGCAATTTTTCTGAAAGGGCTGTGTCTTGATTAGATCTAAAGTATATTCTGGAAAGCCTTTCTCTCAGATATTTATTCATTTTCTGGCATTGGAGGGAAAGACTGCAATCTGCCTGCCAGTGGCCTGGCATGACCCATGGCTTCCTACCCAGATCCTCTGAAAAGTTAATGTGTGTCCAAAAATGGATGGACTTGGCTCATTCCTGGTCAAGAGGAATTAGAAATGGGAATGGAAGAGAAAGGCTGGATTGGTTTTATTTTTCTCTACAGTTTTCCTATTTGGATGTTCTTGTATATGATTGTGGTTTCCCAGAGAAGCCTCCTTTTTTAACTGCTAAAAAGACAGGTGTACTGGATTTGTTTGCCTTTCACTAGAAGAGGCTATAAACCCACAAGATGGACCTGTGGGGCAGAAACGTGGTAAGAGAAAGGTGGAACAGCTCATGGTAGATGCTGAGGTGCAGAGGAAGAGGATGGGAAGGGACATGCATGTCCCAGTGATTAAGGACCATAAGGACTAAAGGAGAAGGAAGTTTCTTTTATGAGCAGAGAAAATAAAGGAAGGACAGAAGTGGGAGTGGGACAGGAACAGCTGGCAGGAGAAAAGAGGCATGAGACTGCCTATGGTCAGAGCAGAAATCCTATGAACAACATTCTTGAAGTCCAAGTTTGCTTGGTTATGCTTGTTTGGATGTAAATCACATGCTGTTTCTCCATCTCTGGTACCACATGCTGTTCCTGCAAGGAACCTGAGCCAGACTCACCACCTTTGTGATGCTGCCAGGTCTGATGACAATCCAGATGTGAACGCCAGTGTTACTGTGTGCAGGCTCAGATGTAATGCCAGGGAAGCAGAACCAATCCCTCAAAGTAGGAGGGGTTGATTTTGCTTTTGTGGTCACTAGTAAGTGCAGCAAACAGAAAAGGCTATGCAGGCTGCTTGCCAGAGACCAGCAGTTTCCAGAGGAATGGCACCTTGGAAGATCTCAGGGGGGTGAGGGAAATTCATGCTGAGGCAGGTTGTGTGAAAACAGTCATTTGTCTGGCACTGAAACCCTAAATTTGTCTAGTGGGTGAACTGTCAATGATGGGCATTAAAGGCTTACTTGTTGCTTCCCCAAAGAGTATTTGAGTATTCAGGCTGCACAGAGATAACAGTTCCAGTTATAATTTGAACAGGTAACTGTGTGCTTTTACTGTGACCAACACATGGCATTCAAACCTGGCCAGTGCTTGGGGACTGGAAAGGAATTATGCAAAAACAAACAAGATCCTTTTTTGTTTTTCTTTTCTTTTTATTTCTTTATAAAGAAAGGAAAGGATGGGCATGCCAAACCAAAATGGCAGAATACAGACAAAGGTGAGCATTGAGGCTTCTCCTTGGGGGCCATCCACAGTAAACCCTTGCCTTGGTAGGGTACAGCTCCCCATCCCTCCTGCCAGGAGGAACCCAGCATGCAGCCAGCCCTTCAGCACAATCACAGCTCTTTGAAGTTTGCACAGTTTCACAATACCATCAGCCCACATCTTGGTGGGGCAGCAGCAGCTGAGGCCAGCAACATTAGCAGCAGCAACATGGGATACAGTGCACAGAAAAAAGGGAGCAAAGAGCTTGTTTGCAAACAATTGTAGGTAACAATATAGAAAGTCCAAAGATCATCATTCTGCTATAAAAATATTACACTTCATAAAACCATGTACTATAAAAAAAATCTATTCAGAAACGCTGGTAAACATAACAAATATCTGTACACTGGCTGCCCTTTTCATACAGGAAACATAAAAAGCATGAACCTCAGAAATCATCATTTTGTAAACATGAATATGGAGCCTGTAAACAAAGTGCTAGATCATGGTTCATACTTTGTCAATTTAAAACTACCCAAGGAAATCCCTTGCACACATCATCACCTAATGGCCAGACTCCACTACTGCAACAGTAAAGAGGACTTGACTGAGCTTTCCCACTAGAGAAACTGAAGGTGCATATGGATTAAGGAATTAACACAAGAGTGAAGGCAGCAAGATTTGGCTCTGAGTAGCAAATCAGAAACAATCTTTTAACAACTGGTTTTCATTTTCTGCACTTCAAATGAATATTTTCCAGCCTCTCCTTTCAAAATTTGCCTTCATCAAAGAAAGCATGCATTTTCCTCATTTTTCTTTCAGGCTAAACAGTATGTCCATAACTTCAATTTAGGTGACATAATGGAGCACAAGTTGAGTCTGTAACTATGTATACCAAAGCAAGAAGTAGTGGTTGAATGGTTCAACACTGAACATCGTGGTTTACACAATACGGGTTTACACAAAAGGGCCAAAATCTTAATTTTAGATTCTAAACTTTGGGCTGCAAAATATTTTCATGTGCAAGCCTTGTGATGACATGCATGATCAGATGTGTTGTCACCTAATTGCACCTGGAAATGCAAGGTCGAGGTTCACAAAAGTCTATGAAAAGAGTTTAGATAAAATTTGGCTCTAAGAATTACTGTAACTTTATTTACTCTGTAATATTTTTGTTTTGCACAGGCTTCAATCCATCCTTCACCTGAATACTAAGAGTTTTAGTCCTCTATACACTGAGAACCTTACTTTTACCCTTATTTTATCTTATGAGTTTAAATTACCATGTTTTTTGCCAATTTTTGTGAAAAGGAGTAGGTGTGCAATTGTGTGTGTCTGCTGTGGATGCACAAGGAGAGAGGAGTGTGGGACTGTGTTCACAGTTCTGGACCTTAGGTACCAGAAGCATCTTAACTGCAGGGTTTTCAGGCAACACAAGATCAGGGTCAGCTAGGAGGTAAGAATATACACTTCTAAAGGAAAATCATGTATACTTCAAAAGAGGAAAAAAAATGGGCTTGCATATTTTACTCATTTTTTCTTTTTTAATGTATTATACTAAAGCATCTTAATTAACATTATTTTAGACTTTTGTATTGTAATATAAGGAATATCTGAAGGGTTATGCTGCTTGCCTGCCTTTTAGCATTCAGATATGTGAATGTGAAGCTCACGTGGCTCTTGCTTAAAGGTGTCATCTCTGGATATTCTACAAGGGAACCTTTCTTCTAAATATTTGCTTTGGCATTTCTGATACACACATCCTAAGAGAGGGCTTCAAAACACCTGCCTGAAAATAATTTTCCAGTGAAAGCTACAATGTATTTTCTGCTATAGTAATCTGCTGTATCTTCTGTGTTTGACTGCCTTACTCCTTCTAGGGATTGAGAAAACTGTAGCATGCCCCAAAACCGATAATTTCCTCTGCAAAAATGGATGATTTAAAAACAAAACCCTGGGGGTTTTCTATCACTTTTACTAAGGGAATGGTGGCAAAAATACATACAGTCAACATTATTTCCCCATGACGTCATCTGTGGCCCTACACCTTCTGATTACAGGGAGTTTGTATGAACTTGTGGCCAATTTTCAGAAGCCTGGACTTGTCCTCTCTGTGCACAGGGCTTGGTGCTGGGAACCTGCTGCTGTACAAACAGCATTTATAGCCCTGACTCTGAGCCACACCTGGGCTCTGCTCAGCATGACAGAGGGACAGAGGTGACACTGAACTTGAAGCCACTCCAGTGTTGACAGCACTGTTGGCTAAACTGACTCTGTTGCCTTCCTGCTGTCCCCAGCCATTTGTTCTGATGCACAAACATTTGCTTTGCCCTGTGGTGACCTGGCTAAGGGAGGTGTGAAAGGACAGATGAGCAGCTGAAACCAAGAGAAAGTGACTGCCTGCCATTTTTAGTGCCAGCACTTGCGTATGCTGGCATAAATTCAGTAGACCAGCAGCATAAGAAACCTTTGTGCCATCCATGGCTTAGGGGATGAGCCAAGCCCTGTCATAATTCATATCACAGACACACAGCAATTGCATACTTAACTGAGGTTTGGATGTATTCAGAGATACCAGAAAGGGTCTGAAAGGGTCTGGCTGAAAAGAGAGCCCAGTATTACATCCAGGGTTAGATGAAGTACAGGGACACACAATTTGTAAGAGTGTGATGTGATGTCATGACATCATGTCACACAAGACATGCTTCACTCAGCTCTCTGTCCTTGGGCTATTCCCAGCACCCTGTGCTCTCAGGGAGCCAAAGAAGATTTTTTTTCTGAGGAAAAAAACCAGAATCTATTCTCAGGTAGAATTCTTTTTCAAATGTAGAGATTTATAACAACGTGTCTGTGAAGGTCACTTGTCATTTGCTGAAATAGGCTTTATAAATGCTATCTGCTGTTGAAACTTGCTTAGAAAAGTTAAACAGATTTTAAATAAGAGAAAATTCATGAGGGGCTGGGGCAGGGGTCAGCTCTCCCTTTGAGCAGCCTCTCCCACACCTCTGCTATATAGACAAGCTGTGGTGCTGTAGAAACTGGGATAATGTTTCCCATGATATTCTTCATCAGGGCCATTTGGCTTCTTCAGAATCCTGGAGCTGCAGAGGTCAGGTCCAGCTCTGCAAAATGTGGGGATATGCCTCCTCCTTGCTGGGCAGACACTTCTCTCTTGGACTGAACACCAAAACCTGCATGGATATGGTCCTGGACAACTTGCCCTAAGTGAACCTTCTTTAGCAGGGGGGTTGGACTAGATGGGCTCCAGAGGTCCCTTCCAACTCTAAACATTCTGTGACTGATTTTGAAGTGGGTCTCCAGATGTGCTGACTATGTGACAGGTACACTGTGGCATGCCTTGGACAGTCATTGCATGGTGCAGCTCTGTGGTTAAAAATGTAACTATAATATTTGTAATAGCCGAAGGCACTAGGTCACTTTATGGAATAAAAACTTGCAAGATGGTATGTTGTAATTCAAAGAGATTTTTAGACTTTCAGGAGTTAAACATAACATTTAGTAAAACTCTCTTAAGGTTATATAAAGAGAGAGAGAAAGAAAGAAAGAGAGAGGCTAAGCCTTTTTCAGTTTTCGCCTAGAAAAAAAAAAAAGTGCTTATTGCTGAGCTATACCATGGCCAGATGTCTAGAAAGGAGATGCTGGTACAAAAACAGCCATTGCAGTATTTAGGCCACAGCCTAGGAGCTTCTCCTGGATCCAGCTGGGCCAGGGAAAGCCATGGGTGCTGTCAGTCTGAAGTAATGACTGCCAGTGGCATATTCCTCCCTTGCTGCCTCCCTTGGATTTGCTGATGGAGACTCTTGTATTTCAGTCCAAGCGAGCTAGATCAGCCAGATTGACAATGGAAATAGTTTAATTGGGTTCACCTGACTGGAACAGGACAGAAAACCCTCAGAAGAGCACCTCCCATGGCGGGATTGCAGAGGGGAGACTGATGTGCCCTTGGAAGTGCATTGAAGATGCATATCTGGGACAGAGGGGAGGCTGGATGGGGCAGTTTCTTCCATGGCTGGGCACAGCCTTTTTTTCTACACCCAGAATAATCATTACCATTATCAGTGGGAGATTTCAAAGAACACTGCAGACAAAACTCCGAGTTTCATTGTCTCAACCTGTGACTACACTTCTGCCCTGATTTGGACAAGCTGGGACAGCACCTTTTTTATGCATGTGTTTACATACAGACACATATGTGCACACATCAGGATGCAATGGCAACAAAACCTCAACAAATGAAGCCCACTATATGTATGAGCTTATGTGTGAGTTTATAGCTATTACTGGGCTCATAAAGCAATTAGTGAGAATTAAGATGTACGAGTCTGTATGTGTCTCTATGTTAATAGTTGGTGGGTTAGAAAGAGGTAAGTAAGGAAAAGATTAAAACCCTTAAACTGTGGGAAGAGCAACATCCTGTAAGCTTGGCCTACAATAATATTCAATTGAAAAAAATGCTCAAAGAATTAAGGCTGAGTCTATCTAGAGGGAATTAGTCTTTTTCCAATGGTTGTGAGAGAAAGCAAACTAAAGCAACGCAAGATGACCAGGAAATCTCAGAGGGAGACAAAAACTGTACATAGTATTTTCAATAGTTTTTCTGCCCATATACAATACAATGCAATGCCTCTGACCATTAAAAATACGTTTTGTTAAAACAGCACATATCAGCTGGGACCCCAGAAAATCCCTCCAGGTTGCCTTCTTCCAGGACAGAAGTAATTTCAAGGGAAACATGGCCTGGCCAGAGCTGTTCTGCACCAGCCAGGATATCCCTGCCAGTGGAATCATCACAGTGTGCTGTTAGCAGGAACTACAGAAACACAGTGTGAGACTTAACTTCTAACAAGCAGAAAATTCTAAAGGCAGCAAAAAGCTGACACTGAGCACAGCTTAGCCAGAGAAGAGAATGTGGGCTGCTGTGCACAAGCACAGACACCCATCTTTGTGTTTGCACTCATCAGTCCCAGCCAGTTCAGCCTCTGTGTGAATTTTCACAGCATTGTTTATTTTAGAAAAGAGAAGGGCTTCAAGGACAGCTGCTTTGCAGTGATCCTCTGTGCACAGCACATAAACTTGAACATTAAATATCAGTTTAAATTATTAAGAATAAATTTAAATTTAAAAATAGACTAAGGCAAACAAACTTCATTCAACATTGAAGGACAGATAGTTTTAGGAAGAATATTACTATAGCAAACGAACCCCCTTGGACACTGTGAGGCAGTGATCTGGTAATTCCAGTTCAGCACCGAGATGCACAAACTACCCAGCAAGCAAAAATTACCATGTCTAGCATATGAAGCTCCATGTTCACATTTTTCTTTTTTTTTTCCTCCCCATCACGACAGAAAAAAGCTAACATAGCACAGTAGCTTTTCCCACGAAGCATCTGAGGTGACAAAATTCACTCAGAAAATAAAAATTAACAAAAGCAGTACAAAGAAGAATCCCGGTCAGCTTGTGACCACCAATAAGCCAAGATGGGTAAGAAAAATAATAAAAAAATAGTTCACATCTGGCACCACAAACCTTGCTTGCTTTCTATGAAACCAGGGCATGAGAAAAAAAAGTCCATTTTCAGAGACCATTTCAACAAAAGTTTTCTTTCCCTGGACCTGGAAAATCCAGGTATTAGGGCACAGAATTTTTGTTTTATATGTATATAAATACACATGTACATATTCATATAAATATAAAAGCAGAGCATCCTCCCATTTCTCCTCATAATTTATTATTATTAAAGCTTGTAACAGAGTTGGCTGAACTCTTCAGAAGTGGGTACTCTCTGCACACACGTGGCATGCGAAGTTTAGCTCTGCTAGAGCAGAACACCCAGGCAGGGACATGAAAGGTTGGGTGATGGAGGCAGGTTTGGGTGAACAGCCAGGGGAGGGCAGGGAGCGATGAGTGGGAATGGCCTCTCTTGCTCTCTGGCACTCTGGCCTGCCAGAACAGCTCTTGGTGAGCTCTTGGAGATGTGTGGGAGGGCGGCTGCATCCACCCGCCTGGCCCCTGGGCAGCCCAGCCAGCCTCTGTCTTCTGCACCAGCCACTGCAGGGGGACTGTCCCCTGCTTTGAGAGGGAGTCACAGTCTGCCCCAGACACTTGTACTCTAGCTGCCTGCACATTCTCTGCCTACTGTCCTTAAAGCCACTCACACCCTTCCCTGCCTTTGTTCGGCTCCCCAGCCCCTCACCTCATCCTCCCAGACCTGCTTGCTGCCCAAGACCAGGCACCTGTCTCTTGCCTGATCCACAGGCTCCTACTCACACTGCTTTACACGAGTGCCTTCCCACAGTCTCACAAGACTCATTCTTTTCTTCAGAAGACCAAGTTTCTCAGGGGCTTTTTGCTCTCTGAGACTCTTGAGCAAGTCAGAACTAGTGTGGTGGCACACTCTCCTTGAGAGGTGCTAGCTTCATTCCCGAGAAGGCAGGGGCAAAGTGCAAAAGATTCCTCAAAAACAGAAGGTTTTTCCACCACCACCAGCTCTCTCCACCTCATGTTGTACAGCACTTGTTCTGAAAAAGGTATTACTCATGTGTCTCTGCAGCCTTCACTCTTCTGGGGTGAGTGGAGATCAGTAGATGTCTACTGGTGACCAGCCAAGTCTTTGCATCATGACGCATGCTGGAACAGCATTCTAACCCAACTCGTTCTTCACAGCAAAAAGTGCTTTTCTTGAGAAACAAAATGAAAACTGTTCCCATGGAACATCTTACGGACTCAAAAATAGCTTTCCTAGGGTGGAAAGGATGGAGCTCGCCTATTTCGTTTGGCTTTATCTCAGTAAAGAAACAGAGCTACCGGCAAAACTGGCACATCTTTGTGAAGTTGTTAAACTCAAGGACCCTGGCTGGAATGTAAAAGAAAAGATGCAGCAAATGAGAACTTTGCCTTACGTGGGCTTCTGCTAGTTCTGGCAATTTCATGTGCAGGTTGTCCAAAAAAGTTCAGCTAGCCAAGAAAAGATGTATTTCTCAAATAATAAACTGTGGGTTTTCAAGGAGGCCTTTTGGGGGTACTGCTACAATCTGGTAGAGGTAAGTCTTTTCATGCCTCGCCGCTGAGCCAGATTGGAGGACAATACAGGCTCCAGCCTTGGTGCCTGAGGTGCTCGGTTTAAAGCAAAGTAAGTGGCTGCCATTGCACCCTGTAAAACAGAGAAAGAGGAAACTTTGAGCTGAAATTCAGTCCTTTGATGCTTTTCCCTTCCCCTATTCTGTATCCCAAAAAACTGTTGCACATGTGCAATTTCCATGAAATGATACCATTTAGGCTGGCAGACAGGCAGAGTGTCTCAAATTCAAAACAGTGAAGAGCAGTATGTGCCACTAGGTTATTACAATGCAGCCTAAAGTTAAGAATACTGAGCAAGTGACAGTCAAAAATACAGTTAAGGCAGTGCCATATTAAATTTAGCCTCTTCCTAACTTCTCTATCACTTTTCAGACTATTTACACCAATGACAGCTCATTCTACAAGCAAGGATGAGGGAAGGGTGTAGGAGGTACCTTAACCAGGTGAACATCCTGTCTGCTGAGCTGGTTTTGAGACAGGTACTCCCTGTTCACTATCCATGGATGTCTCAGGACTTGGACTGCTGTGAGACGCTGATGAGGGTCTACATGAAGCATCTTAGACACAATGTCCTGGATTGAAAAGGAAGAAAACAGTACAAGGCAGAAAGTAATTAATAGCAGTACAGGTTTTACTAATATTTTCCTGTTGGCAGTGTCATCATTAGCATGTCCAACAGAGAGAGTCATAGACAGGTTTTATGTTCTCTAAGTGTCAGGTCTTATCTTCAAAATTTTCAAGGGTAATGTTCAACTCTCAGCTAATAATCCAGTAAAAATATAGTGTGGAGAGTATTTATCTTATTGAATGACTGTTAATTGCTGGCAGCCTTGTAGGAGTGATGAGCACCAAGAGAGAGGATGCCATCTGGAGGCATCTCCTCACTGACCTCAAGGCATGCTTACAAGAGAAACTTACAAACTCAACACTCAGGAAACTGAAGTCCAATTAGATTAGTTGTACAATATCTAAACATTTTAATTTCAAAACTGGACAGCTGATTAAAAAAAATCCACTGTGATGCTCATAGGTGCTAGTAGCAAGATTAATATGTTACTAGAATTGCTTGCAGTTTTGTGGTGGAAAGCATCAATGTTCCTTCATTGGATACTAACAGTTGCTAAAATTGAAACCTCTTGCAAGAATCATTAAAGCCTGTGAAAGCTTCTGATTAATGCTGCACAACTGGAAGCTTGCAACCTTCCTGCCCATTTACCTGTCTCACAGACTACTGCACAGCTTCATGCTTAAAGATCTCAGCACCAGATGATTTTTTTCTCCCCTGATTTTCTGCTTTGTGATAGATGGGAAGCCTAAACTATGAACTGTACAGGAATTAAAGATTCCTGCTCCTGGTTAACTGAGAGGCAAAAAGGTGATTCATGCATAGACTATATATCCGTGACATTGACAAACTTACACTTCTTTCAGAAGTGCAGTTGCACCAAAAAAAGAGTTCTGTCATATTTAAATCTTGAGAAAAAGTCTGAGAAAGGCTTCACTGACCTTGGCAGTATCAGATACTGAATCCCAGTTTCCTCCTGTGAGAGCATATTTGCCACTGCCAATCCTGGCCAGAATCTCCTCTGGGGTGTCATCTGGTCCATTTGCAAAAGGAGTAAACCTATTAAAAAAAAAAAAAAAAAGAGAGAGAGAGAGAGACAGAGAAAACAATGTAATTTGCTTAGTGATTCCTAGCTTCTAGAATTAACTGCCACTGATTACAACAGGAATTTGGTTCCAGAATGTACCACTGATACTGCTGCTTCATTTTTACTCAAACTATACAGGCTGGTGGTTCCTCATATTGATCTGTAGAGGAAAAGACGGATTCCTTGTTGTTTTTTAAATTTTTGTTCTGTTTTGATTTTTAGGAATGAAATATTCTTTGTGAAAATAGTCAGGTTTTTACCTCTTGTTTTAGCTCTGTTTATTGCTAACACCTTTAATGCCAATACCAGTACCTTGGTAATGGCAAGAAAGGACAAAAATTATAAAGGAGAAGAAATGCAATCTGAAACAGAAAAAAAGGAAAAGAAAAAAGAACCCTTTGTAATCTATTTCACAATGCTTTGTTAATCATAATGTGCAAGTCAGTTGGGCAATAGAAATTACCTGCAATAAGTTACTTCCTTGTCCAGCCAGTCAGAAATTACTTTTAACCTGCACCCAGCTTGTGACAAAATCAGTGTCACATGCAGAGGGTAAACTTTTTGTCTTCAGAAAGTGACAAGAGAAGGTTTTTGCAGCTGACTACCATCTACCAGGCCTGTTTTTACTCTGCAATCTTGAACAGCTGTGTAGGTTTAGAAGAAGTAGGTATTTTTGATTTTAATATTTTTCCTTCAATCTGTCTTTTCTTCAAACTTGCCAGGGTGATTTTTAGATTGCTAAACAGTTGGTTTGGCCACAGCTTCCTATCCCAGCTGGTTTCTCATAGCAAATTCAATTCCTCATGCTGTATTTTCTCATTTTCAAAAACATTTCAGACTTCACAGCAGTTCAGCCCAAAGAGATAGGTAATGTTATTCCAATCTACAGCTATCAGGAGGGATGCAATAAGAGTTAAGGACTGGCAAAATCCCTGAGGTCTATTACCAGCTCCATTAACATGATCCCTGGCCTGTGCTCTAGTCCTCACTGTCTGAGCCCTCTCTGCTCATAGTGACTATAGGAGGAGAAAAAAGCCCTGGATATAAACACTTGCCAGTTCCTACTAATCTCCTCTGGTGAGGAAAAACAAGACCATTAATAAATGCAATGGTGGCACCTAAAAAAACATCCCTCAACTGATTGTGTTACTATTATTTCTCTGGTAAGTGCAGAAACAGTGAGATACAAGTTACTCGTACCTGCCAGTAACAGTAAATTGAATATCCACTAAGTTGTGCTATTTGTATTTCTGATTCAATTATATTTGGAATTTTTTTCTTCATATTCAATAAAGAAGCATTTTGAACATGATAAACTGAACAAATGTAACTGTGGGTAATGTGTTAATTTTATGTTATTGATTCCAGCTGTGTAGCAGTCTAGGGCATCAGCCAAATAGAAACAGGCTCCTGGAGATCCAGCAGACTGGGAAACTTCTCCAGAGAGTTTTGATATATTTCAGCTGACCTTGAACACATCTGTAGTCAAGAATAAAACAGATGATATAGAGACCTCTGGCACCTTTTCTATAGTCCACAAGGCAAGAGATGCAAATAACAGAAAGTCAGAGTCCAACTCTTTGTTTTCTGTATAAAACCTAGGAATAAATCCAAGCTTCTTGTCACAGCTGAATGATTAGCTTAAAAAGTTTAGGGAGGTCACTAAAATGCTGCAAGCTGTGCTTAGGTGTGATAAATGTGCACATTCCATAGTCTGAGAAATGAAATTCAGGGGCCTGGTAACTCTAGATTGGGTTTGCACACTTTGTTTTCCAGTCATCTCAGCACATCTTATTCCTATCCTCCACTGCTTATTTCAATCTGTGTCTTTCCCTAGATTTCTTGTTTTAGTATTTCACTTTAGCCTACACTGGTAGGAAAAGTTTCTGCTGCCTGTTGCTATTTTTGCTGATCTCTTAGTTTACTTTCTAGATCTTTTTCAAATAGGATCTGAAAACTGTGTTTGGGTGGGTTTTTTTTTTTTTAATTTTTAGAGGTGCTCAGACACTTCTGCAATAGTAGCAAATGAGGAATAATGAAGCTGAAGGGAATACATGTATCAATAGAATGAATTAACATTCTTCCATGGGTAAGGTGAACATGATGAGGCTCTTTATACTCCTAGGCATCTCTCCTAATGGCAGACTTTCCCATAGCTTAAGTGGTGAGTGAACACTTTAGGTCTCAGTGCATACAGGCACTTTCTGTTATAAACAGTTTGTCAAGTGTAAAAGATATTTATGCATTATAGAGAAAAACTTATTCTTATTGACATCTCTTTTCTTGCTTTATACAACTAAGCACACTTCTCAAGGAGGCCAGAATCCCTATCAGTGACTCCTTTCAGGCTTAGTCAGTGCTGCAGTGCTGAGCCCACTGGAGACTGCTGCTCTAGGAGAACCTCACCACTCACCCTGCCAACATGGTGTACAGCAGGATCCCCAAGCTCCAAATGTCACAGGCTGCATCATAACCTTGGCGTTTGAGGACCTGTGGGAAGGAGAGGTGAAAATTGTTAATCTGCATCCCTGAATTTTTAGCTTCCAATATATGAAAAGCACTGATTAGTGATTGTGTCTGCTGACATTCTCAGGGCTTAGCTGCATATCTGCCTTGAACAGGTGGCTGCCTTGGGATCAAAATGTCCAGCAGTGCTATGGAGCAAGGCAAAGCCCAGGCTGAAATGACCTGGTTAAACTCAGCACACCTTTCCCCTTCACAGCAAGTGAGATAAGTGCAGTTTGTTGGAGCTGGGAAGTCTGGGAGCTCCTCTAACCATCCAACATGTAGCAAAGCAGAACAATATTTCATTGTTTTTAATTGTTTAATAAAAAAAAGCTCATTAATATTTTGAAACATATCCCCCTAACATAAAAGTTACCAAGAATACTGTGGATGCATCATAGGGCTAAATGACAGTGGTAAATATTCCAACTGAGATTGGTTTGGATTTGATACAATGGATGCACTCTGAAGCATATCTAATGTCAGACTAAGGAAGATGGGTGACAACTGCAAAGAAAACTAAAAGGCTTCTTTTGCTTCTACATAAAGAAAAGTGGGCACATTTGGACTAGTGTTAACAGCAGGCTAAAACTTAACCCCTTTTTCCCATGGGCAAACAAGACCCATGGTAGCCAGCAGAGATCTGACCAGTAAGGTCAATACCAACACAGGATGGTAAGGTGTAGCAGTAAGCATAAAGTGCAGATTTTAGTTGTGCTAGTGCACACTGAAAAAAATGCCTATTGAGTCAGTGCAGGTCCAAGTGAAAGTGAAGCCACCAACTAAGCTCAGGGACCACCTCCATATCTTCCCATAAAAGCAAACTACCCTCTGTATGTTCAATTCTGACACACAAGAAATTTTGTCCTCTTTAGACAGCTCTTTTTGCAAAGCACATGAAAACACAATGTACAAATTCAGCAAGTCTTTCTCTGACCTGCAGCCTTATTACCCAGGAATGATTTAAGTATCTGATATCTATCACAGAAAAGACCAAATTCTGCTAAGGAAAAAAAGTTTGAGAAAATGTTGCTTCAACAGATTTTATAAATGATGAGTTGCAAAGCAACCATCTGTCAGGTATGCTGCTGAGCAAACATTTGCTACCTGGAAAAAAAACTCAACAAGCCAAAAAAGCTCCCACAGCAACAAAAGCAGAGAAAAAGCTGCAGTTCCTTCTGTTGACAAACCGGGTAAAATCATGCCTCTCTCTTCTGCACATAAGATGTAGGCTCTCTGGCTGATTTATTTCTTTCTATTTCTTTAGTTCCTGCATTCATTTTCCCTCTAACAATGTCAGTTTTTATGAGAAAAACTTCTTTTCTATTTGACAGATTCAGTTGCTTCTTGCTTCACCTGTGGGACTGAATATCTAACATTTGTCTTTTGTTGTAGTTGTTCTCATGTTTTGAACAATTACAGTTTCACTCCTTCTCAGTTTTCCTCCAATAACCAAGGACAATCAAGTCCAAGGTGAGTGACAGAAAAATGGGGCAGTGATGATACTTAGTGGAGTGGGTTAATAAGCAAGTGATTACACAACCTTAAAATGATTAGTCACTTCCAGAATTTAGTGGGATCTGAAATAGAGGCAGAAATTCATTCTTAGTGCCACACCACAGCAGGACATTGTGGGGATAATGGATGTCCTGGGGATAATGATACCTTGGGTTCATCCAGTTCTGAGGATGGCTCAGATATTTGTCCAACCCCCTTTTATTTCTGAAGGCTTTGACTTAGTGGGTTACCAGTGTTACAAATACAGGTTTTTCTCGATTATAACAAGCAGGGATGCGAATGGGTGCAAAAGCAAATAAAAACCTCATAATTTAAAATAAAAAAGCAGTAGTCCTTCACAAATTCTATAGGAACACTGCAGAATAAAATATTTTTACTTTATCCAGAAGCACCCTGCTGCATCAGTAGTACAGCAGCCTGGTTCTCCTCCTGGCATGTAGCACTAGGTGGCAGCGTGCCTCTTTCAGATAGCCTTCATCTTTGCTCTTGCTATCTCCTAAACCCCAAACTGTTTCCAAAATAAAGGGAGATCCAAGTGGGAAAACATGTCCTCCTTCTTCGGTCACCGCCCTCTTTGCCACCATCTCAGCTGACTTTCTGCCTCCTTAATTAGTTTCATGAGCATGTGCCAGACGTTGCAGTCGGACTCAGGGAACGCGAAAAGTCAAATCTAGGCTGGAGGGCAGCATTATATCACAGGTAAAACATAAAAGCACTTAAGGCTTTATGCAAGCTCTCTGCCAGTTCTGGTAATGTTCCAATTAACCTCCAATGTCTCCTGCATTAGCAGGACCTGTCTTACTCATCATGTCTGGGAGTGTGATTTCTGCTTTCAGTTCAAATCAGAAAAGCCTGATCTGAAACTGGCTGAAATGTTTGTGATTACAGACACTATATAAATTAGCCCATTGTGAAAAATAGCCACACCTATTTTAAGCATCTTGTACCTTGGAGGAAATCTGGGTGCTTCAAATCTTGCAAATGGGATTATTTTTGTGGTTTAGAAATTGAATGGCTGTGATGCCACGCAACTTTTTCAATCTACTTTGATAAATTTTAAGCAGCTCGGTCCCATTTCTAAAATGGAAGCCTAACCAAACCACAGTAAATACCCCAAACCAATCTATCTTGGCAATGCAAGGGCTTTTTTTTGCTGAAGAAAAGGCTGTTCTGAATTTATACTGCCCCGGCAATGATCTCTATATAACAAATTCTCCTGATGCTGGAAGGCTGTGATTCCTGTAATTTTTGGTATTGTGAAAGGATCTCGTACAGAAAGATCATCCTATTTTTCTCTTCCCAGTCACAGATTAACATTGCATGGGAGAAAGAGAAGACCTAGGGAGAAAAAAAGATTGCTAGATGGTAACACCTGAGAGATACTGCTCTTTGATAGTAGAGAACAGATGAAGTATTGAAACACAGGGTTTTGGTTTTTTTTTTTTTTTCTTATAAGGACCAAAACAAGCAAAGGAAGACACACATTGGAAGTAGTGTATTGCAAGTACTAAAGTTTTTTATTTTCATCACTCCAATAAATGGGTAATTAGTTAAGAAATTAACTTCTTGCTCCGTCATTGTGAGGAAACAGATATGAACATCTCATGGGTCAAATAGAGCAAAGAGCCTGGGCCATGAAACAGCCATATGACCCAAGCCCACTCCTGCAGAGCTGCATGAAAGTAGCAGCACTTGCCAGTGATGCAGAGCCACCTCTCCCTGTGCTTGGGACGAGCTGTTTGGTCTTCTCCCACTTTCCTGTCTGTAAAAAGGAGAACGCATTTCCTACTTGCCCCAGAACAGGGAGGATTGGTACTAGGAGAGCCTAAGAGGAGAGATGTTTCTTTAGAGCAGTGAAGCCAACAATAAAGCTCTCTCTGATCTCAGCATAGTAAGGATTTCATGCAAGGATTTTTCTCTTCAGTTTTATCATAGAATCATGGAATGGTTAAGGGTGGAAGGGTAATGTAGTTCAACCTCCCTGCTCAAGCAGGGTCCCCTAGAACACTCAGGATTGTGTCCAGATGGCTTTTGGATATCTCCAGAGAAGGAGACACCACAATGTCTCTGAGCAATCTGACATCAAGGTTTCCCTCTTTAGCCTTAATTCTGTTCTGATGCAGTACACTAGAGGGAAAGCAGTCTGATCAGAAGCAGCTAGAGAAAAAAAGGATATTTATCCTAGTAATGAGCCAAAACATTGCGTGCCCCAGTCAAAGACAGACACCAGCTTCCGTCAAGAGAAAAACAACTCCTGGGACAGGACCAGGAATAGGAAAGTTATGGTAATAGAGGCTGTGAAAGTGCCAGTAGCCTGGTTTCTGCCTTGCTTCTCTTGTAAAGGCAGCAAGGGAGGAAGGACAGCTTCCTAGGACACACTACTGCAGGCTTTGAAATGTGATCCTACCTCAGGAGCGACAAAGTTGGCTGTGTAGCAGGGAGTCATGAGCAGCCCGTTCTCCGCTCTGAGTTGCTTGGCAAACCCAAAGTCACAGATCCTGATAGAGTCTGGGTTTCCTGACTCATCCATGTAGAGGATATTACTTGGCTTGAGATCTCGGTGCACCACCTTAAGAAAGAACAGTGAGAAACAAGTGAGAAGAGGAGGTCAGGGAGCACTCGGGCTTGGCTGCCATTTCTGGTCTGCTGGTTGAGGCTGGTCAAGAGCTCATGCCGAAAATATTTAAGTTTTGGAAAAAAAGTTACTTAAAAGCCTTGGACAAATGAAGGGGAAAAAAAAACTTTAAATCTGTTAAAATAAGAAGCAAAATGTTTGACAGCCTCTGTGGGTGTATTAAGATGGAAGCTGCTGCTCTAAGAGGAGACAACTTCCTGAGGGTGATCAAAGTGGGCTGTTGTATAAACATCTTGGAGCTTGATGGCCATGAAAACTCAGCTGAAAGAGTAAATCACATTATGGGAGGAAAGTGTGTAAGGATCTTCTTGTAAATGTCCATGTGAGTGGCTGACACCTGAAAGGAAGGATTAATTTCTTTCCTAATTTCAAAATGTATTCACACAATTTCATGTGACTGGGTGTTTTACCAGACATGTTGAGTTTCAGTGGCAGGAAAACAGCCTCTGTTTGTTACAGCAAGACTGAAAAATTACCATGAAAGCATAGAAGCTAAAGCACAAAATGCACTTTGTTTTAACTGTGAAGCAGGAAAAGCAGTAAATATTTGACTAGCTATCGAAATTACTTGTCCCTGAAATGCAGAAAAGGAGAGATTTTCAGACTGTTGCATATAAAGAGTTTAGACTTTAAAAGTCAGATTTTAACAGCATGTCAGAAGTCTTTTCCATCAGCAGCTCAAACTGCCACTTCATTTGGAGAGCTGAGCTTTTGATTTTCTTCCTCTCAGCTGACTCAGCTACCCTACCAGTGTTGCTAAAGTTCAGATCCTGCAATAATGATTGTGATAAAAAGTAAACAACTAATGTCTCAAGAAGGTACATGAACTTGAAAATCACTGTAGTGTGGGAAAGAAAACACTAGTTTGACATGCTTCAGTTCAGTGGAAAATGGATAAAAATCCAATGACCCTATTTCACAAACCAAATGTAATTATAAATGTGGAGGTAGGGGTATTTTTGTGGGAGGGGGGAGGGGAGAAACGTATTTACATTTCAGAGAAGCAAAATTACAACTATTTGCTATTTCAAGAAGTTGAATTTTAGGAAGGTTAATGCAGCTAAGCCACAGCAGCAGCGCTTACGCCCTGGGAGTGTAGGTAGTCCACAGTCCTGGTGATGGTGCAGAGCACAGCGCTGGCCTCCCGCTCCGAGAAACACTTCTGGCGAAGGATGCGGTCCAGCAGCTCGCCTCCCCGCATCAGCTCCATCACCAGGTACACGAATTTCCCGTCATCATAGACCTGGAACAGCAGCACAACAAATACCTGTCTTGGACCCGCCAACTTGGTAGAGGTTGGTCCTTTAATCGCAGTGTTGGCTTGCTTGTGTGTGAAGCTGCAAGAAGAAAATGTCAGCAAATGTGTGGGAAATGTTTGCTTTTTGCTCAGCAACTAAAAAGAAAACTTTATAAAATGACTTAAATCTTCACTTTTTTTCTGGTGTCTGTAGCAGTTTGCTGATTTGTCCACACAGAAATGTAGCTTTCCTGGTTTTCTATCATGCCAACAGGGCAGGCTCAGCTGTTAAAAACAGCACCACTCCACAGCTTCAAATGTCTGCTGGCTCTCACCCAAGCATTCTTCTCAGTAGTGTTCTCTCTTTCCACTTCCACAGGGTAACATTTGCCATTTCAAATATCAATATTTCCCTTTGACTCATGATCAGCTAAAGAGCTGTTGGCCAACACTTGCATCTAATGATATTATGTAGTTTACATTTGCAATTCTGGTGAATATATTGTTGATATCATCTGCAAGACACATTTACATTCAATGTCAATGGCAGCTGATAAAAGACTTTTTACCATTTAAATTGGAGGACAACCATTTTCATGTCATCATCCTTTATCTGGACTGCAATAATAGGCAGTGTTATAGTCATCAATGTTATGTGTTTGGAAAGGAATATTAAAACTTGTTTTGCACAGATTTTGAGATACTCTTTAACACTTAGGAATTAGGTGAGACTTTCCTGAGGGTATGTGATTAGGAGATTCTTGTATAGTTCTCTAAACTACAATATACTGGCCACTGACACAAGCAGGATTTTGTTCTGTTAAACTCTGTGGACAAACTTAGGTGAGACTTCAGGCAGCTAAAGTAAAACACCTCTGACTAAAGGCCATTACCTCATTTAAGCATAGTGAAGGATGATTTTTCATATGAAATGCTGAAGAAAAGTACCTTAATGATTTCTCAGGCTGCTGGAGTAGAAACCAAATAGTCCCTGGCATTAAAAAACTATCAGGGGAAATCCTGGTGACTCTGTGAGCTCTCCCAGCAAAGCAGATATCACAGGCTGACAGGAATGGCTGCTACTCGAGAAAGATCATGCCCCTGTGCAGCAGCACCACTGTGAGTGTTCAGCAGTGCCCCAAAACACCCAGCTAGGGAGATCTCCTTTTAAATAGTGCTGCAAACCCAAACCCATTTTTTCATTCTCCAGCACTGTGCCCCTTTGGTTTTATTTAGTTTGTTAGATACTAACTGGAGAATGCATGACCTGACCAGTCTTTCCAAATGCTATCTAGTAATTTGTTAAGTCATGATTTTCTCATTGAAAATGTGAAAATGGGTCTGGTTCTAGCTCAGACCTTCAACTGGAGAATTTTCCAGACATGGACGAAAAAGTAAGCCTGACTATAATGTGAAAATTGTTTAATAGTGAAGTGCTCAAAGACTACTCACATCTTTAAGAGTAATGATGTTTGGATGCTGTCCATATCGCAAGAGTATCTCAATTTCTTCAGAGGGGTCTCTCTTGCTCTTATCAATTATCTGGAATAAATGAAGGACAGCGTAGTCAAATACCAGTTAGCAGCACTAAGCACAAACCAACAAATTCCCACAGTTTAAACAAATTACTATACAAAATTCTTCTATTAATCATTATTCTAGGAGAGGACAACTCAAACCATGTGCAAATGAGAGCCATGCTGACTGTCTGCCAAAGCCAGATGGAGCAATAATTAGTTTAGATTCTGAAGGCGTAGGCCCTCTTTTTGATGCCTACAGTTCTGTTTACCCATAAATAATGGCATTTACAAGAAGTGTCATTTAGAAATCTAACTATACTGAGAGTTTTAAAATAATCATAGTTTTAAAATGACCTCTTTTGACACAAAAAATGATAGAATCATAATACTGGGATATGCTTGTATATATGCTGATAAATTAATAGAAATTAATTTTCACATATATTTGTCAGAAATGAAAATGTATGGACATTTACTGTCAGGGGACATTTGAACTGAAACTATTGGTAATCACTTGGCTCTTTGGGCCAAGCTGTTGTAGTGAACAACAGAGTGACCAGACATTGTATTTGGCCGTGTAACCAAACTCTCTACCCATTCCCAAACTGGAAAGAAATCTGCTTCATAGATCACTTTTATGTAGTCAGCATCTTTTGCCTTGTTAGAAAATATAGTAAGACATCCAAACTTTTTAGTTTTGTAGCAGCAGGTCTTAGAAAAACATGACTCAGAGAGCATCACTGCATGGAAAGCCAGCTATCAGAAGAGCACTGACTTCTCCTTAGTGATTCTAGTACCTGTATTTGGCATGTCAGGCAAAGAGCCTTAGTCATTTGTCCAGCTGAGAGCACTGATTAATTCTTCTCACTTTGCAGATTTAAATGATAAATATGGAACAAAAAATTATCCTAAGGGAAATCTCTGCACTTTGGAATCTCCAAAGTAACTGCACAGGAAATAGTGAAAGACAAATTCTACAAGAAACTCATTAGTAGTACGCTATTTCAGCTCTGTGTCTTATTGCTAGAAAACAACAGCAGTATTTTTGAATAACAGGTTTACCAAATTGGAATGGGTGGCATTTTCAGAAAATCATTTCCATTATTGCCTTGAATTTCAAGGCTTCCAAACTTAAATGTGGTTAGTTTCTCCAAGAACTAGACACAGAGCACAGATTTTAACTGATGGTATAAGCAGGGAAAAAATAGCTTTTTAAAAACCTTTTTGCTAATGAGGATAAATGCCTACCTACTTCCTTATAAAATGCATGCATTTTTTACAGTTTAAATATGGTGAAACAAATTCAAGTAAATGAGTAGAATCTTATGCATTAGCCATAACAATGCATAGCTGGATATAAATCAGTTTTATAGTCATCATGACAGGCAGTGATAATGATGGTCAGTGGCTGTCCATGGCTCAGGTGTGCCTCTGAAGTCATATCAGTGACTTGATTCTGAATTGATAGAGGTGTGACAAATGAAAGTGCAACAGGCTGCTGATGCAGGTAAATGGTTGTTGTGCACATTTGAATAAATAAAGAAGACCTCAAGAATATGTGAATGAAATAAAAATTGCTGCTGTTGTTCTCCCAATTTAGTTGAGACATTCTCAAGAAGCCAATGAAGCCCCGATCCGCTGACTCCACGCGAGTAAAACCACAGTGACTGAATGTGTCCCACTCAAGCAGTAAGCCTAATATTCAAAAAGGTCCTCAGGGCTACTTCCTTGGCTACACTGATAAACCTCTTGTCAGTTGCTGGAGTAACTCACATGTGCCTCTGTTAGCATCTGCCTTGTAGGAACCAGCAGAGCCTACTGTGGCAGGTACTACCCACCAGTGTGAAGTACCACCACCACTATGCTGCTGTAGCAAGCTATACACTATATTGCAGATTTCTTTCCTGTTGCACTTCCCTGTGAAAGGAAATATCCAGAGCTGTGGAAAATTTTAAGTGCCTATTAATAATGCAGGACTATAAATGCATATATATGGCCTAAAAAAATCATAACCAAAAATAGTCTCAGCTATTAACAAAACAAAAACCAACATGACCTGAAGCACTCTGCTACTGATGTAGTAATAACAGCAGCAGATGACATTTAATGCTTCTAATTCACAATATGCTATGTAAATACAAATTGCAAGACAGTCCCACTAAATATGCATGCTTTTTGTTTTAATGTGTGCACAACTGTGATACACTGATTATGTGGACAAGCTGGCCCAAACTGCACCACAAATCACTGTCAGAGCTGTAAAGTGACCTGCAAAATTTCTCTCAGTCCCTGGGCAGTCTGATTGGGCAGACCAGAACCATTTTTCTCCTGCACAGCAAGAGACTGTCACCCTGACAGTGCCTCTCTTCAGTGTGCCTGTGACTTACACTTGGCCCATGGCTGCTAAAGCAGCAGAGAAGGTGCCTGCTGCAACTTCAGCAGAAATCTGTCTGCAGTAAGCACAGTTTTGCTATTTGTTTGTTGCAATGGCCACAGCAGTCCATTAAATATGCCCCATAGCCACTGCAGTACTCAGTTCTCCTGACCTTCTTTCTCACAAAGTCATAGAATCATTGAGGTTGGAAAAGATCTCTTGAGATCATCAAGTCCAACAATTACTCAGCATTGCCAAGTCCACCACTAAACCAAAGTGCCTTATCTACATGTCTTTTAAATGCCTCCAGGGATGGTGACTTCACCACTTCCCTGGGCAGTCTGCGCAGTGATTAACAACACTTTCAGGGAGTTTTTTGGTGTGTTGTTAAATCCACACAGAATTTCCTGTGGTAGAAAAGAGTACTTGCCACCCTGTTTCCTGTTTCCTCTGAGACACTGTATTTTTCATGAATACAGACTCTTCTCTGCTCCTCTCTGGGAGAGCCCATGAACCTCCTGCAGCTCTTCCTGTGCAAGCAATGATGTCTGTTTTTTTAGGGCGCTAATTCTGATTTTAATTCAACCAAAATGTACATATAGACACTCTCAATTACAGAAATAAGGGAAGATCTCAGCTACTAGTCCTGAGAATTTGAGTAATATATAATGATGCTACTTTTCTATTTCTCTCTTTAGATGTATGGTGAAGAAGACCAACTCAAAAACCACCATAATGAATAGGTAACTTAACTGAAAATGTAACATGAGCTCTACTGTACTTTGGCCCAGAAGAGCTGTGACACACAAGGGTTGTCCATTGCCCTTCAGAAAAGAAAGAAACTGAGCCATAAAGCAAATAGACTTTTTTTTGTGCATTGGACACCCAGGGATTGTTCAGAAACTCATCTGTGTCAAACAGTGTATGAATTTCAGAGTAGAATGGACTCAGCATGATCAATAGTGTCCTTTGTTCTTATAGGGGATTTGTTTTTCCTTTAACTATCACATCCTTTATTACTAACTAAGAGAAAGGAAAACGTGCATTTTCTTTCCTCAGTGGGATTTAAAATGTTTTAAAATGAGTCAAGCTCCTTTAAAGGACAATGCTGAACACTTTCTCTATTAAAGAAGAAAGGAGCATGACAGAATATTTTCAAAATCCCAATTAATGCATCTGTCCAGTTTTTACAGGTCCTTTCACAAGTCTTCTGCATGGAAAAAATCATCTAATTCTCCTTTACTAATGGGTTTTCAATGGGTTTAACCTTGCCAGAGTAAACTGATGAGTATGAAAGAGATTATCAGTAAAATTCTGTGCGGGGAAAGCCTTGCTGAAATTGGCACAGAAACTAGAGACAGTATATATATTTGCTTGTTGCCTTTTTGTGAAGGTATTTGCATGCTTCCAACTGTGTAGATAAACCTCTTCTTCTGGACCTAGTTATGCCATTAGCAGATGTTGGATCCTTCAGCTGTTTGATACCACCCACCAGCTGGGACTTACAGCCTTTACAGCCGTGCCAGAGAAACAGTACGTGTGAGCACTGCCTAATCCACTTTCAGTGAACCAGCCCTGCTAATACAAATTGCCTTTTCCAGCACTGGAATTAACCTGAATGACTGTGAACGAGAAGAATGGAGAATGGCTGTGTTTCTCACATGGAGTTCTCCATCACTACAGTTGTGAGATTGGAAAAAGGCAAGAGATGGGAGGAGACAGTTTAACTGCCTTTGCTGTCTGGAAAAGGAACAGCCTAAAAGAAAAGGTGAGAGAGAAGCAAGAGAGTGAGAAAAAGAACAGAAAAGAAACATGAGATGCACTGATGGGAAGAGCAGTGATACGAGCCTGAGGAAAAAGAATGTGGCTCTTGTGAGGCCATGTTTGAGCTAGCAGCAAGGAAACTGCTCTGTTGGGTCTTTCTGTGCTGGGGAGAAAGGACCTTGTGCATCTTTAATGACCAAACAAGACTGTATTAAAACATTTGCTTGGCTCTGACTTGATTTTTCTCTTTAAGTGGAAAGGGGCTCAAAAGCTGTCTGATGACATCAAGTGAAATGGGTGATGGCAGCCACCTCCCTTCCTGGGGAAGCTGAATGCACCCAACACTGTCACAGAATGACAGTGAACAGGGGACTCTGAATGGCTTTGTGAAAAAAGCATGGAGGAGGGAGAGAGTTTTATATGCTTTTTAAAGCAGCTTTATTTTCTGTCATGTGCAGTGTTTTCTGTAGTCTGTTTGGAGAGTAAATATGGGTTAATCTCATTTAAGAATAAATTCATTACATAGTGTGACGTGATAGTCTCTGTAAAAATCCTTTGCTTTTCTGGGAAGAGAGGGATGAGCAAAAGGAGAATTAATTTTGCGTCCCTTTGCACATTATATCTACGTTGTTATGTATTTGAAAATTCAGGGCACTACTAGTGGAACTGACTATAGGTGGGATTTGCTTCTCTTCTGAAAAAAGCACACAGAGATTTTAATCTGACAGTTTCATCTACAACATTAATTCTAGTGAAAGTGTCACAGACAGAGGGTTCTGCAGTTCTGTGCTGCTGGAAAATGTACAGGTTTCCATTTCAGTAATATTTCCTTCTAAAAATAAGCTCTATTCATGCCAAGCATCTGTTTTAATTTGGTTCCTTTTTTGATGTCAAATAACTCAAGCTGGATGAAAATCACTGCAGAAGGGCTAATATTATTTAAACGAACATGGTATAATTTTACATTTAAGAGGTCTCCAAGGAGAACTTTTCTAAGCCTAATAGTTTCTGGGGGACTATTTGCTGTTCTATTAGTTTTGATTAGCTTCAGAAATTCATTCCCTCCATCCACGCTTAAACTTTTCAGGAAAATGGTGAAAAATTACTATTAGAAGGAACACACCTAATTAGCAATTCTTTTCTGAAGTAAGGACTGCTCATCTGACCAAGCTGTGCAGGTGAGACATTAAACATTTCTGCACACAGAGCATGCCCACTTGCTGACACTGTTTGCTGACTTAGCACTCCCAAGCTGTCAGCTGGAACTGTTAATTAACTGCTCCTGTTAATTAGCACTTACATGGTAGCACACATTTTCTAAGCAGAGCAGAAACATTAACAAATTTATTTCAGTAGCACCCGTGAAGCAGAAAAGCTCATTTTAGGGAGAAGTCTTCAGTTTTGGAAGCTGAATAGTTTGGTGGGAAAGGCTCTGCACTGTGTTTCAGTCTGCTCTGCTCAGCACACATCCTTGGGTCAGACTGATGAGTTTTCAGTCTGAAAAATAACTGTAATGCTCTCTCACCTTCTACAAAAAACTTCAGGGATGGAAACCAGTGTAGCATATTCAGAACTTATAAAGGGGAAAAAATATTACATCAGTATGGAAGACAAATACAAGAAACATAGTTTGAATAGACCCAAAAGAGAAACAGAGGCACAAAGGATCAAATTCTGCCTAAAATACTTTAGGTATTTGGCAAGCAAGGTAGTGAAGAGAAACATGATATTATTAAGCTGTAGAAAAACTGCTGCCTGATCCTGGTCTCAGAAAAGATCTAGTTAGCAGAGAGAAATACCATATTCTCACATTCTTCAGAGGTTCAGGAAAGAGACACTGAGAGTTTTGTGATGAAATGGGCAGGAGGCTGCAGGAACCCTTAAGCCAGAGATGTACAATCAGTACACATTTAAGATTTGCTTTGAAGCTGAGATTAAGAGGTGGCCTGCACACATTTCTGTATTTCTGTCTGATTATTTTGTTAAGAATTTAAGCAATGCTTTGGCCCCATTTACTCCAAAAGTCAGAAATGACTCTTGCTCATAGGAACAGGCTGGCTACTTGTAGAAATGCTACTGCTGCCTCTCTGCCCTGCCTTCTCCCACGTCCCTCCAGCAGAGCCCAGCACTCTGTACTGGCCTAGCCTTTCTGAAGCTGTAGCTGCAGGGCTCTGCCTACTCAAGCAGTGTCTCCTTGGAAAACTGACTTATTTCTACGGGGAGACTACCTAGCACAAAGCATAGAAGCACAGAATATGCTGTGTTGGAGGGGATCCATCAGGATCATTGAGCCCAACTCCTACCTGAACACACTCAAAACAATTGAAAAGTGAGGCCATTGAAGTTTTGCAGGTAAACTGGAAAGCCCAAATCTTAAAAAATGAGGACACCATATAAAATATGCTCTGCTGCCTCCTGTTATGGTGAATGTACAGAAGGACCCTGGTCCATGGTGGAAGTCAGGTCCTTTGATTAAGTTTTTGAAGTGGGAAAATCAAGAAAGCCTTCAAAAATACTCAAACAGGTCAGACCTAAGATTGTTCATAGACAGCAATACTCTATCACCCTTTGCTGCTTCATCCATTTCACTGTAAATCATTTTCTCTTTCCATCACATCTAGAGGACACCCTCCATGCTGTTTGCAATCACTCTCAGTATGGTAACTAGCTCTTATTAGGGCTATTAATGCTGGTTCCTTTGCAGAACTCTCCCTACGCCAATCCAAAGAAGGACAAAGATTTGTGCTTAAATCTGTTCTAAAGCCTGTATCCCCTAAATGGCACCCTATAGGCTACCAAATTTGGTGTCCCACTGCCAAAAAGCTTGAGTGTGCTTCAGACACACAAAACCATCTTTTACTTCAGTGTCTGGGCCATGTTATTTCCTGATGCCCAGCTTTAGAAACCAAATTTCATGGGAAAACCTGGTAAGTGTTCTCTGTAGTTTATCAATGTAGGAAGGGGTCTTGTACCTCTGACCCTGCATTTTGTAAGGCTACATTTCCACTAATGTGACAAATCCAACTGCCTGGCATGTGAAGGGGAAGACATCTCAGTCATTTCCTTGAAGAGTTTGCTTTACCAACTGCTCTCACAATAAGACTTTTTTCCCCTTAAATTCCCTTTTTTAGCTTTAAGACATTCTGTCCTCCCTTGCTGTCTTTAGCAGCCAAATGGTTGTCATCCATCATTTATATCACCTTAGAGATATTTATAGATTTTGATTGCATCCCACCGAGCTCGTCTGTCTTACATCAAACGTATTTGTAGCTCTCTTGATAGAGTCTGTCTTGTAATTCTTGCATATTTTCTACTATAGATTTTCTCTAATTTACTAATATTCTATCTTAAACCATGGATATCAAAAAAACACATGATCTCACAGGGTTTAGAATTCCTACTGAGGTACTACAAGAAAAACTCATTTATATGCAAGCATGTTAGTAAGATAGAAATCTTTGGGTCTGCATATGAATTTTATTAATAAAACTGTAACTCCACTAGCAACATATTTATGAAATGCTTGTCTGATTCTGGTATTCAAAAATTTGTATTTCCATCCTGTGAATTATTTGAGAACACTGAATAGCTGCATTACGTATTCAAGGAAGGAAAGCAAATAGGAACGAAAAATTTTGGCAAGACTGTAGTCAGAGACACTTTCTCAATAAAATGTTGGAAAGTATCTTTCAGTATCATTAGTATGATCTTGCAGAGGCAAAAGATATGCTCTTCAGAGATAATTTGATAAGTCATCTTGGGGAAGAGCAAGGACAGTTAGAGGCTTCTGGAAGCACAGCTGGCACTCTTATTTCCCTTCACTTGGCTAACAGGTTTTATAACAAGCTCCTTTTACATGAAATTATATTTTCCTGATGCCATTTTTTCCCCAACTATGAGATGTGATAGAGGGCTACCCTACCCATACAAACCTGACTGTGACAGCCACCCAGCAGAGTCAAAGGGGGTTTGCATTGCTAGGGGCTGAACAAGAACTGAGACAGGACCTCAGCACCTGATCTGTGCCCGTTCAGCCCATCCTCTCTCTGGCAGAGTCCTGACAGTGCTCTGCTCCAGCAGCAGGTAACTTCTGCTAAATTTAAAAGCTACATTTAAATGGGATGCATTACCAGTGACTCAGACCTGGAGATTGGTGCACTTACCCTGGGGCCTGACCTCTGTACCATGCTCTGCTGCAGGGAGAGGGGGAAAGGCTGGACAAGCAGCGGATGAGCATCTGCGGGTTTGACAAGCTGGCAGACTCAGGGCCAAGAAATCTGAAGTCATCCAGCAAACTTTCCATTGACCTTCCTATTTAAATACTGATATATTTATCCATTTTCCACCAGACACTTAGTACCTCCCAAACAGACAAAAATAGATACAAAGCCTTCCCTGAAATTTCCACTGTCTGTTTCACTTCAGTGACTTTCTATGGTTAAGGAGAGACAATATTAAGCAAATCTCTCTAGATCTACAGATAATTTAACTTCGAAGGTGATTTAATGATGTTTGGACTGTTTTTTTCTTTTCTTTTTTTTTCTTCTTATTTTGTTATGTAAAATTCCTATTTTCCTTACTGCATTCAGCACTAAACTCCTGTCCTATTCATTGTATAGGCTACAGAGAAAATGTAGAGCCACTAAATATTACTGTGTAATCTAATGCCTTCAGATCAGTGGGCAATTTTATCTATTTACACCAACCACCTAGAAACAACCAAACCAAGACTATGAAAATCAATGGAAGAGGAAAATGAAGTTTAAGGAAGTGAGAAAAAAACTCTGGAATTTAAATGGGTTTTGGTGACTATGTTACTCACTGTTATTAGCAAATAAATAGACATACACAACCAGTTTGATTACACAGGCCTGCTAACACTAGCGCTCATGAGTTACTGATTTCTATTTATTGACAGCGTGCTGACATCTCTGCTGGTATCGAATTTTTGTAGCTAATTAAAATGCACCTCCTCTCCACTCTGCACACACCAAAACATGTTAGATAGATAGATGTGCTTTCAGTGCTTTGCAGTTGCCAGAATTATACATGAGCTGTAGGATTCACTTGGACTCTAGCATAAACTAACTTGGATCCCAGTGGAAGACACAGGCTGCAAACTTTGGCTTTGCTCACAACTGTGTAACATCTGGAGCCAAACAGTTGGTTAGTACATTACAGAGATAGGAAAAAGCCATGGGATTCACATGTGCTTCAAGATCCAAATTCCACTGTAATATTGGCACCTGAAAAATTGGACTTGTCAATTGGGACTATCTCTACTGTATTTTTCTTTTTCAAAGGAGGGAAAGGTGTATATCCTGTGTTTAGGATATACAATCCAGTTTTTTGCCTTGCCTTTAACAGCATAAAGGGACTAAAAACCTGCAAGATTTAACCAACTGGATATTCTTTTAACCTGCAGAAAAAGGCAGTTGATGTGAAGGTGTTGAATCTGGCATCTAAGCCACCTACCTCTGCAATATTTGGGGCAGTATTGGGGGCAGAACTTGGGGGTAGAAGTTTCTGCTTAGCTATTATCCACCAGTAATCTCTCCTGGGGGTCAGGAGTCAATCTGAATAGATAAACCTTTAGAAATAGGGAGATGAAATCAGGTCCTTTTCTAACTTACTTAATCTAGCATCAGTAAGAAGCACATCCAAAAATCCAGCTTGAAAGCTTCACTAGCACTCCAAGCTTGAAAGCTGTGCAATAGTTTTAGGAAAAGAAAAACATTTGGAGTATGCTAATTGCATCACATCTCTGGAAGGTTTTGAAAAATCTGATTCACCAACTCTGAACTCCAAAAAGGAGCTCTTAATGTGTTTAGGCTTCCATTGCAAACTTTCTTCCTCCCACAGAAAACCCTACCATCTCCTCTAGCATCATTCTTTTACTTAATTAACTTATTTTCTATAGATACCAATGTGACTTAATACTTTGATCTGATTTTCCTTTGCTTCTGACCTCACCATTGCATTTATACCCACGTGAAGTTTGTAACTATGACTGACAAAGCCAGTTCTCTTAGCAATTAAAAATCAATAGGTCTGCTGTAGTTGGGGTGATCAATATTATAATATTGATCAATATATATTTTATATATTAATATATAATAATTATTATAATATGTATTATATATTAATATATATATATTATTGATATATCTCTTTCAATATATATATCAATATACTGAAACACAATAGAGGTCCATCAGAGGAGAAACTTTCTTTTTTCCCCATCTCTCTTCTTCCTACCAGAGTATTACAAAGCATCTACCTCAGAATATTCTGTGATTCAGAAGAATGAACAAACCCTTACTTGTATTTCAGAGTTTTTTTACTTTTTTTTCCACTTGGGAATGAGATGGAAAGAAAGTTAAGAGTAAAATTTTAAAAGCTTCTCAGAGTATGTACGTGCAAGTAGAGTACGACACGTGGACTTGCTAAACCAACATCTGCACTGACCTAGACAGGTGGTCACTAGTTTCAGAGTAGACTCAATTTGCAGGAAATCTGACTGTCTACAGGGTTTTCTCTTGCAGTAGTGATATGCTCTCAGAAGTGGAGATGTGTCTGAATTCTGAAATATTGCACTTAGGAGCCCGAGGGCATGTTCTAAAATAGCTTTAGAGTTTATTATTAGCATTTCATTTTCACAGATGACATGGAAGAAGAGGGAATAAGTTGCAAGAAAATTCTCTTCTTCAGCAGGCTCCATGATTGGATTTACAGAGGCAGTACAGCTGCCTACAGGTGCAGAGGTGTCTGGGGGAAATTCCAAAAGCTCCTCAGTGAGCAACGTGCCTAATATCAATGAGCTCTGAAAACAGTGAAATTCCAGATCTGTTCAAACACTTTTATAACACTAGCAAAGAACATTTTTGCACTGCTAGACATCTAATTGCCTCTACAAGATGACCCCGCCCCCCCCCCCAATTAGTAGCAGATGGTTAGGAAAAGGAAAAGGGATGAAGTGTTTTGCATTTTAATAAATATATTCAGCTTCTAGGAAAGGTTTTGTTTTTCTGGCTGTAGCTCTGACTCAAGTTACTCTGGCCAGGTAATCTCCTGTCTCAGTAAGACACCACACAACAATAGTAAACAAGGTGAGTGGCAGGCTCCATGGAAGGATTATTTATTTACACAGTGACATGATGTGTGTCTTCCTGCAGTGATGCCACCACGTAATTTCCTTAACTCCTTCCCCATCACCAGCCTCCCCAGAGGGAGACAGGATGATGTTCTCTGAGGTGTTGGCAGTTCCTCTGAAAGAGGGTGCTTTTAATGAGGTGGTGCAAGGCAAATGGGGCTGCTGTCTATCACACAAACTATCACTGCAGACACTTTTTCCTGAGAATGTTATGTGCTACAGAACACTAAGAAAATTATACTTACTAACAGAAATGAAAAGAGCCTAATTACAGGGATTTTTATAGAGGCAGTTAAAGGATGCATGTCAAAAGGGACTGATATATAATTATGATAATATCAGTTGCAACTCCTGTGCTATCTAATTACTTGAAATGGGTGGCATTGTGCAATTTTTTTTGAAAGCGAGCTACTCTGACAACAAAATGATATAATCTTATGATGAAATTACAAAAAAAATGAAAGAAAAGCAGAATTAATATATTGGTAGGAGTAATAACCAAAGAGGCAGCACTAAATGTGCTGGAAAGACAGAGCAAACAGAAACCCACCGTCTCCAACCCCAAATCTGTGTTACACATTTGACTCACACTGTGTCAGAAACTGAGATGCTGCTCGTGTTGCCTACACTGGGAGTCAAAATCAAGGCATATTTATGTGACAAGAAAAGAGTTGTAAGAAGTGGAGGAAGAAAGGAGTAAAGAGAGGAAATATTAAAAAAATTGGAAAGAGCATAAACCTAGCAATCACAGTGCTGAACTCTTCAGGAGCTTTAAGTGTCTCCTTGCCTTGGCTTTGTTCTGGATCCTCTGAGGTGCCCCAAACACCCAGCCTGCTGAGCATGCTGGACCCTGTCAGATTTGGGCACTTGGACATCTTCAAGGCATAAGGATTTTCTATTTTGGTTTCACACTGGCTGTATTACACTGATAAATCTGTCCACAATACTTGATATAAATGAAATATTAAAGGTATTGCTTATATTTAGTATACATTTTGCTCATCATGGATGTATTTAAATTATACAGAACCCACACCTATTATAACATAACGTCATCTGTTGACAAATGACCTGGGCACTGAAAAGCTCTGATCTTCTAAATTCATGAGAAATGGAAATAGTGGCACCTTCATATGCAAGCCCACAGATCTGATGGTGAGTCCATGCTCCTATTTATGGTGTAGCCTGGAAAAATCAACCATTGTTTGAACAGTGACATCAACAGGTTGTAGGTTAATAGTGGTTTCCAGATTTTTGTGGCCATCATGAGGAAACACGAAAAGTTTCATGGATTTTCATGGATATTGCCTTGCCATCGGTCTAGTAATGGAAAATAAGACTAATAAAATGTTTGATATTATTCTGTTGACTATCTGGAGATAATTTATCTCGTGCACTGCAGTTTGGATCACTTCCTTAAGCTCCCATCATCTCATTTATTAGAAAAATTTACATCTCTTTTCTAAAATTTTAAAACAGCAAAAGTAGAGTGGAAGTTGGCTAGATCCCCTCATTTACTGCTAGTTTGGTAAATACACTTCTCTATGTACTGCAATCTGTTCCCATGAGATGCTACAGAGTGAAAGGATCTGACATAACTTCCCTTGTCTTTTCAAGTTCCATGTCATAATCTAATCTTGTCCCTTTTTGGTATGAGAAAAAAACCACGGAATACTTTTCTAACATATGAGTGTTTTCATTGCTAAACTTTTCCCTAAAGCAAAGTGCAGTTTAAAATTCTTCTTCTGAGCTGTTATCTCTCAACCACTTGCCACTGGTCTGCACTGCCCCCTGAAATGGCTGCATGCTGTTTATTCAATAGCACTAAAGAGAGATGATGACAGTTCTCTGAGCATGGGCTTCCAAAACAGCTCATTTTAAATCTCTGCTGAAGATTGACTTTTGCTCTTTTTGATAGCATTGGTTTTGAATGTGAAGAAGACAAAGGGAAATCTGAGTTTTTCTGCGTGATCATGGTTTTCATTGAAACATCTGTTTAATTGTATGAAAGTCAGACCTAAACAACTTGAGAAAGAAGAATAAATAGTATTTCAACTTTGCAATAATTTTATATGTAATTTTTTAAAAAATATGATGATTCAGTGTGGGATATATTAAAAATATTATTCAGTTTGCAAGGAGCATGGCTGATTAACAGGATTTCCATGCAAGACAGCAAAGGTTTTTTCCACTGAGGAATTCTACGTGATAGGATTGTAGTGTAAAAAAATATGAAAGACTTATCATGAAACCTGCCATCTTACAAAACAGAAAAAATCCCAAGCAACACCCAGCAACAAGAAATAAGCCAACAAAAAATCCAGTGACCCCACTGCTGCCCAGGCTGGCAGAGCAATCTTAGCTGCATTTCTGGCATTTACCAGAGGCTTTCTTACCTTCACTGCAAACTCTGTTTCTGTAGCTTTATGAACGCATCTCTTGCACACTGAATAGGAGCCAATTCCTATGTCCTCCTTGATCTCGTATCCATCAGTAAAATGAATGTTGTTCCCATGTAACTGCTACAGGGAAAGACAACAGAAACAAGGAAATCAGGACATGGGTATGCAAAAGCAATGACTAGCCTCCTCTTGAAGGAAGTGTTTGATATCCTCTCCTCCACAGAGCTCTCTCATCCCCAGCAGCTTTTCTAAGTCCAGTCACAATATTCTGAAGCTCTTTACTTAAACAAGTAAATATGTCCTTCCCTTTCTACCTTTTTCCAGTCTGTAACATGGGATTGTCCATGCAGAAGTAGTGGCAAAACTGCTGTGATTTTCTCAACTATTTTTGGAATGAAGAAAATCATCATGTATTAGATATTCATAGGAAACTGTGAAATCTCCAGACAATATAAACTGATTTCTAATTACTGAGGGGCAGATAACATATAAAATACTAATGGCTTCACAGTGTTCAAGAGAGATACCTATACATGGGGAGTGCCTCCAGACCACTGGAGATCTTGTCTAGAATATGTTTATCTGTGATTTCTGTGTGAGAGAAGTTACTATTTTAAGCAATTAATTCATATGCTCTTTGGAAAATATCTGGGCAGGTAGACTGGTTCAATGGTGAATCTAAGGCTTTGCTGTGAATTCCATTCCAGGAGTCAAGAAACAACCAGCACCTCTAAAAATCCTCCAGAATCCTCTGCCTAAACGTGTAGCCTTGCTAGCAAAGTCCAAACAGAACCTGCTAACTTTTAAGATGTGCATATTTCAATATTCAATACATTTTCACAAAGTAAATAATGGGAATATATATAACATTTCTGGGATGTAATTGCTTGGGTAACATTTCACTTACTGTGGAATAAGAGCATCTTTAGGAGTATGACACATTCCACTGTAAATAATTCAAATAGAGATGAAAATGTATAAAAACCACAGGCAGGGTCTCCCCCCTTGAGGCACTTATACCTGTGGATGTGGGTAGGAGAGGGAGCTTTTTCCTAGTGAGAAATTTGGCTGCATCTTTAAGCAGCCCAGTTCTTTCTCCCTGTTCACTTCTCCTCTGATGTATTGAACATTTTGTAGCAATTTATATCTGGTTTAAAGGACAGCTGGATAGATTTTTTGTAGGGGAATGGCAGCAAAGAACCAAATGTCTGGCATGTTGCTCCATCAAGCACCCTGATTTAGGTGAGTACAGCTAGGTTTTTGTGCAATAGCAACAGGAGTATGGATACACCCAGGAGCTTGGGCTCTGTGTCTCTGGGAGCCTATAGCAGTAGTTCATCAAACCCCTTTGCCAGCACAGACTGGATCATAAAATCCAAGGTAAAACTGCTGAGAATAAAATCCATTCAGTGAAAAAAAAAAAATTCATTACCTGCTCTGTATGCACAACTGGAATCCTGTTTCAGGTATTGAGAAGCACTTTTCATTTTAGTGTGACAAAGTGCAGTTCCTATTTCCTTTGCAAAGATGGTGAGGAATGTTTTATACATAAAAGCCTTCACGAAAAAATTCTCATTTTCCAACACCTACATGCTGCATGTAGAACACCTCCTTCCTACACTAGGTAGCTGGGAAATACCCATGAGAACATTAGGTGGTTATGCACGTGCATATCTGCACATCAGATGTGAAATGGAACCAGCTCCAGTACCTGCACAATTGGGTGAACAGTGATTTTGTGCACGTCTTGCTGAGCAGGCTCCTGCACCAAGTTAGAGGCAACAAAGCTGAACCCTCTGAAAAGATGATGAGCATTGGCACTTGGAGGAACACCTGGGGAATCTGTAGGAAAAGGGAGAAAATGAGCTCACATGAGCTGCACAAAAGAACAGAAAGGAGTAGCACGGCACCACAACAGACAAAGTCACCCCTGCTGGCCAATAGCAGATCTGGTAAAGTGGCAGACACAGGGGAATACAATTCATCTCCATATCGAGGCTTTGGTGTGCCTTCTCCACTCCTTTCCTCTGGATTTGAACAATGCAGGGGTATTGTTTGCAAGGATGTCTCCCCTTGGGTACTGGGATTTATTCACAGGGATGTTCATTCTTAGGCAAAGTACTGCCTGTGCCAAGAGTGCACAGAGCGAGAGAAGGCACGGGGCAGAGAGGCTCGGTGAGAGACAGCAGCCTCAGGGCAGGGCACCCTGCAGGGCTTAGCAGAGGCTCTCAGGGAGTGGAAGAATCAGCTACAGGCTGCTGTATCTGTCCTTTGCAGAAGTTACATAGACTGAAGTGGCACACTGTGTGGGTCAGGAGAACACAGAGAATGCATGAAACCAACATAAAAGTACAATACTCCAGTAGTGGTGGCTTGTGGTGTTATAGGAATCTCCTGGAGCAGCTTTAGGAGCTGGGACTACTCCAGGGAAGAGAGTGGCTGTCTTGTCCTCAGGTGGAGAAAGCGACTGGGATTGTCTTAACTAACCTTCATGGAGATTTTCTCCCCATTCCCTCCCCTGGCATGGCAAAAGGAGGGAAGGAATGTCTAACGTTAAAAAAATCCTGAATTATTCTACCTCTGGAAGGAAATAAGCAGAGAGCAGTTCTCTGTACTTGCACCACTGCTCAGCGAGAGAAGCAGCATGACAAAGCAAGCAGAGTGTGCTTCACTCAAAATTCTGAAAAGCCTTAAAGAGATCTTTCTCCCCAGCGTATAGAAGAATCATTTTGTAAACCATTCCTTGGCAACTTGCTGGGTATTATAAAACCCATATTACTAAAATTTGCTAACTTTTTTTTTAATTTGGTTTTCTGAGGGGCTTGTGGGGTTTTTTTCTCCTTTTCCTTTCACATTTGCTCCAATGCGCCATATGATGTACTGACAAAGTTACACAGCTAAACTTTTTTTAGAAAGCTATTTCCTTGTAGTAAAGTGTGTAAATACCCAGTTATCTAAAGAAAACACATCCCACTGAGCTTTATATCTGACTCACCTGCTTGAGGCCCTGAAAATATATAAGAATGTGTACTTCTTAGCATGCACATGCCCCGTATAAATGTACTGGTCACATGAATAGAGGAACTGAAGTCAGAATTTGATCAAAACAATAAATATCTGCTTGGGAATAAACAAAACTGAGACTGCAGCCAATTCTATTTCTCATCACAAAGCTGCCTCAGCTTTGACAGGAGTCAGGAGTCAGTGTGTTCTTACTGCACAGCAAGCAGAGTTCAGATGGAGAACACTGTCTTTGGTAAAATGACGTGGGCTTTTTGTTTATCTCTGTGTTTTTGATGGGCACTCTCCTTGCAAATATGTGGATGAATCACACCAGACCCCTTGCATCACTGCATACTTCCTACCATGGCACATCTATAACAGTGATTTTTACACAAGGGATTAATTAAAAGGAAAGAATGTTTGTTTTTAAAAAAGGAATGACAATAATTCGCATCTGAACACTTCTGAACCTCAGAAAAGCTGTGATCCAGCTCTAAAATTAAAGTGGTAGGTCAGCTCTGCTTAAAAATAATTGTTTCTTCATAATTCACTGCCAATGGCTTTGGCAAATACTGCAGAACTATTGATGATTTGGTGTTCACTATTAAATATTCATCACCAACAACTGATTTTCCCATTAAAACATTTTTGCTAAGTGCAAAATTATGCATAAATCGTGTTAATTAACTGATAGCTCAGAAGGCTAAATCATTTCTCTAGGCCTTGTAAATCAGAATAATTTCATCTATCTGAGTTAGATCCACTTAGAAGCACCAATTTTGTACAATGGTTATCTTTCTTCCTGTGAAAAGTAATAATGCTTTGCTCCACTAGAGCGTCTAAGTTTAAGGGTTTTCAAAGGCTTCATAACTCTTCAGTTATTTCCTTCATCATGTTTCACTGGGGTTAGCAAACATCTTATCTGCAAAGGAGGACACCTACATACTTCAGATGAAAGTTTATATCCTTTTTTTTCTCAGCAGTAAAGCCAGTCTAAAACATCCCTGCTGGTTACAGCCTGCTGTCCCATCAATTACAACAGTACATATGTTTGTGGACTGAAATCTAAGTTGGGTCACAAGAATGATCTTGGTTTGATCCTTGCCCAAATCACCATTTCTAAGCTAAACTGCTTCAGCCTCCAACTCCCTGTAAGGAGCTGAGTCACCACAAATGAGATGTGGGCAGCACACAGTGGTGAATTTAGGAAGCAAATGGCCAGAAAAAGCAACTCCAACTTGGACAGATCTCTGAGAAAAAGTGATGTGGAACTATACCCACATAAATGCTCTGTCAGTGTCAGAAACCACATCTTTGGCACACTTAGATCTGAAGTTAAGAATCCACTGAGTGTGGTTTCAACCTCCAGGGTAAAGGAAGTTTCTGAGGTACAGCAAATCACTGGGCTGACAAGATTTTCTGGATCCAAAACTCTGACATAAACCTGCTTTCAGACAGGAGAACTCATTCATAAAGACAGCGTAAAATTAGTTCATGTCTCTGTACCCCCTCCTTGGCAGTGACTGACAGCTTCATTAAGACACAACTGCAAGATCATGAAGCAGGAATTATTACAGTGCTTTCTGTCTGAGCATGTTCCCAGTAACAGGGTTAGTTTGTTTGGGGTCTGTGTCCTGATAGAAAATCCACAAAATTAAAAAACAGTATTGATCTATTCCATTGGCAATGTGAGCCAATTTGTGATACTCTTCCCAATTTGTTTGACCCAACCAGTCAACAGTCAGGGGCTGCAAAATATTCTACCAGTCTGCAAGGGCTTTTCCATCATTCTGAAAGTGCAAATGGATTCACACTCCCAATTACACCTATTTTGAAATGTTTGATTCTCAGGCCACTATCCATGGTAGCCCAATGCAGAATCAAGGCAGGTGGTCTGCTCACCCCAGCCACCACCCCAAAACAAACCTTCCAAGTCAGTGTCTTGTACTAAATAACAAAATTAATTAGGCAAAAGTAGTAGCGTTTAGAGTGTAAAATATAGCCCCAGGCATCAGTACAAGCAATGAAGTGTGAACTTCCAAAGCAATCCAAACTCTTAATGCTTCTCTGCACATCAGTGAAACTTCCCATGGCAGCACCAGAGTGCACACCCCTCAAGACCAGCCTAACTTGCAGTCTCCAATATTTCAGAGAAATCAGTGCCTCTGAAATCTAAATTAAAGCTAAAATCAGATGTGTGAGATGTCTGGAAACCAAAGATCATGTTTCTATGCAGTGGAATAGGAATATCAGAACATGACAAACATATACTGGAGACAGGTGGATGTTACAGCTGAAAAAACAGGAATGTAATATTTTTATAATTTGTAAATGTCAGCACATCCTTGAAAAAAGAAAAAAAATTATAGGAACTGACTGAAGAAAGATCTGGACTACATACCCTTATTTCAAACCCCATGAAAGGAAATTTGAGCCAGGCTTTGAATAGAAGTTTGGGCTAGTTTTAACAAAAAATGGTGTTGGTCATGATAACCCTGAACAAAAACTGCAGGAAATCTCAGCTCTGATTCATGTGTTACAATGCAGGTGTTTTCATAATGAAAGCTCAGATCTTTCCCTCTCACTGCAACAGTTTTGGGGCAATTTGAGGATAGAAGATTGAGACCTTATACTTGATTATTACCATGATACTATGTGATTTACAGTGCTTACCACCTTTGAAGTGTTTTACAAAGAACAACTAATTCCATTTTTACACTTCAGGAAGTTATAAACAAGTACTTCTTTACACAGCTACATCACAGGCAGAAATGTAATGCAACTTACCCATGTCTAGCAGAAGGCAATCTTTTAAGTGGGATTACCACTGGGACATTACTGATATTCTTGCTTTCCACTTAAAAGAGTAGAAAGATCGAGTTTTGTGCAACAGTCACCTTCATATATATACAGTGTACAAAGCGTGGTATTTCTGTCAGGAAATACAAGTTACAGGAACAACATTCTCTCTACAAGCATTTTCTAAATATTGTGGGCCAAATTTCCTGGTGGCATAACTTTGCTGACCTGAGAACTTGATGATTTTTCATTGCTTCTAACCACACATTAACTTCCAACAGTCCACAGTCCATGGTATATCATAAGAAGTGAAACATCTACGCAATATATAATTAAATACTAACTTGCAGGGATACAAAGTTCTTTGAAGCCCAGGTAATTTAAAATAGTTAAATTCAGCTAGTGTAAGCAAAGATGAGTAACAAAATAGCAAAACAATAATTAATTTTCCTTTATAAAATGTCAAATCTGTTCTTCCTGAAGACGAATTAATATGAAGCTGGCGAAATGCTTATGAGCTTCTTTTTCTGGAAAAGCAAAACCAGTCATTGCTTCCTGCTGGATATGGCAAAACCCTGTAATGCCACAGGTGATCAGACTTGTAGATTGTGTTGCAATAGGGAGGGCAAAGGATGACTGAATTTACTAACTGGAAAGATATATTACCCATGTGCCACCTTACTAACCTGTGGGGGTCCGAGATGTGAACTCTGGATCAAAATGAAAGGTGTCTTCTGGCCGCCCCACCGCGGGCTTGAAAGGCGGCTTGATTTCTTTTCTGTACAGTTTCTACAAGGAGATAAACAGATCACAATCAGCATCAGCGTGTACACCCTCAGCATCTGGACAGACTCCCCTGCTTTCTTTAGGGTGTCCTCTCTCAGCTCCATGCTACCCTTGCTGGACTGAAAAGGATGATGTAGTCGTGGTTCTGGCTCTTGCTTTACCGGTCAGCTTAAAATCTGTGCCCTGGATGGCCTCTGCACATTTTAGCTACTGAAATCCTGAACGTAAACACAGATGTTCCTGGCAAAAATTTAGCCCATGGACTGGAACAGTATTCCAGCTGGGGCATCTGGAGATCCACTGGTCTAAGGGCAGGACTGGGATGTGCAATGATAAGACCAGGAAACAGGGTGACTTCAGCAGCACAGCAATGGCAATCAGCACAAAGAACTGCTGGGATGTCATGACTGCTTTAGCATTTATTATTTATCAAGAGTCAGCAATGTTTGATGTGCTGCCAGACTGAGCAGAGCAAAGGGGTTGGCTGTCTGGTCCTTACAATCTAAACAAGAGACCTGTTCTTTTAGCATATCTGGTAAAAGGGAAGGGGTTTATAGCTGATGATTACATTAAATTCCCATCAAAAGATGCTGGGGAGAAAGCACTGTGGATGGGTGGGCAGTCACATTGAAGCTCTACACGTGGCTTGAAGTGAGAATCAAAACAAAGGAAAAACATAAGGAAGGGAGGAAGAGAGGAAGGTGTATAACAGTACTGTAGGTGGGCAAGTTTTTGCTGGTGACTGAGGAGTCACGTAGGGGATCACCTAAGTAACAGGCACCATAATTTCATCCTAATACATCCTGCCTTTATTACGAGGGACTTCATGGCCTTTTTACTTATCCTCAGAGGTCTTTAACCCTGCTCCACTGCAAGCACTCATACACACACAGACACACACACTGAGGTGAGGGTGTCTGGATGTGATCCAAAGCCTGTAGAGGTTAATGGAAAGACCCCTATTGATTTCAGCCATCTTTGCATCTCTGCCTGAAATGGCCAAAACCGAATGTCGTGCTGAATACAGCATGGGGAACAGAGCTCCAGTTTGACTCCCTGCCCTGTGTTGCAGTCCTTAGACTGCATTTCCTTTCTAGAAATGCTTTTGTTCTCAGGTTTCAAAAGGCTGAATTAGTTGCCACAGACAGTTCCACATAATTAACATGTCTAAGCATAAATATAACATTTAATGCAAGCTTTCAAGTCATGATAAGGACTGGAGAGTTCAACTTAATGACTGTTTGCAATATGTATTTTTAGGTTAGCTCTTAAAACAACTTCCTAATGAACTGATTTTTCAAAATGTTTAATGGACATTACTAAATGCTTGTCCAGCCCCTTGCATATGGGAAGATTCTTTTTAACTGTGCATTTTCTGGGAAATTAACTTCTGTAATACAAAGCATGTGGTCAAATCTAAGATATACACACATCGCGATAGTTTGAATTTGATTTTGCATTGATAAATAAAAGTTCTTGATGCAGAACATTCTGTAGCATAGTATTAGCTTTAACATAAAGGATATATTTGTGGTTGAATTATGATTCCTTGGGAAAGTGAAACAGTGAGGTTGGAAATGACTCTGTAATAATTAATGGCCGTTTCACCATAAAAAGTTCCTGCTTGCGTAGAACTGCTCCATATCTTTGGAGAGGAAAGGAGATGAATAACTGCTGTGAGCCACAATGGAAAGCCTGTCTTCCAATAATTAAAAGCCAATTGCAATCTTAAGCAGGAAGTGTCACTCATCAACTGAACAGATCAACCTAGTAATTAACATACATCTTTTTCTGTCTGCACAGAACTTTACAAGAGAACTCAGCACCTACTGAAGGTTTTTCTGTTGCTAGGATTTCACCTTGAGAAAGTGATTTGCTTCCCAGCTTCCCTTTATTTGTCTTAATTCACAAGTGCAGTGCTTCTACTGCAGAAAGCAATATGATCACACGCACATGCTTCCTCATGGAATTAACTGCACAGCTCATCCTGTGAGGTCCAAAAATTGGAAAATGTTTCAGAGCTGTACATCATTCAGGAATTGCACTCTCTTTTCATTATCGTAACCATATTCTCTCTGGCCTCTTAATTCCTTCCCCCATCTGTAGTTTCTTAAGTGCTGCTGTAGCTACATTTGTATTTTGAATCCCTAACCCACATCCTCCACTACTAGGGAGGGATTTAAGATTCATCGTGAGTCACATACCACCTAAAGATTTATAATCACAAATTCTCTTACTGGGAGCGGATGGAAACAAAGAAGTTGCTTGTGTGAGTGAAAGGCACTTCCTTTGAGTACAGCCCTGATGACTCTTTTTTCCATTTCTTTAACCACTTGTGATAAAAATTAGACAACAGAACAGAAAAAGGTAAACTGCCTAAAACATCTTTCCCCCCCCCAAGCCCTTGAATAAGGTACCTAAATGAAATAATTGAGGACCAGGAAAAGCAGAGCAGTATAATCTATGGACCTCTCCATCCCACACTGGCTCCAGTTCTCTGAGTGAGCCACTACAACCCAAGCCACATCACTAAACCAGAGGGCAGCCCAACACAGTTAAACATGAAGGCCTGCTGCAGGCAGAACGCCTCTTCCTTTAGAAACCTGCATCCTGTAGCCTGCAAAACTCAACGTGGCACAAGCTGATCTAAGAAAATGGTAAAAATCACAGCCATTGTTTCATATTCACACAGAGAGTGAATCTCTTGGAGGATTTGAAATCCTTACGGATTTTTCAAGAATATTTCTAATTTTAGGAAATGCACTAATATCTCTTACCATGGTCCTCAAATTATTCAGGGATGATGTATCATGACTGTGACCTCTTCTGGCAGAAACCAACCAGAGTGGGAAATGACAGCAAGTTAAATTTCATATCTTGCCTTCGACCATTTCTATCAGACTGTCCATGACTTCTGATGAAGATAAGCAGTCGTGTACTTTCTAAGTCATGGCACTCTTAGTACTGTATGCTTAGTACTGTATGTTCTATCATCTGCTTAAATGGAAACAGGGTCTCAGTTTTCCCAACTTAAATTTCAGTTTTGATATCCAAATTTTTCTTCTGGGACAACTCACTAGGCATTTAAAAGAGACTTTGGATATCATAGTGCTAACTGGAGCATTTAAATTTCAGGATGGGTGCTTAGGATCATTATGTGTTTGTTATTTTGGAGAGGTATAAGAAGTTGAGGGTTTTTTTTTTCTTCCACATTATTCCCACATCCATAGAGAATTGCACTCCTTAACCCATAATGTTTTATTGAGAATACTGTTTATTTATCTTTCCCAGTAAAGAATGAGCTCCCACATTCCATCACCAGTTTTTTAAACTGGCCACAGCATTGACTCAGCACAGAAAGATGTGACTGACAGGTATGAAGAACCATAGCATAACACACAGTGCTGGATTCAGAGGCTGTGCTGAGGGAGTGCATAATCCACAGAAAGAGGGAGATGGGCTCCAAGGTGTGAAAACACTGATTTAGATATTCACACCTGGACACATATCCATCCTTCTGAATACTTATCAACCCCTCACATCCTCCTGAGTCTTTCATAATGAGTATGCATGAATTAACTAGAAACCATTTCTAGAGCAGTTTAAGAAATTGTGAGGTTCTATTGACTTTCTTTCTGATTTCAGACAAAAATATTTTTATTTGAAATAACTAATCCAGGTGCCACTGACCTTTTCTTAAAATATGTTGCCACATCCCTAGTATGATGTTCGTCTGAACACCTCCTCAACTGGAACTTAAGTAATACACAAGAGAGACTAGTAATAAAATGCTGCAACACTCTGCTTCTTTCTCATTTGTAAATAGTTAATTTTCATCATCTTTAAAAAACACACTCCTAAATATTCCAGAGATGTAAATGCTCTGTACATGTGCCTGGCAAATATCAAGAAAAAGAAAATTTCATGGTTTAATTTCATTTAAAACTATTTAATAATTTCCTCAACTGAGTTTCTTTGATGAAGAATTGAATTATTCCTTAGACATCTTCTAGAAATAGAAAGATGTTACCCTCCACAGTGGTGCACTTGTAGCGTGAGAATAAACTCCCTTGATACATATACCTGTCATGGCAAATCCAATAAGCAGACAAAAGGATGAGCTACATTCTTAAATGCTTGTCCTCTCCTGGATTAATGACTCAATGTTATTGCCTGCAAATGATATAAAAGCTAGCAGAATTCAGACCCCAGGATTAATTTTTTGCTGTTGGTAAAATCCGCAATTAAATAATTCACATTTTCAGTTCAGTTTGATCTCTGATTAATATTAAAGGAAAAAGAGCTGGAATCCATTTTCTTCCCACTCCTTTCCTCAGCTGTATTTGACAGTTCATTTTCAAGCATGTCATTTGCTCTAGTTCCAATTTAGTCTGTCATCCAAACAAAAACTACTGTTTATAGCCCACTCCTCTGATAGCAGTCTGCAAAAAGGGATTTCATTTTTCATTTTCAATGAAAAGCCAGACATTCATTATGCATGACCCGGAAAGAAGAAACAGTAGTAAAATATCAGGAACCAGACTGCGCTTTCTTGGAGCCAATGACTTAAATTATCTGAGGTCAACTTGTTTTAGGACTGCTTGTCTTAAGAAGAAAAGGAGGTGCAAGGTTAATAAGCAGGTAAAACTGTCAAGGAGCTGGACATCTCATCTCTCCCCTGAGCATCCCAGCCTTGATCATCAAAGACAGTCCATCCATTTAACAACAGATCGATTGGATTTGCGTCATGGTGCCTGCTGAATGCCTCAGAGCAGCAAGACTGATATTTGCAGAAACCTCCAGCTATTTTTCACTCTGCAAAGTGGGAATTTAGGGCTTTGTTACAGGGTAACAGCTGTAAAAATGTGAATCTTAGAGAGTCTCATGCCACCATTTAAGTCTGGGTTCAGATTGTTCACAGATTCCATGGACAGATTTTCCACAGTCCATTTAGTGCAGAAGTTAGCCAGAAGTTAAACCTAAAGGGGCTGGAGATTTTGCTGAAGGATGGAACCCTGGAACACAGGAATGGCTTCTGGGAAAGGCTGGGAGGAGGAAAGTTCCCTGGGCACACTCAAGTTTTCCAGGATTGCCCTTACTGTCTTGGCATGCAGTGGTCACACGTTACCACGCTGTGCTTGGCAGCAGCATCTGCAGCACCCTGACAGGGGCTGTTCCTGCACTGTGTATGCTATTTCCACTGGGTGCTCATCCAAATCAGACATTATATCTGGCTGTGTCTGTTTGAAGACAGCAAAATATGGGAAATGACTTCCCCAGCAAGTAAACACTTCAGGGACAGAGAAAATAACCAGCTCCAATCCAAACCCCAAGGGAACAGCTCTAAAGACCCTGTGAAATGAAAGCCTGAGTCACAGGGTTCCATCTGCACTTCTAGTATCACTGCAAAAACAAGACTTCACACATGGCTTAGAAGGAAGAAGCGAACTCATTTCTGTTTTGAATTTCTCTTTAAAAGTAGATGATGCAACCAGGTGCTTTGTTCCTGGTTATCAAGTCCCTCTTGTAGGAAAAATAATGCTTTAAAGAAAACCTATTTCACACTGCATTTCTAGCAAACACTAACCCATTCTCACCCTTCATGATAAGGGGGCTTTTGATGGAGGATTGTTTTATTACAGCTGCTGAAATTTTCTGTGCTGCCAGTCACAGCAGTCCTGTCTATCACAGCTGCCAAGGTAGCACAGAAGTTCTCCAAAAGAGCTTGCCTCTTACTCTCTCAGGTCTTTATATTGCCAAGGCATAAAGGAAATCATCATTTCTGTCCCATCCCAACAGTGCTGTTTGCTGACTGTCTGCAAACTGACATGGGAGATTCTGTACACATTAGGGGAGAACAAAATGAGGGCACCAGGGACTCCTTCCCTGCAGCTGTACCGAGATCAGTGCTAAACATCTACGTCTGATCCATTTCTGTTCTCTGAACCTGTTCTGTTTCTGTCCATGGAGAACATGTTAACAACTGGCTGGATGATTAGAGTCAAAATCCTGGCTTCAGCTCAGGGCCAGGCTCACACTGCTCTGAAATGCATATAGAATGTAGCTGCTGGAACTAGATAAGCCTCCCAAGATCTCCCTGAGTGATTGCAAAATTAGGATAAAATGAGCAAATATATTACAAAGATGATAGCTGGTCAGTGTAATAGTGATCTGTCTCCAAGAGAGTGCAATAAGGACTAATTATATTGGATTAAAATGGATTTTTACAGCTATATTTCACAGCAGAGTTACAGGGCTGGATAACACATCAAAGGGCAATTAAATCCACCTTCCTCTCTTGCTCCAAGGCATATTTAAGCATACCTATCTTCTTCGTGGTAGATATTTCCCTGTCCATAAGTGTTTTTTCAAATGATGGAGGACTGTAGAGTTTCCTTAGGACAGGCATGAAATTGTTCCCTAAAGAAGGGAGCTGGAAAGAATCACCAATTATCATGACAGAAGGTGGTCTTGAGTATTCTCATGGGACAGAACTGACTTTTCTGAAAACCTTTCCAAGATGCAGAATCTCATTTATTTATGATGAGTTAGTGACCTGCTCCCCTAGCAAACACAGAAGAAAGAAAAAACCTCTCACTGTTACAGAGCTTCTTATTATAGCAAGACGTAGCCATCTGACCTCTATTTTGATGGCAAAGCTGAGGACTGAATAAATATTGGGGAAATACAGAAAATAATATTATTGTTATTGATATTAACATTATTATTTAGTAATTATTATTATCATAATCAAAAACCCAAGTTCTTTGGATTCTCTATTTTTAATTTTCACTTACTGTTCTTATAAATGTAAAGTCTTCACATAAAATCTCACTGTTAGTAAGAATCAGAAAAGGAAAGACACTCTAGACTCCAGAACATATTTAATGGGACTAAAAGTCAGCTGGACGATAAAGGAAAGTCTCAAAATCCACCTTCATTGATTATATTTTAACGTGTTTCTGAGTCATGGCAACTCTTCAACATGCAATCCAAATTAGATTTCTCTAATGAATTTTTCCAAATTAAATGGGTTTGTGGGCCTTTCAAAAGCTACCTGAGCACCACAAAATGTTCTCTCACGGAGGAATTAGCTTTACTGCAAAGTCCTGGGCAGCAGTTTGAGAATAGCTCTGCCACATAGATTCATGCAGTTTTACCAGCATTTCTCATAAGAACTGCATCAAACTTCCTGTTGTACTAGCACTCATGAATGAATGCATGAAATACTGAAGAGACACAACAATACCATTACACAAGTTGGATAAAATTATACTAGAAAATGCTAGGTGATGTGCGCAAACAGCAGCTCTGATGCACTGGCAGATGTCCAGTTCAAGGATGAAAAATGCCTTCAGGTTTCTCTTAGAATAAGTTAATTTGAACAAATACGATGCTGAAAAGGTGAGGTTTAACCTTACGGGTCTAAATCAAATACTCAGATAATCTGCACCGCCACCTTCATGAGCTGCAGCTGATAGCAATAAAATAAATCCTTGTTTACCATTCTGTTAATGACATCTGACATGTCTTACTTGAATCATGTTTAATTTGATCAACTGTTCCAATTTTGAGTACTGATGCCAACATGCATGCAAGAGAGACAGAGGCACTCACTGAAAAGGCTCTAACTCCTCTGTGTTAGAGAAGTTAGGCTCTCTATGTCAGAGAAAGTAAGCCTTTTCCTATGCATGGCAGTTTGTCTTCAAAAAACATAGCTAGGAAAAAAATAGCACTGCTCCACTTACGTTCCAGTCTATAGTAACAAAGAAAGGGTGACGTTTAATTTCTTCCACTCCATCAAACCCAGCACCTGAGAAGAGAATGACAGAATCAAAATGAAGTAATGCTTATAAGAGAGCTGCATCATGTCTCTTCTCCACTCTCCCTGCCCATCCCCACCTTTCTTCTGACAAGGTGAGAGTCCCCATCTAAACCATTCCAGTCAAGAAATTCTGAATGGTGCAACTGCCACCACAGTGTGAACTGCCATAGATACAGACAAGGGCACTTCATTAATGAGCCCCTGATTCCAAGGGTCTTCTGTTTTTCTCCAACTGAGGCTGCTGCCAAGGCTTTGGGTGAGACATGGGATTTCAGCCACAGCAGAGTGCATGCACCAGCAAGGTCAGGAAGGGCCCCAGGATATCCTGATGCTCTGGCAAAGCTCCACCAGTGCCAGTTTTTCTATCCACACTGACTTTCCAATCTTGACTAGCTACTGTTCTCCATGGGCACAGAAAGCTCCACTGCAGGCAAGTATAGACTCAAAATGCCAAAAGGCTCAAAAAATGATTTGAGGTAAGCCAGGGTTTTAGGTTCTCCCTCTTCACATACTGTCTTCAAATTCCTGAGAGTACCAAAATCATCACTCTCAGTGTTATGCTTCCTTCACTATTAAATTTCTGTTACATTACTGTAGGAAATTTAGGGAAAGTCTTCTGAGATCTGGTAATGAATCTAATTCCTTCATTACTTTTGCCTTATGTTCTCACTGAAGATTGACTTTTTTATTCCTTCAGCTCAATTTATTTGCATCAGTGCTGTCACAGAACCAAACAGGTACTCAGTAATAATTAAAAGAACTGTCAGAGAGGATTTAGAATGCCATTTTGGGGGTTGATTTGACCTTATTAATAGCACCTTTCATTTTCATTTCAAGGAGAATTAAACTCTGGAAGCAAAGGCTTTGCACTACAATTCTGGAATCAGTTCCTGAAGGGTACCCAGCCTACTTCTCCATGAGCATGCTGAGCAACCTTTATTCCCAAAGGGATTTGGGATTCCTAAACACCTTGTAAGGGGCGCTCAGCACCTCAGAGGACTCAGCGTTTATACATGCAATATTTGTACTTTGGGAAGATCAACATTACAGGCAGCTTTACAAAGGTCTTGTCAACTGAAGCTTTTGTAAAATGTGATTTCTGCTCTCCTTGTGTACAAGACTGTTATTGATATTTGTCAAAATGCAATGATCAGGAACTGCATCCTACAGCCTGCTTCACATTCACTGATGAATGGATATGGGAAGCAAACACTTTGTAAACATAACATGCAGGATTGTCTGTCAGGCCTGCTGGAAAACAGCGAAGAGGGATGATCTGATTAATTCCCCATCCCAGTAATCTTTCAGGATAGGCAAACACAAGTGATGCACATGGGGGTAAACAATTCTAGCCTGCAATACAAAATTATGTGCTCAGAGGTGAACAGCCCTGCTGAGGAGTCTGTGGGTTATGACAGACACACATTTCTAGGCAAACACAGCATTTAATCAAACCTTAGAAAAAGAGGACAAAGGAGACAACATTTGTCACTGTGTAAGTCTGTTGCATTTCTGCAATTGGAGTATGGATTGTAGCTGACACACTCCCCTGTAAAAGGGTATACTTATTAAAGTTAGGAAAAATCAAAGAAGGCCAACAAGGAGTGTTATGGAATTATTGAGTAGGTCAGGACTTTTCAGCCTGGAAACAGATGACCGAGGAAGTATAAAATAGATCATTAAATGATGCCAGCAGGAATTAGGTTCAGAAGAACCTGGAGATGTTTCCTCAGGAAACAGACACTGTCTGATGTGGAATTACTTGGAAAAGATTATGTGGTGCAAAATACTTATATGGGTTCATGGGGAGGCCAGGAAACTGTTGAAAAGAAATCTGTTGAAGATTACTTCATCGACAAACCACAAGAGGCTCAGGAAACCCCTTGCTTAACCTTAAAAGAGGAATGGGGTAGAAGAAAATTTGGGTGAAGCAATACATATGTTTATCCTGTTATATGCCCCTAGGCAGTTGTTTATGATCCATGGGTACTGAACAAGAAAATAAGAAGTCTTAGAATAGGACTTGTTCTATGACTTCCCTAGCATATTTTTGTTCAATGCAGTCTGAAATTTGCAAGATTCCCTGGGCAGATTCATTCTGATTTTAGCAATGCCAACAGAAACACAAAAGCAACATAGTTACTCTGAAGAGAACTGCATTAAGCAAATCTTCAGAAAAGAAGTATCTGTGAAAAATGCTTTGAGCTCAGTGGTGGTGATTGGAAACTGCAACGTGCAGTAAATGTTCTTTACCACATCAGGATGAAACCCAAGTGCCAGACTGATTTTTCAGTACTGGGATAAATGCTCAAACACTAGCAGCATATCCTAGACTGAGGATAACTGCTAATGCATTCAATTTTCTCTGCTCTGCCCCTTCCCCACTGCTTCTGTTTTCCTTTTTGCTCAGCCTAATGGGTACATCATTGTGTGTTGGGAATGGCATGCTTTTCTTCAGACCATCCATTTGAAAGCCACACTTCTTGCTACTGTTGCTGTTCCTTCTTCCACAGACCTACCTACAGAAATAAGGGACCAAGAAAAAAAATCCGCCCACAGTTACTTCTTTTAGTGGGGGTTGTAGTGCTTGGTAAGAAATGCAAACACACAGTTGAGGCAGGCATTTGTTTGAAAAAGTTTCATTTCCCCACTGGGGCCACTTCAGCTCTGGCACAGAAGGAATAGGTTATAAAGTGCAAGGGCTTAATATATTAAGGAGATTTAGGACATTAATAGCCTCATTTTGCAAGGCATGGCTTAGTTCCAATTCTTAGCAGCTGATTTTATGCTATGGAGAATGTTCAGCACTTGCAGCAGTTTTTATTCCCTGACCTGCCATGAGAATTGCTGGTGTAGCCCACAGCCCCTTCCTGGGTTGTGTGCTGTGGCTGCAGGCAGCAGCCTGTGCCTGGCCCTCTCCCCAGCTGGAGGAGGGAAGCAGCCCAAGGGTGCATTCAGGAGCAGCTCTGGGAGCCTGGAGGACAGCTCTGACCCTGCTGCAGAAGTCCTTGGGAGACATTAGGGATCTATGCTTATGGTGGAATTCTCTCTGGATTTGCTCAGCAAAGTTTAAAAGTATAAAAGTGCCTGCAAATAGTAAGAGTAGAATGTTTTATTTTTAATTGGTTTTGATTATTGATTATTTGATTATTGAATCATTATGGACAATATAAGCCTTGAAATATTAAGGGGGAAAAAGAAGACCTAAGAACCCTGAAAGTTGATTACTTGGATATTCAAATTCATCAGAAAGAGTTTCCAGATTTTTAGTTTCAGATAATAAAATTTTAGTGTCTCTACAGCTTCAGAATCTTTTTAGTGAGCTAGAATTTTTGAGATATTTTTCTAAGGCATACACAAAAGCTTTACAGTCATTCTGACAAAGGTGAAAGCTGCTCTTTGTTTAAACTCTTCATTTTATAAAGTTAAAGCCCAAAGTTTTCTATGTGCCAAAGCAGAACGTATCTCATCTGAGAACATGGGATTAAGAAAGTAGTAATGATTTCCTTGGCTTTTACTCTGAGCCTATGGGCATATGCTTTTATTTTAAAGTTTTTTTGGCTAGATTCTCAATTATAAGGGCTCTGAACACTTTACGCTGCTCAGCAGCATAGGAAGTTTGTTAGATAGTATGTTTTTTATACAAAATAAATTTTAATATGTATTTGTTAAATAATCATGTCAAATAATAATTTATTTACCTACCTGAGGAGATCCAGACCTTCGAGCAAGCCCCTTGCCTAAATTCCTGGAAATGTAATGAATTAACATTTTCACCATAAAGTTTTACTTCTGAGTGCTTACTCCTTATTGGTCTGGATATTCAGTTAGTTTAAGAATCTAAAATTATGCTTACCTATGATCTGAAATTTGTTGTACTTAGAGCAATACTATCAAAGCAGTGCTATGTAGACTTTAGCAAATATGCTTAGAAAAGAACAGGCAGAGCCGAAAACCAGGGATACCAAAGGAAGAATTTCCATTCCTTAAAAATTTGTCACATATATTAATATGGACATAAGACTTAAAAATAGAAACATGTAAATCAGATTTCTAAATTTATTTTCAGTCTTGTCTAACGCACTTCAATCCTATTATTTCTTCCATTAATAATCCAAAGCTTCAAAACAAAATTTTAAAGCAAAATTTCAAAATACATAATCAGTCTTCACTTCTGTTTGTTAAGATACCAAAATCAAATGGCAAAAAGCCTCTTGTATTTTTTAAATGTTTAAAATTGGATTTTGGAACTAAATGCACTTTCCATATTTGCAAATTTATTAAACAATGGCTGAAATCAAGTGATTGATTCATAGTATGGTTCATTTATTTTAGCGTGCTTCATTAATTTTCCAAAGATTTTTCCAAACTGGATGTCTAAGCCTACTTTTCTTTTAATATTATTATTCCTTTCCCAGGAAAAGCTAAAATCCACAAGGTTGAAGCAGTCCTTTTATCGACTGACTTCTGTTCAGGATTTAGGCCAACTATTCAAGCTTTTCTTCTCTTTTTATCAACAGCTCCCTTTCCATCTTCCTTTGTGCTCTTTCTCAATTGTTTAGAACAGAGAATGCCTTCAGGAGCTTTCCACCGTTATTTCTGAAATGTTAAGATCTATTTTTTTGCTACTCTTTTAGATTTTATTTCCTTGGATGTTTGTATTATAAATTTGTATTATAAATAATTTCTTTGTTTTTTCTCTTTATCAATATTTCAATAAACCTCAGAATTTAAAACCTTGACCCCTAGAAATTCCTCATTATTAACATATGAGAGCTAGAATTGTTATGGCTAAAACCACGTTTTAGTGAGTAGCTTTTTATTTAAGGACTGGTATCCAGAGATTCCCACTGACTTCACTGGAGCTCCATTGTGGATGGAAAATGAGCAGAGCAGAATAAAACCAAGAAATGGAGACAGGGAGGAAACAGCAGAAAGAAACAGAGGTAGGGAGTGGGAAAAAGTTCATATTTGGTGCAGCACCTATTTTTTTCTGAATAGAGACTAAACCTAGAAATCCCAATTCTCTATTTTTTCCAGTGTAAAATAAATTGCTTGAGAGCAATTGAAACCTGCTGAGAAAATGTGCTTTTCTACTCTCACATTTGCAGTGTATCAGACTACAAGACTCCCATTTAGATCAAGAGGTAAAACAATTGGGAAGGCATTCCCTCTGTGGGGCATATGGGATCCCCCTGGCAGGAGAGGGGCCACAGAGACAAGCTGCAGGACAGTCCCCACTGCCACCCAGCACTGGGCTTCACTGGGGACCTGTGGGGAACAATGACAAAATCTAAAGTGGCAATCATGCCATAGGCATTGTCCATGACCTCATCAAATGCAATTATTTTCTTAATAAAACCCGTAAACAAAGGAACAGATGACATAAGATACATTATCCAATACATACATCTAGTTTATCACAATCTAAAGGGGATTATTAACAAAGGGTGAAGACACACTGATGCCTTAAGATTTTAGCTTTTATATTTTTCAAACTCTATACTGCATTAGTGCACAGGTCTAAACTCCATATAAAGTGTAGTTAACTATCTTCACATTTTGGTTAGACAAAACAATTCCTCTGGGCCTGAGACCCAAGGACACACCACAGCCTCAGGCCCAAAAAGTATAAACTGAAGTGTGGGGGAGTGAGCTGGGGGAATATGACTTCATTACCTGAAGCTGTAATTGGAGAATTAACCCCTGATATGCAAATGAACCAAACTTATATCTGTCTGAGAAACTCATGACCACCATCCATTCTGGGTGTAGCCTCTGTGAGGCTTTTGCACTGCCCAAGGTCTATCTATTGAAGGCCTTTAATAAATACCTACTTTATTCTTTTAACTCTGTCTAGCCTAGGTAGCCACCCCGAGGCACCAACACCAGTAGAAAGGAGATGATATATTTTGGAAATTAAGGATAAAGTCTACTGCAAGACTGCCCCTAGCTAACAGAATGAGACAGGATTCAAATGCATTTGAGAATGGGAGAGATGAAACCTGAGATTTGCAGCTAAGTTATACAGATTTTAAACCACACTTGTTTCTCACTTCCCTATATTATCATACATGGCAGGTACCTTGAATTATTCATAAAAGCTGGCAGTTCATTCACCCTCTTTACCAAAAAAAAAGAAACACATGTTAATATCATGTTTTAGATTTCAATGCTTTGCCTGTACTCCTTACAAACTTCCCTAGTGATGCTGCAGGTTCACTGTGCTCTGGGAAGGAATGCCAGATGCCACCTGGTGAAGAGGATAACCACTGGAGAAGATGAGCTGAGAGTACAGCCCAGCAGCTGGCAGGCAGGGAGCACACACACCCAAGGCACACGTACCTAATCTGTTGGAGGGGTTCCTTTTGAACAGGGCTCGCAGCAGGCTCTGTGCCTCTATGCTCAGGAACTGCGGCATTCCCAGCTTGGCTCTGAAAGAACACAGCACTTGAGAAGAAAATAGATTTTTTCAAGCTTTTTTCCCACCCCACTGTGGCTGAAACAGTGGAACAGTAGCGATCAGGATTGCCAGACACGTGGAATCAGTGACCAAAGGCTTACCAAGCATAGTGCAGTGCAGAGTGAGAAGCTGATCTTATTCTGCTGATCTTCAGGAAGGTTTTACCCCTACTTCACTAGAGGTGCAGCAGAATCTCATAAAACTTTTGCAACCCAAATACGTCATTTTCCTACAGAACTTTTACACTTTTTTAATTTGCTGGAATAAATTTGGAAATCAAGAGGAATTTAAACAATAAAACTTAATGAAAAAATGTATCCTAAACTGCATACTGTTTAAAGAGAATGAAACATTTCTCATGGCCATCCACGGCTACATTAAAAGAATGCACTAGTGAGCAAGCTAAGCTTCAAATACTTTTGTGTGCATTTAACATTAAATGAATGGGACATCGCAAAGGAAAATATTTGAAACTTGGCAACCACAAAATATAAGATGTCCTGCAGAAATCTCACTTTCCCATATTTTGTGGATACTGACATTATCACAAAAAGTAAGATAAATTTCTTTTATAAGGCCCTCTCAGTAATTCACTTCCTACTGTTTATTCTGAAGGCAGTTTTAGGGTTAAACACAGGCATCAGCTATGTGTGCCTTACTAAATTCATGCTTTGGAAAGTTCATTATGCACATAATTATTCTCTACCTATCACACACTTGTGCCCTATGGAGTCTCCAGAGGGCAGAGGTAACTCAGAAGAATGAAAGCAGTTTTGATACTCACTTGAGAATGAGTGCCATTGTCTCCTTCCTGTCTTTTCCCTGGAAGGGTAATGATCCCGTCAGCATCTCAAACTGTGGAGCAGCAACAAAATGGTAAATTAAATGTGCATTGGGATTTTCTGCAGAGCTGAAACACACCACATCCCTCTTCTATTTCCAACATAACTGAAAACTAGAGGAAAGGAAATGATCAAACAAGCTGTGCTTCAGAAAAAAAAAAGCACAGCAAGTCTGGATAACTGTTCCATTCCAGAGACATGTTAAACTGTTTACACTGATATTTGTTGTCAAGTTTTGGTATTTTTGGGAAGAAGTGTCATATATGGTGTTTCCTCCAGCACCTGTTTTTTTATGACCAATGCTGGCAATGAGGTATTTGGCTGGAGGGACCCTGGAGCCATGGATATGGCTCTTCTTAGGTGTCTGGCATGGACTACCATGCAAGGAAAATGGATTTGATATGCCACCCCCACCTTTTTAGGTTGAGTCAAACCATCTCTTTGATTGTATACCTGCACCACTTAAAGGTGCCTCTACTATATTTTGCAGAAGCAACAAGACTAAACCCTGCATCCTCAAGGCTTTTGAGTGTGCCTTTTCTCTCCTGCTTTGGTTCCTCCGGCTGTACTCAGTGATGAATCTCATAAGTGTCACATTTAACTGAACCTAAATCTCAAAGCAAAACTCAACAGTCATCATCAATTATTTGCCTAACTCAAGTGTTGAAACATCAATCAGTTATGGTTCCTTGGAGACAGATCAGTGCTTTCAGTATATTTGACAGGAATTTCACATCTGTAGAAAACGAAAAAACCCAACAAAACCCCAGCCAAAGAAGCTTGCCTAACTTGGATTCAGCCCCAGGTCTTTCACACAGCTGTGGCCATGGTGTTTTATGGAGTGGCAGCTGCTTTCTCTGGCCATGGGAGGCTGAAGGCTGTGCATCACCGAATATAAAGACACCAAGAACATAATTCAGTTTGGATACAAAGGAAAAAGTGTCCATTGAGGGTAAGATGAACTGTTACTTGTTTGTGTCTGTCACTCAGGCTTTGGATCTCTTCTATGCTTTGGATCTCTTCTACTACAGTAAGCTCATTAACTAGAGTAATTAAGTAATCTAATAATTAATACTCATTGCTATAAGCAAATACCTGCTGAGGCAGGAAAGACTCTTCAAGGCTTATGTAGTTTTTGTACCTTATCCCACAAGAAACCACAGTGCTCCCAGAAAGCATGTTTGTGTTGAAGGATTCTTCCATTACCAAAACTTGTGTCACTGCCCCACAGCCTGACTCTTCCTTTTGCCCAGATTAAATACAGCTATCCCAGAAGAAAAATATAGAAAACAGAAGAAAACTAATGGTGAAACTGCTATGCTAATTTTGGGAGAAGGGCAGAGGAGATGTTTAGAAGCCAGATAACTAATTCGATATAGTTAATTGAAGGATTAATCTTCATTAGTAACAAATTACCTCAAGGCACTAAAGCACATAGTAGAAATAGAAATAAAACCACTTAAAAAATGTATATGGCTGTCAAATATAAACAAGATTTGAAATAAAAGAAATGTATTAACTTCTGCTTGGGTTAGGAGAGGCAAGAAAAGAACTGCCTGGTAGACCTGGAGGAAAGCAGCTCATTTTCTACAAAGAAACATAACAGGGGTGAATTTTTAAACCTGACTAGATGATGCTGGAGCTTAAATAACATTTTCAAAGTAATTCTGAGCTATTAGAGCCTCATTCCTGGTAAAAGTGCTCAGATATACTGGGAATGAGGGGCAGAGAACATTGCCTCCCAAGACAGCAGCAGAAATGGTACAGATTGTTCCAAGCCCTCGTCACGATTTCTGGAGTGTTTATGCTCACAGTAAGTACCTAATGTTCACTTACACTTGCTCATGTTACTTTGTTATTATAATAAATCTAATTTAGGGGCACCAACAGTGGCTGCAACATCTCATTTATGCTGGTATAAATGGGCTTGACACTGCTGATGCAGATGATGCAGATAAAAGCAGGTGCTTGGTCACTGACTATGTGGGAAAGGACTGCAGTTCCCACCCACCCCAATATCCCAGGAATACCTGCAAATGCACAGTGGCCACAAGGGATGGAAACAAGAAGGAAGGAATTTAGAAGAAATTTAAGTTGCAGGAGGAAGCAGGGGGAATGGCTGCTCTGGAGGCTGCAGGAAACATTTACTGTGCTGCTGTAATGGCCAGCACTTGGTTACCACACCTCCAATTACTCAGGCCTGATGCTGAGATTGATTCAAGTCCAGAAGAAATGCACTTAACATCAATATTTGAAGTGAAAGGGACCCACGTAAGTTAAGTGTACCAGTGCTCTTTACTTCAATGAACTTAGCAAAGCAGCACCTGGAAGAAAGCATTAGTTTCTCAATTGCAGTCCTGACTAAATGTGTTGAAGATTAAAAATTAAAGAACAAGACTGAAAAAAAAAATTGAAATTGTTCATTTCATCAGTTCAAGCTATCATTTCACTGCACAGCGACCTGTCTTCCTGCTTATTTTTTCCAAAAAGCCAAAAATCTTCCAAAACCTAAACACAATCCAGAAGTGGGAACATGCTGCTTACACTCCTGCAGATAAATACAGAGCTGTATGGGTCACAGCAGGTTGACAAGAAGCTGAGACTAGGGGTGAATGAGCTCTGCAGTACTTTTGTCAATTAAAACAGTCCCTATAGTTTTGCTGGGAGACTCAGTTTTTGTTCTCCCTACTTCCCCATCTGTATAAACCATCTGCTGCTTCCTTCCCACTGATTCACTTCCCAGGTGTTTTGGAGAGCCACCTTCTGTTAAACAGTACTTCAGAAGGCTGCACCTCCCTCCAACCCTGACTTCCTCTCTGTACCAAAGAAAGTACAAGAAAGGAAAATATTCTTTGTTCCAGTTCAGCTGCCTATTTAGAGAAGCACAGAATTAGGCTTAATGGGAAGAGCCCTCTGGAGTCACATAATCCAATCTCTGCTGAGGTCTCAACACACTACACAGTGCTTCCTTTCCCTAGTTTTCAGGGCAGTCTCCAATTTCAGTAGGCAAAACATGAGCACTTCCCAGAAGATATATGTGTGGGAAGACCTTGGAAAAGAGTGCCACTTTCCCTGAGGGAATTCAGGAGTCAAGAAGTGACCCAGGAAAGTTACTGGAGAAGATAATGAATGGGAAAAACATCATCAGCCTGGTAACTACCAGATGTATCTTCCTAATAGATGGAAGGAGAGCAGGTTGTGCAAACTACTTCAGCCCAAGTCTGCTTGTAAGTAGTATTGTGAGCACAGGATAAAAGTATTGTGAGCATAGGATAAAACTCAGAGCTACAAAGAAATTTGATGCCACTTGATGCCACTCAGTTTTGAAAAACAGAGAGACACTCTCATCAGAATGGCCAGGTTCTCCTCTCAACACTTCCAGGCATTTTCCAGGTATCAGAGAGCTGCTCAAGCACTCAGTTTAACACTTGCAAAATGCATTAAATATTTTTCATTATCTGTGTGTGTGAAGCATAATGAATTAGTGCTCACAAAGGGTTGAATCCCTTAACATAGCAACAAGCATAAGCATTCAAAATAATGTTAATGAAGACCATCTCTTGCACTGGGCATAAAACAAGTGCTATAATGGCATTTTGTAAAAGAAGATTGTAATACTTTGATGTCTTGCATTAATTTTTCCAATGCCACTGTATAGTTACTACAAAATTAGTACAGAGCTGAATACTTTGGATACCAAAGGGCCATTTTCATTTCTTGTGAAGACTTAATTACTTGCTGACACATATGAACACATTTTTTCTTGTTTGGGACTGCTACCAAGTCATCATAGCCATTTCTCTGATTATATTCCCCTCTCTGCTCACGACTCTCAAAAGTGTACAATGTTTTTTTTCTGAATTGAAGGAGACACAGCTTCCATAATAGCTGTGACCTTGTGCATCAGCTAGTATTATGAACTGCAAAAGCTCTGCTTTGGGAGTACAAACCTTCCAAGAGGTTTGTGCATGTTAGACCAGGCAGGCCAGTTTATCTGAGCTTCAGAAATGACGGTGTGGGCATCAAGACTCTTGCAGTGCAGCTGAAAAGTTATTAGTTACATAACCAAGTTTTTAACAATGTAGGCCAGACACTTTTACATGGAGATCTCTTGATGCAAAGCTTTTGCAGAGTATATCCTATGCAAAACCTCCAATGCAGTGGGCAAGATACGGAAAGGCAGAAAAGGAAAACTCTTTGGTCATGATAAACCACATGAATTCACCAGCAGAAATTATAGCTGGGTTTCAGCAGTCATCACCACATACTTAATGAGAAGCATGTTTTCTGGAATGCTGGAAGGGGAAAATTTTAAGATTTGTATAACTGTACCTTACTTACAGTAAGCTACCATAAAACAATTCAAATAAACTGAGCAGCAAATAAACAGAGCAGGTAGCAGTTTCAGTTAAAGACCTAGCTAGCAGTAAATGAAGTTTTACTGTTGTTGACAGTAAAACTCCTGATGAATTATAATTCACAATATAATCAATAACACAATTAATAAACAAGACCAGAACTTAGTAATTTTCAGACAAGTTTGCTTCGCTATTAATAATCACAACATGCCACGTTTAAGGAGTGTGCAAGGATCATTCAGTTTGATTCTAGTCTATGCCCTGGTCAATTTGGGTTGGCAAGAAGCTGCCAGCACAATCCAACTCTTCAGGCTGAATCATCAATCCCCCTTCACAGAACACAAAAGAAAAGTGAGTGTTTGGTTGCTCTGATGATGAGATCATGCTATAACTATCTGCCTAATTTGTTCCCTTTTTGATAAGAATTTTAAATATGAAAACTACACTATCACATACACTTCTTTTGAATCCATGCATATTTCATCAACTGGTATATTTTCTTCATCTATTTTATGTCATACTGCAAAGTGCTTGGGAAGAAATGCTATTACATGATTTGAATACCGTTTAATTATCTTCAGTTTTTCAGACTGACAGAAAAAAAGGTTTTTGTAGTAGAACATACAAATGACAGAACAAGGAAAACAAGGAGAAAAGAACAGTGTGAAAGACAGCACCAGAAAATCCTCCCAGACATTTAGTGTGTGGAAATATGCATTTTTCAGTCCTAATCAGCTAAATGCTGAAAAGGCAAAAAGGTTGAACTGACTGACATATTTTTCTCTAAGATGTCTGGTAACACTTAAAGGCTTAAAGCATTAGTTTGGAGTTTAAAGGGTTTTACTTTCTTTAATTCATCTCCTTTTATAGGGAGATTCTTATAAAATTCTTATATTTTCTAATTCTAATATGCTGAATCCTTAGGAGAGGGTTGAAAAGAGCAATGGAAAGGAAAAAAAAAAAAAAAGAAGCCTAGCAAAACCCAGGGAGGAAGTAGTCCAGTTCATTAAGAGTTTATTGGCTGGTGAAAGAACAATCTATACACCAAACGAATCATCATTTAATGGGAGACAAAGCGTGAGAAGACACAGCTATTCACCAAAAAGAAATATATAATAAAAAAGTTAAAGGCCAGGGATAGATTCATTCTATGAGACATAACCTATTGATTTTTGTGAATAAACGTACATGGCTCAAAAGTGCTGAGCATCCATAAATGGATTTGTGGCCACAGGAGATAAGGATGTTCCATTCCTTTTTTTAATTCAGGCAATAAATTAAAATACTTCTGTTTCATTAACTGCTGCCAACCTGCTAGATCAGTGATGCAGGCCCTCCCTAACCCAAATTTTCACTGTTTTTCACACTGCTTCCAATACTTCCTTTGGTGCCATCAGTTGCTCACTTCAAGTAAACAAAATTTAAACATATTCCGTGGTTTTTGGTACATAGTGGAACATACAGCTACCAAAACCAGCCTCCATGTCACAGGAAATGGTGCTGTATTGGAAGAACACATTGTTACACTGATTTCTCAATCTGCCCTGGTTCTGCTGTGACAACCACAGTGAGGTGACCTGTGAGCAACAGCTGCCTGGTGATGGCCATGCCCAGAGCACAGGGTAGATCTGCACCTGCACACTTCAGGAGAGAGCATTATCTCCATGACCTCCATTATCCAAACGTGTCCCTGTGAGAGTAGCAGCTGCCTGCTGTTGGGCTCAAGGGACAGAGCTGTGCTTGATAAAACAATGCTGCAAACACCCGCTTCCAAAACCTTAGTTTTGAGGAGAGTGCAGTACCTCTCTGACAGACTCCACTGATACTGCAAATTTTATCAGAGGGATCTGATCCCTGCCAGAGCCACCTTTCAGGCAAGCCAGCACAATTTTTGCATTACCATGAGCACGCCAAAGGACCACCAGTCAGCGCTCTGCGTGTGCCCCCGCCGGTTCACCACCTCCGGGGCCATGTACTCGATGGTGCCGCAGAACGAGTACGCCCGCTTGTCATGGTCGATGGCTTCTTTACTCAGACCAAAATCTACACAAATCAAACAGAAAAAGCCTTGTCAGGTCTCTAAAAAATTACTGTTTGTGTTTTTGCTCGCTGAAATTGTTTGAAGAAACACTCCACAGTGCTGGAGCCCTGCCTACATGGAGTGCCTGGTGCTTGCTAATGCACCCTGAAAACAGGCATATCATCCTCCCTGTTCAGAGTCAGGTTCTGGCTCAAGGCAGAAGGGAGTTTAAAGAAGTAGATATATACAGTTCAGGTTTGGTGAAGGCAGTGCTAGTGAGGATCCTTGCACAGCTAAAGTATTAGGAATAATAATCCCAGATTACACCAGTGAATAGGTTGGCTAGACTATGCCTCTAGAGTGGCAAAGGGATGTCTTTCCAGCCATCCCCTGTCTGGATTAAATAGTTATATTGAAAGCATCCTTCCACCCACAGTGGCAGGCAGCCAAACCTGCCTGCTTCACATCAGTCAAGAGGACAATTTAACCAAGAAAATGCTATGTTCTCCATGTGCTGTGCAGCATGGGGGATGACAAATTGACAGAGAAACTCAGCACTCAAACTCTTCTGGCGTCTAAGTTTTGTAAGCAAACTCCTTCCAACCAAAGACCAGTATGCATGCAATATACTGAAGAAAAGAAAGCAAACAGTTTATAGACATGAACCTTTCTGTTTCTCACATACCTGTTATCTTAATGTGACCCTCTTCATCAAGAAGAATGCTATAAAGCAAAAAAGAAACATTCATTCATTAGCCAGGCACAAAGTGCAGTTCAAAACATGAATAGAAAATGTTTGTCAGGTAAGGAGATATGCAAGATTCCAATACTTACCTAAACAAAACCTTATTGGATTCTATGGCTCCAGAAAGAAAAATGTACCTCAAAGGTTTATTTAATCCCATGTCCGAAGCATGCACAGCCTGAGGCAGATCCATGAGGAGCCTCCTCTGTGCTCCACAGGGTGTTCAAGGTGGGCATGCAAACAGAGCTCAGAAAGAACAGGGTTTTCAAAGCCAACAGCTGCAGAGTATATGCTTCCAGCAGGAGAAGGAGCTACAGGTTTCATTTTCTTGTCATAATAAAAGGCAAGCGCACAAATAATCGGGCCATGGACTCACTGGACTTAAATTTAAGTCCAAAAGTTCATGCTGAAGTAGTAAAAAGTCATTGTAGAGCACAGTGACTAGTTACAGCCTAACTGCAAGGATCTCAGCCTCTGCTTATTTTTTCTGTCCAGAGCACAGATGAAAATTCAGCCTGGAAGCCAAATTCAAGTGTTCTCACATTTTCCACCTGCCAACATATTTTTCCCTCACAAAGGCACTCCAACATTTCTGTAGTTCACAGAAAGCAGTGCTAGTTTTTGTGGAAACAAGAAAGAACACTGAATTCGTAAAATAATCACAGAATCACTAGGTTGGAAGAGGCCTTCGAGACCATCGAGTCCAACAATTTTGCTAAATAAAAACTGACATAGTAATGAAGGTGGTCTTTCTTCAGCCCTAGCTATTCTTAGTATGTTTCTCTTTTCAAACTGATCTAGCATGGTGCCAACTATTTTTATATTCCTCTTCTCATTAATCTAATAATTCAGGAAGAAAATAGGATAGAAGTGAACCAAACATAATGGGCTATACTTTTGTGAAAAGTTGTGTCTGAACTGAAACATAATTGAAAAGAGATGCTCTTCTGTCATTCCTGTGTTTAGAAAAAGCTGTTGTGCAAGTCATCAAAGGCCAGCAATTAAGTCAGTACCATGAGTCCAATAATTAAAGCCTTTTCTTCTCAATTAAGGCATCTTACCTTTACTCTTTCTCCACAGCTTCCTTGAACACATAATTTTCAAGTATTTGTTTATACCACGCATGTTTAAATGTATTTTTGTGACTGCAACCCCTGCAACTCTTCTGTGCTTCAGAAAAGAACAGAATAAAACACCTGCCAGTGTGGAAGTGAGCATGCATGTATGAACTCCCCAGACCTGGATCTGGGAAAATAGCAGGGGGAATAGAGCTCACAGAAGTCACACAAAATCTTGCCCCACATCCAGGAAGCCCCTGTGAATAACTCTGCAATTCAAAAGTTGTGAAAATTTCCCCAGAAGCACTGATTTTACAGTTAATGGGTTTTAAATTTCATAATTTCATACTGGAAATCCATGCTGCTTCAGTATGTACACAATGTCTGTTTTCCTCACTTTGCCTTTGCCCTGATTAAAGGGTTCACACCTTACCCTCATTAAAGGCATAGAGGCAACACCTACAGAGCTTTCAGACTGATAACAGTGCCTGAGGCTGAGCCAGAAACATACAGCAACTCTTTTTCACACTCTTTGCATGAGCAGCAAAAGGAATAGATGCTGGCTTCCAGTGGATGTGTATCCTATATCCCCTAAAACGTGATCTCCAGCTCCTTCCTCCATCTCCTGTTCCCTAATCACCCTTCTACCCTGCCCTCAGCTGCTGGCAGCTTCCTCTGTGGCCCCTGGCAGCAGCACCCTTTGGACATCTGGGTGCCTCCAAATTTGCCATCTGGCAGCACAAATAATGCTACAGTTACTAGCCAAAATCATATGTCTTGTAAAAAGAAAACAATATGCTAATAGTGAGGGGGAAAGAAAAAGGCAACTGTTGCACTGAATAATTGTAGAGTGAAATTAAGAAGAACAAAGTACCTGTTTCTAAGAATGCAAATTACAACAACAGACAAATAGTTTTCCTGTGACAGTAGAAGTAAACTTGTTATCTGATCATACTCTTCACTCTCTTTTTATCTTTATCACTTTACAATTCCTTTTTATTCCACAGTAGACATCTTTTTATCCTTTTTATCCATAGCAGACATTCTACTGTGACAATTGCAATTACTTTAGCTATGGTTTGCAAGATAAACTAATTTGAAATAAGATAGTACTATTCTATGGAAGGAAAAAAAACCCAGTAGTTCTTAATATGATTCAGGCTTGAGAATAATCTTTCATCTAAATTAAAGTTTTGAAATCTTAAAAAACATAAAAAAGTAGACTACTTTTAAATGCTAAACTAGGTTACAATCACACTGAGTGATAAAAGTCAGCTAGGAGGTTTTTTTCATTTTATCTGTTCAGTCTAATGCTTGAGTGCTTTTACAGGATACTGTCATTGTCAAAGCAGTAATAACAGTTATTAGGTGAAAAATATACCAACACCATAAATAAGTGAACCACACATAGGCTTGGAACAAAAAAATGCCACAAAATAAGGGAGTCTCTTAGAGAAGAGGAGACTGAGGGGAGACCTCATCACAGTCTACAGGTTTCTCAAGAGAGGAGGAGGAGGGGCAGGCACTGATCTCTGCTCTGTGTGACAGTGACAGGACCCAAGGGAATGGCCTGAAGCTGTGTCAGGGGAGGTTTAGGCTGGATATCAGGAAAAATTTCTTCACCTAGAGGGTGTTTTGGTGCTGCAACAGGTTCCCCAGAAAAGTGGTCACAGCACCAAACTTGACAGAGCTCAAGGAGCACTTGGACAATGCTCTCTGGCACATGGTGTGACTCTGGGGATTGTCTTGGGGATATTCTATTATTCTATGATTGAACATCTTAGCATCAGGATCATCCCACAAACATTCAAACAACTTTCATGACCTCAGTTTAAAAGTATGCCTTGAGAAAATACAGGCTGGAAATCTCCATGCTAGAGGCTGGGACAGCTAAATTTGTAGCAGAGGAATGACATAGTCCAAGTTACAGGAGAAGTCTCATAGCAGAGCTAGGGCTGCAAACTCCATATCAACTTTTCTTCTGCAACTTTATCACAGGGAAAAAAAAACTTTAGTTGGCATTGTTTTATATCATGTCTTAAATCAAGGCCTGAACAATTCTCTCCCATTTCTCTCTCTCTGTTTTTGGTTTTGAGTCATGTCTTCTGGGCTTCACTTTGAGGTCAAACATCCCCAAATCAATATGAAGTTCTGCCAAATCTAATAAGGCTGGAACTCTGCTTTGGGGTTCTTTAGTTGGTTGGCTTTTGTTGTTTTTTGTGGGTTTTTTCTTTTTTCTTTTTCTTTTCCCCTGGATGATGAAAGTTTCTTTTTAAGTGAGAGCAGTTTTGCAGAAGATTCAACCCACCCTTTATGTTAATCAGAAATTGCAGCCAAATTTTCAGGTGAGAAATAAAACCTGAGACTGTATCACATGTTTTATTTCATTGCACACTTTGTTATGAAAGTACCAGATGAAGTAAAGAGATGAAGATTCTCACAAATTGTCAGTGTTTTGTGACATTTCAGTGTTTGCATGACCCGTGCTATCTCACCCTGCTGAACACAAATTCCTCTCTGCTGTAGCTTCTTTGACACCATGAAGTCAAAAAGGGACTGCTTACATCAGTGGAAGCTTTCCAGCATAAGCCTTTGTCTTTTGCTGTTTCTCAGATCTCCCCTCTCTATACAGGGCAGCTACATTCATAGATCAATAGTCATGGTTGGCAATATGCTACATTAGAAAGTGGTGTTTGGCTTTTATAGAGTATAGTTCAGCATATCTGAAGTTGTTATATGAGCTGTTACATGAACTGTCCTTTGTGTAGACAACTGAGGGTCTTAAAATGTGCATCACTCCTTGTTAACCTAAGCCCCTACTCCAGAACTCAAGGTTCATCTAGGTTCCTAAAAAGAGAAATTAATAATAGTTTGTCCATTTTCAGATGGTAGAATTATTTTTAAGTCACTCAAACCACAGCAGAAGAAATAACATGTGCATCATATGTTACTTTACAATAAGCTCCCATTTATCTATTTTAGTATATTTACCATATTTTATAGCTTGATTGTGCAGTTCTTAAGTAAAAACATGCCTCATCATGTAAGGAACTCAGTGGCTCCCAGTGTGACTGAACAATACCTTGTCCCACAAGGGAGGCCACTGAAATCACCAAGACAACTCAAGAAGAATTTGTCTGCACAATTCCAGAGAAGCATCTGCTTGTTCTAAACAAGACTTTAACTGGAAAGCTCAATTACTTGTCTTTTTGAAGTAAGTACAGCTGACTTGAGAACAACTCCCGGGTGCACTTGAAATTAATTTGTAGCCTTGAATTGTTAACATGGATTTTTGCTCAGGGAATCTTAAAAAAAAAAGATGAACCTTAAAATTTAATGTACTGAGGGTCCTTCTAAGTGGTTTGAACAATGCTGTTTTTGTTTTTTTTTGTTTTTTAGGTTTTTTTTAAATGTAATTCCAATGAGTTTTATTTTAGTGTACTTACAGAGCTGACAAGCAAACTCAAACCTGTCAGCAGTTACTTTTGGGAGCTTCTGAAGAACAGCAAAAACATTGATCAATGAAAGGTCAAATGCAGTGCCTATCTTTAATAAAGGGGAGAGAGGGAGAGAGAGAGAATTGGGAAATTACAAATTAATTAATTTATCTACAGTTCTGCAAATCTGGCAGAGCAAACCTTGTGCTGCAGTCATGCTGGTAATGCCTCTGCTGAAGATGTGTGTGTGTGATTCTGCACGTTGCACTTCAAAGGAGAGAGGAATCAAGGGAAACCAAAGGGGGGTAATGAGAATGACTGAAGCCCTGTGAAGACTGACTAGTGAAGAGTTCAGTACCTGGATTGCTGAGGGTACAGAAGAGGTCTAAGGAAAAGGCAAGGGAAGGATGAGAATATCCTGAAATGCTCCTAATTTTCTTTTATCATCTTATTTAGAAGGATATTTCCCAGATGTAACTCAAAAATTGAGCACTTTTTCCCTCTGAGAGTAATTGTTTTATTCTGCTCTATCTATATCTTTAATGTAAACCTGAAGTTCCAGAGAAATCATAGGCTGTCATGCTCTGCTCTCCTAGGTGTGACTACACATAGGCTCTGCACCTACAGAACTATTTTTAGAGGATATGGTTTTCAGTCAGAGGCCTTGCCTCATCTCCAGGTATGAACTTCTGGGTCATTCCTGTACAACAGTTATATTCATGTAAACTAATTCTATACTATGTCAATTGCATTCAAATTAAACTGCATTACAGTTAAACCATTTAACTGTTTAATGTTTATGTTTAAATGTTTAAAGACCATAAACTGTATATACAAAAGTTAGAAAATGCAAGAGTGAGGGCTGTCACCTTAACTTTACACAGTGATTTTTCTGTGTAAAGGTCTTCAGTTTGTGATGATATTTTTTATTTTCTTCCAGAGAAATCTTGTCTCAGTTGGCAGACTGGTAACACCAAGGGAGGGATTTTGGCAGAACAGTACAGTCAAGGGGATGGCTGGTCTCAACTCAGACAAAAATATAGAGAAAACTGGATTCCATCTGCACCTTTTCAACGTGCTTCTATGTGACAATGACAAATCAGTGACACCTTCCTTCCTTAGATAAGCTCCAATTTCTTGATTCACTGATTCCTGATTTGAAGCACTGCAGCTTGGTCTGCAGTAATATAAAGTGCTCTCACTTACAACTGGAGTAATTGAGAGATGTTTTTTGAGATACTAAGTGCCACTTTCTGCTGAGTGTTTTCTGCTCAGAAAAATCCAATTCTCAGTATCTCAAATACAATGAACAGTTTTGACATACACTTAATTTTCTCCTTGTCTTCCAACTTCTTCTAAAGCAAAAAATTACAGCATATGCCTAAAAACATAATGGCATTGTGACATATCTGAATACACAAGCTCATGTCTGGATACCTTCCAATAGCAGATTCATATACCATGTGTTATCTCAAAAATCAGCCTCATCTAACACCAGAGAGAAAAGCAGTGCATGATTCATATGAACACTTAACAGAATCAAAGTTTAAAACAGAAAACCTACAACTGGAGTTATTCTATTGTGTACATGTTTGTTGATGCTGAATGGATAAAAGAGCAGTTCCGAATGAAACTGAAACCGAGGAGCAGATGATGCAAGAGCCTGTGGCTGTGGCAGCTGCAGTGTCACCACTGCCTACCTGCATTTCATATCAGGAACAAACTCATACTTTTCTCCCTCCAGCTGTTTAATTTGTAGGATGACTTCCCATATTTGCCAAAGACTCTAGCTTCCAGTTTTGGTTGCAAGAGGAAATTTTGGTCAACTGCAAAAAGTCCTCTAGCCCAAAAGACTGAGAGCTTTTGCTATGTACATTTGTTGAACTCACATAGTACTACTACTGCTACTACTATTTTTCTAACCAAAACATAAAATTTAATTTAAAATTTAAATCACATAGAACTGCCATGGAGATAAACAGTCTCCTCCCCTTCAACTTTTCACCTACAAAGTTCACCTTCCATCACTTTTGGCCTCATGTTTCGCCCGTGAGTGTGAAAGTAATAACACTCCATTTTAAAGAAAGAGCTGTATATTTTTCAGTTTGATGTCACAGAAGGAAAATGCTGTTGTGCTGTTAGACTTTAAGAGTGTAAGCAATTGCCAAAGAGACTGTTCTCAGTGGTTATGTTTAATAAATGCTAGTGACCGTCATATTAAAAAGGAACTTTGGAATGTTGCAGCCTGATTTTTTTGAGTAGTCACAGCAGAATCCAGAGAAGCACCAAGCAAAGGGCATAGAATAAAAACAGCATCACCTCACTCCCAACAACACTGTGAATGTCATTTGCTCTACTGATGAATTGCAAATAAAAAAAGAGAAAGGAAAATTAGGACCACATTATGAGTGAAAAATAGATGCAAATGTGAGAACAAACATTTTGGTAAATATTTTCCATAGTTAATACAAGTGTTTTAAAAGTCCTGATTATCATTTTTCTCATGAGTTAACGTGGTCACAAGTTTTCAGACATGCTCATTTACTTTGAGCGATGGCTACAGTAAAACTGAAGGGTGCCACACCATGTTCTGTGAGCTGGGAGTGGAGCTGCTGTGGGTGGTTTGCACTGCATCCAGGGAATGGCCAGACAAGGCTGCAAACAGACAATGGTGCCACTGCAGTTAAAGGCATAGGGATCTGAACTCTTTGCTCAAATCATTCATGAAGCTGAAGGCCAGGCACACAGAGGTCCCATCACACTGGAGCACAGTCAAAACATTTGGCCTCATGCTAAGATGGAGTGATAGGAAAACCCCATGGCTGTTAGTGATGGTCTCGTGTAGAGTCTCACAAACAAGGAGGAAGGCACAGCCCCCAGCACCTTCTCATTTAGTAGCATGACAAGGAGCAGAAACAACCTGAAAGTTCATGTATTTATGTTTCAGCTCACTTTTTCTTGTTAACTTACTTTTCTGGTTTTAGATCCCTGTAAATAATTCCAAGACCATGGAGGTGGTCTAGTGCCAAGGCCAGCTCAGCTAAGTAGAACTTGACATCCTCTTCTGTAAACATCACCTAAAGAGAAGGAAGACAAGATCACATCTATTTATTGGACAGTGGTGGGCTGGCTTGCCTTAAACAGACACAGGGAAGGAACTGTCTAACCTGGGAGTGCTGCAAGGACCATCATATCAGGTTCAATTTTCCATAATTTGTCTGAACTGACATTAACAATTCTTACCAGATTCTCCCTATAAAGCAAAACTTGATCTGTTGAGTAGCTCTGTTCCTTAAAATACGCTGCTCTCATTCATCTGTTTGATCTGTTTAGATGACATTATGTCACAATATAAGGAATAAATTATAACTCCTTAGCCTTTGGAAATGAACAGCAAAATTAAACACATCCAGTGCAGCCCATATTGCTTTCATAACCCTTAACTTGCTACAATCTTGGCATTTGGTTACCAAATCCCCATGAAATAGCATGGGAAACCTTTCTGGGGAAGTGGAATATTTCCAAGTCTGAGCAGAATACACATACAGCATGAAGACAATCAGAGAGGGATTTAAAACCTCCTGCCTTGAAGGTTGAAGGAATATCAGTGCAGATGCCCTAACCAGGGATGTGCTCTCTGACACTCAGGGCTGATGAGCTGTCAATGAAGACAGTGCTTTCTGTAACTGATATGGATACTGCTAACACTGAAAGCTGTTTCAGGTGAGAAGAAACTTCTGTAATCAAAATCCAGTAAGTTCTGAAAAACTCAGATGGCAGGAAACTCCTTTGGTTCAACTTCCATTTTATCTCAGATATTCTCTTTAATTAAATTTCAATATGCACAGAGATAATAATGCAGAAAAATAAGCTGATATATTGCACAGACAAGTGTGATTATGCATGAGAGAAGTAAAATGAGTCAGCTCAATACAAATTTACTTGTCATATATAAATGTAAACTCTACATTAGAAGTTGCAGAGCTTAATTTTTTAAAATCATTTTTTTTTAAATTAAGTCTCTGCTTTCAAAAAGGGGTAGTCAAAATATCTGAGTGCTTTGAGAAGTTCCAGACAGCTAAGAGGAAAAAAAAAGATGATTCAGAGAACAGATGTCACATAACTTAATTAAGAATTTTATTGCAAATGCTAGAAATGAAAAAACAAGGAAAATAATAAATAAATACACAAGCAAAAGCTCTCAAATTTAATTGTATTGAATGTAAAAATTACATTAATTTTTGAAGATATTTAAATTATTTAAAAGGTTTAAAATAAATAGTGTAGGCAAGAATTTAAATGAGTAGAATCCAGGAAAAAATGTAATTTTTTAAATGTAATTACATTAAAATGTAATGTTTGTGGGAAAACACAAATCTTTAAAGAAGGACAAAGTCTCAGCTGTTATCTTCCACTTTTGAGTTCCCTGGCTGTGCAGAACAGAGACTTGTCCTCTTAGGCAAGAGCCACATTTTCTGTCTTCTTCCATGAAACCAGAGAGGCCCTTGCTGAGACAGCAGTGATGCCTCACCGATAAAGCTCAGTCTCATGATGATAGCAGAAGGACATTTTAAATTTAAATTTTAAAAATCTTTTTTCTCATATTAAAAATAACTCTACCAGGGACTGAATATTTGTACAAGGATCATTACTCAGCAGTGTAATTAACTTGTTACCAATGTCTACTTGCATTAGCAAACAAGCCTTAAAAGCAAACACTCAGGGTCCCAAGTTGCAGTGCACACAGCACCCTGCAGCATGTCACTGAATCAGGAATTGAATGGGGAGGTGGGGAAGCTAGGAAACTTTTCACAGCTTTTTCAGTCCAGCTCCTCAAACCCAAGAAGAGCAACAGAGCTGTGACAGTCAATTTCCCATGTCTGGGCTGGTGTGTGGCACTCGACCTGCTCCCAGCAGCTGCAGAGGCTGGCCCTGACCCATGGCCTTCTGCTTCCCTCTGTGTGTTTTTCCAGTGGTTCTGTGCTCATCCCAAGGGCAAAATGTATTGGAGATTGATGAGACTGGGACTCATCACATCCAAGACTTATTCTGAAAGCTTTGAGTCTGGGGATATTTTGCTATGGGGATGGCTTAGCAGTGGTGCAGTTTGCTCTGGCAGTGATGCCTACATGGTATCTGCTGCATTACCTCTGGAATAATTCAACTACAATTATGAAGAATCCACTTAACCATGCAAGATGAAATACCTCTATTACATACATACATACATACATACATACATACATACATACATATATATATATATATGACTATTCCCAAGGATATTTTTCATTCCCACGAACTCCATCTTAATTCTAAAAATCCAAGACAGTATTTAATTTCTGAGTTAAAGATCTATCAGCTTACCTCTTTGGAGAGTCTGGTGAAAAGGTCCCCTCCCCGCAGGAAATCCAGTATTAGATACAACTTTCCTTCTGTTTGAAATGCTGCATTAGAAAAAGATGGAGACGTAGGAATTCTGAATTAAGATAAAGCCCCCAACAATTAAGTCCTATTGACTAACCATGAATCATTCATGCCATTGCTTCATTGTCACTTCAAAACTTTGGGAACCAAAAAATACCATTTCTGTATAGAACTTAGCAATTGAGCTTAGGCTGTGGGAAAAACAGTGTCACTTGAGAGACAACAGTGCAGCACTAATATATTCATTTCCATGCTAAGCAGCTATGAATTATCAGTGTTTCCCACTCCACAAGGTATCAGGAGTCGTCAAGAGCGAGGCATAGAGAGAAATTCACATGCTTGTGTGAGAGGAGAGCCCACATACCCAAATGTCCTCAGAATACCCACAACAGTAGTAATGGGGCTGGTGTGGCAGGAGGCAGCTCCAGCAAGACACCACATTCATGTACACATGTATACAAATTTAGACTGCTACTGATTACTAAACCCCATTTTATTTAATTTCTCTGTCTTTCAATACCTGGCAGCAGGTAAGGGGTTGGCAGATGTAAATTCACCAGCACTACATATCACATCAGACTTTATGACAAATTTATTTTGATGGAGGAATAGCTAAAAATACCAGATGTCTCCCTTAGCAAAAATGAAGAATTTCACACAGGTTGCCTCTATAACTTTGTTAGAAACAGAGTCATAAGTAGGCAAGGAGTATCTGCATGGAAGTGTAACACATCTAGTCACAATTCCCCAACCAATTTAAGAACAAACATGAATTACATTTTATTATAGTTACCATAATGAAGCTTGACTATGAAAGGATGGTTCACTTCTGCCAAAATATCTCTCTCCATTTTAGATCGTACCCGATCCCGAACTATAAAGAAAGAGCAATAAGAACAGTGATATATTAAGAGGCAGAATGGTCACTGGATACACTACTGGAATAAGGTTCTGGCAATCTGGATTCTGATTCTCATTCTGCTGATGGCTTGCATGACCTTAGGCAAAGCAGACCACTCCTGCGTCCTCTATTTCTGACTGTCTGGTCTGTGCAGTAAGCCCTCCAGGAAGGCCCAGTGTCCTTCCCTATAGAGAGCTGCCCTAACTAAAATGACTACAGTATTGCAAACTACAAGAAGGCAATTACACTTCACAGAAGAGAATGTTAATGTGAAAATGAAAGCTACACAAAATTAGTTTCTTCATTTAAGATGAAACAGAATGTACCAGTCCCAGAGCAAGTCAGATTAATCTTGTTCAAATTAATTTATTGTATTTTGCTGATGCTAGCAGCATTTATGATGTATCACTGAGTAGCACTTTCTGGAAGTGATCTATATATACAATACTCAAAACTTCCACTAAACCACCACCTTAACAATCAGTAATAAAGAAAAATTCCAAATAAAAATAGTAACTAATTATTTTTACGTCTAGAGATAACTTTATTGTGTGATAGCAGTGAGAAAAATACATTTTGTGGTTGAGATGAATAGAGAGTAAGGGAAATCATAATTTCAGAGGTGAGCTGAGTTCAAGCTGAAAAAAATAATGCTGAAGATTTTATACTAAAGTCATTTAGCAGAATATTCAGACACTGAGCAGGATTCAAGTCTCCATGTTATCAAATCTTGATCCTAAAAATGCATTTTTCAGTCAATCACTATTTTATTGAAAGTACAGTCATTTTCTTCTTTCTCTTCACAACGCCACTACGCTTTTCAGATTAAAGCATCTGCAAGAGATTTTATGAAACTATTTTAGGTAGCAAAGTCTGAGATGTCAGTCAGACTCTGTCATTGCAGACGTGTTGTGAAGCTGCTCAGAAGCTGAGCACTCTCAGCACCCAAGCAAGGAACATACCATAACAAAACCCCTGTCTATTGCTGTACTTCAGAAACAGAAATAGGTTCAGACCAGCTGATCTGAAAACCTTAAATAGCACTGGTGACATACTTGAGTTTCTTGCTATTTTGATGCTTGGGCCAATAGTGACATAAGCTTTACTAGCTCGTTCAACCTAAGACAGCTTGTAGATAAATTCAAAACAAAGGCCAGAGCAGAATATAATCTCATTCCACAAGTAAAAATCACACATCCTACACTCACAAAATGCTTAATTTATGTGAAGACAGACTGTTTCTTGTGCTGTTCATCAGAGATGATCCCAGGTGGGCATTGCTGACACTACATGGGACATTTCCCATTAAACTTTGTCAGGCAGCCTAACAAAGTGCCTACCTGCATTTGCACTGCACAGTTGTGAGAACAGGCAGTGAGAACAGCAGCACACCCTCTCCACCCATCATTTTACCCTCTCAACAGGCAAAGGCCCAGCTCTGCAGCCCAGTGGCAGGGTATGGATGCTCTAAATCCGTGCTCCCATGGCAGATACCATTTTCCACTTACAGCTTTCCTCTTTAAAACATATGTAGAGAAAAATCCAGCAAGACAGTGAGTATCACAAGTATCTTAATGGCCTGCCTTGGCCAAGGGCACTGTGCTGCAAAGCAAAGGTGACAAACAGCAGTGTCCCAGTGTGAGTATCTGCTGACTGCATTGAGGCGCAGCAGCCTGGTCCCTCCCCAGAGTTCTCTGAGGATGTCTCTGGGTGGGTCAGTCTCCCCTGGTGATTTTGGAAACTGTCTTCTTCCTGTCACCAGGCTGAATTTGGTGTTTGAAAGTTTAAATTTTTTTAAACTAGGAATGGGTTGTCAGATGATAGGTTTGCTGTCTTAGTGACTTTTTCTCAATTTTTTTTGTCTTTTTGACAATTTTAACCAGTGCTGCTGAATCCCCTGACCTGAAACTTTAGGGAGAGAAATCCCTCTGCATGTGCGACAAAAACATCTGCCACTTACAGAAAGTTGTTTCTGCAGGAAGACACATGCAGAAAATACACAAATAAGGTCAAGGATTTCACAATCTGCCAAGAGATGTTTGCCAAAAAGCACTACTGATTATAAATTATTTGCTCATCCCTACGTTTCAAAATGACCCTTGAATAAGAAATATCACTGCTTAACAAGGAGTAGAGCATTAATTAATAAAGCAAGAACAAGTTAACTTACAAACTAAGTTAATTAAATCAGCATCAAGAAGTATTGCAGCAGGAGAAATAGATCAGTACAAATAGATCAGAACAAAATTATGGCTTTAAATTTCTTTCATTACCTTCCTCACTTTAAAACGCAGCACTTTGTCTCAAGTGGAACAAAAGCAAAATAGGACTCAGGCTTAGGAACTTGCAACTCAATTTGAAATTCTTTACATAGCATAGGAACACAAAAAAGATAATGAAAATAGAATATATACATAAAACTCTCAGCAAAATCCTTTTCAATTCTATTGCTGTTATTTTAATCTGTTTTTAATACTGTCTGTTGTAGGTAAAAGTAGAGAGCTAAATTCTAAATTCAAATCCACACTGCCTGTGTCCAGAAGACAAAGTATGTGTGTGGTGCTTAATTACCTGAGATATGGAAAAATACAGGCTGTCTAAAAGTGATCATAGCCTCTCTTCAATGGTTCAGCTCGGAAATACTATTTGTATTTGCTTTGCTGTGTTTTTGTTCCACACAGTACTAAACTCAAATCGCCTCTAAAGAGCAGCCTTTGATGTTGCACCTTCATCAGTGGAGCTTTATTACAACACAAAGGAAAAACAGAAAAGTGTCCTCTTGACACACTGGATGTAGAAGCATACCAATAATGTCACACAGGGACTTCATGTGCTTCTCTTTTGAAATGCATATCATTCTGTGGAGGTTATTTTTCTGGAAGAAAGATCCTCTGTGGCCCAAAATATGCAACCTTTTAGAGAGGGGGAAAGAACCTTTTTACCATAGCTTTACCACTCAGCCCTACCTTCTGCAGCAAAGGTAGAAAAACAGATCTGCAGAGCAGGAGACACTGCTTTGTAGAAGGGCACTCTGAAAAGTCAGTAAGAATGTAGACTGGGTTTTAGGAGTGCCAGGTCTGGGAGAGGTCATTTTTTCTCCCCTCCCCCTCTCTTTCTCTCTTTTTTTTTTTCCTTTTACATGAAACAACATGTTTGGCTTTAAAGAAATCAAAGAGTTGCCTCTGCTTGTTGTATTTTAAAGTAGCTTTAATGCTCCGATGTTGAGATTCAGAATGACAGCTGTCTCTAAATCAATACTACACTTTAGTATTGGACTTCCACTTACAGCC
>WBND01000017.1:2951755-2976180 GCA_013398595.1 Tychaedon coryphoeus | reverse complement strand
ATGGAAACCATGTGTTTGATTTAAATTCATTTACCTTAGTGGAAGTGATGTTCTGTGAAATCATCAATAAAGTATTTATTTCTTGAATTTGAGTGTTACATATGCCTATACTTCAATAACTATTTTTTTCTATTGTTATTACTACTATTGCAGGCAATAATAATTTCAGTACTAACTCTTACTGACAGGCAATAATTACCTATGATCTAGGAATGGGCATAATTTCAAAATGACAAATTAATAAGAAAGCTGGCCTTAGAATTCAGAGGTCCCAGTAAACACTATCCATCAGCAGCTCTGGAAATTATGATGAAGGAAGAAACTGTTTTCATATAGTTTTGCAATAAAGAAAAGTTGTTTAGAACATGTATGAGACAGTTGGCCTTTTCTCCCCATACAAAATAGGCATTTCAAATTTAGTTCCAGCATAAAAGAAATCAATAACAAAAAGACATATAGTCCTCTGTCCTATTCTTAAATACAGTCTAAAGAGGTATGATTTTTTTCCATCAAACTTCTCTCACATCCCCTGGAAGACTCTTTTTTCCCTTGCTGCTCCTGCCCTGCTGCAGTGCTGGCTCACTTGCATGCAGCTGCAAGGAAAAGGCAGCACCAAGATTCATATTTCCTATCCATGGGGCATTCCAGTATCAAATGAGTGTCTGCCTTGTGTTTTGCTATGGAGATGTTGCTAAGCCAACAGAACCAATGAAGAAGTTATTTTTTTTCCTGTCCTGGTTGAGATGGAGATGATCCAGATGTCCAGGAACTGCTGTGTCTCCAGGATAATGAGTTTCACCACTTGCCTTTTAAGCCTGAAGTCCAGCATGGTTTAATCAAGCAGTGCTGCTCTTTGCTCTGAAACACACTTGTCTGGTGGGTTTTACAGGGAGAACTGAATAAAGTTTGTGCATCACCTTACTCTGGAAGTGTGAAAGCTGTCTGTGCTTTGGTATTCACCACAAATACTTTCTGCAGCTTCTCATCAAAGGCAAAAATACAGCTTTTATGATTGAAAAGTATGAGGAGTGAACATTGGCTCAGGGGTGAAAGTACAAAGATATTCCTTCTTATGCCAGCCTTCTACAGGACAAAAAGTTGTCTTGTTTATTCAGCCTCTCCAGGTCTAAAAAGCCAGTTGTGCTGAAAGGGGCATTTCCTCTCCTTCAGGACCTTTGAGCAACTACTAACTCACTTGCAAGCCTGGCAGAGGTGAAAGGGGGTGAGGGTGGCACAGGATCTCCCCAAGAGTTCTTGGCACACCAACACAGGGCAAAGTGCCCCTGTGTGAGAGTGATTTAAAGCCCACCCAAATATCTTCTCTTTTGTTATATGAGCCCCTACTATTTTGTTTAATGGCATGATATGAAACCATGTGCCTCGCTCAGTTCAGATGTTTAAGGATGAGATCAATCTTTTATAAAATATTAAGTGAGAATTCCTGGAAGGAGTGGCAATATAGTATTCCCTCTCTGTGTACAATATATGAATTGGGATGCTGTCATTTGCCACCAGGGCGGTTTTAGTCATAGGCTGAAGTAATCCTAGTAAATACGTTCTGTAGACCTGTTTGAAACTTGTAATTTTGAGTATTTTCAAAGATGTTTTTGCTGTGGGTTTTTGTTCTCTAAACTGGAACAGAAAGCTTAAATTTGGCAAGTTTCGCCAAAATTAAATAGAGAAAAATTGTTTTGGCTGCATCAAAGTACTCTTTGTTAAGGGTTTTATTTTATTTTTTTATCTCCTCTTTTTTACTCTAATTATAGTGTACAACTATAAAATATTGTTTAAAAAGGTACACAATAAAACCAAAGAATTCTGCTGAAATGCTTTATACGGGTATTTTATCAAGCAAAATTTCCCTCAACTGTCCTGTTCCTGTGGATAGACACTCTATCAAAAACTGATCTTTTCTTTATCAGTTGTAACATAAATTCAGAAGATGGAATAATAAAAAAAAAAAACACCAGGAAGTTTTAAAACAGAACCCCTATTCCTTCCAGGTTTAGGGTAAACATACAAAGTTATGAAGTGATGTTTTTGTGATTATCCTACTTGGAGTTTACCAGCTTAGTTCTGATATGGGTAACATGAGGCAGTGGCTGGACAGTGAGAGGTTCATTTCTCAGAAGGGAGGGTTTGGATGGATTTGGTCACGGGACAGGAGGCAAATGTTAACATTCTCCCTAAGCTGTCCTGACCACAACTGCACTGTGCTGGCTTCTCACTCTAAACACTCCTTCCATTAGGCTGCTTGGATGTGGTAAACACACAGCCAGTCCAATCTGACTTGTTCTAACAGAAGTTTTTGGATGAACATTTCAGTTACTGAATTGCAAAAAATTTGGTTTCCCAAACAAGTAACTAGTATATTTAAGGCACCATTGAAGAAGCTGGGATAGTGGCTTATCATCCAACACTGAGGGCACAGTTCATTTCAGAGATATGAAGCCCTGAGACAAATCCTATTTGTAAACCACACAGGATGAAGTTTATCAGTTACCCATAACCCAGCCCTCCATGCTACCTGCACACAAAATGGACAGGAATTTAGAATTTAAATAGTTCAGTAAAATTGTGGCATTTAATGTTAGCATTCAGACAAAACGAATCTCTGCTTTGCCCAGGACCTGACTTGATGCAGACAAACTTAATATAGCTCTGCTGATATGCATGTCTCATAGCAATGAAAAGCATCTGCAAGAGGCTGTCTGTCACTGAAGAAGCCTCCAGTCCCTCCAGCCAGCAGGGTGTGAAGTCAAGGAAAGGTCATTTCCTAAATTAGAGCTTAAGAAAGAGCCTGGTCTTTTGCTGTTATCAACGTGCTCATTAAAGCTTTGCAATCAGCAAGCCTTGGTCACACAGACAACAACAATAAAAGGCTGATTTACTGTTTTCTCCTTTGAGAAGAGAAACACAGCCCTCAAACAGTTGTGAATTGGTTTTCAGCCTGGACTCCACTACTGTATAGGGAGTGTTGTGGAAGGTATGACTAAGTTCAGAGAGTTTCTGGGTGAAATCATGGCCTTAAAACAGTCAATAGTAAAACTGCTGCTGACATCAATAGGATCCCCTCATCTACATCTCATATACATATATGCAGCTCTAAAAATATATGTAGCTGCTTGAGCTCTAAAAGAACACCTAACTGCAAAAAAAAATCTTGTTGTTTTTTTCCCCCTATGTTACTGAGTAACTGCCAAAAGCCAAACATAAACGGTGCTGAGCAATGACTACAGGGAGACAGGAGGAGAGCAGATAAATATTTAAAGGATATAAACATGGAAGAAAAAGAAGACTTATTTATCAAAATAAAAGGAAAGAAATTAATATAAATAGGAGGAGGAAAGTGAAACAGAAAAAGAGGAAATGTAAGCTGTGTTGGGCAAACTGTAACTGCATGAACCCCTACAGAGCAGAGCAATGGCTTGGGATTGGAACCTCCTTACTGACACATTTTAAAACAAAACAGAACAGAAAAAGTTAAATAACTATTTAGTAAGAAACCAGCCTGTCCTGACTGCAGGGGAATGAGACTGCATTTTTCAGTATGTGCTACTTTGCTGCAGTGACTCCACCTCAATAAAGGACATCTTAAAAGAAAAAAAAAAATCGAGATTTCATTATTATGCACAAGTGTTTAGAAGACTGTCTGAAACACAGCATTTATAGCAGGATTAATACCCATAGCATTATATCAGAACATTCCACCAAAGTGAAAAAAATAACAGAAACCAAAGATTCATATTGGAAGTGAACTGGAAAACCCTGTGAACAACCACGTGCAGTTTAGTTTCCACACAGTGCTTTTAATTCTGCGGTATCAAACAGCCTTATCTGAAATCCTTGATCTCTAAGGCTGTTACCCTGTGAGTGGTAGCTGTGGATAAGGCAGAGGGGTAATGCAGCCCCTCTGTCACCACCAGCCCTGTGGACACCAGCCCTGTGACAGTCCTTCCAGTGACTGCTAACAAGCCACACTCCTCACACACACAGTGCAAACTTTCAGGCTCCCTCAAAATGTTGCTTTGGAAGTTGCTTACTTTGTGCTGGGAACACCATGTAAAAACAAAAATACAAAATAGTACTTCTAAGTGTACACTTGCAAGTATTTCTTTCTTATGATAATATACAAGGATCAAGGTAGGTGTATGACATTGACATTTTACATTGGAGAGCTTTTTATATCCATAATGAAACCAAATTTGAACAGATAAGCATTGACAAAACCTATATAAAAGATGAATATTTAAAGGATATCAAAGTGCAGGACAAAGACTTACCAAAATAGAAGGAGAGAAAGGAATATAAATAGAAGGAGATATGTGAAACAGAAAAAGAGGAAATATAGGCTCTCTTTCAGCAGAAAAGTCAATTCTGAGTTTACAGCGTTGATGAAGACAATTCCCACTCAATGGCAACTATGTCATAGCCCAAAGAAAGATGTGAAAGATGACCAGGGACACAGTACAATTCTCAGAACAACTCAGGCTTTGCCCTAATTTACAAAAATAATCTACTGCTGCTGAGAAAATGTCAGTTTAATTACCGTGTCATGGAAACCTTTTGAGTGTATCAACCACTATTGCATGCAGGTAGAAAATGCTGTAGAGAAAATAGAAAGGAGAGGCTGTCATTGATGCTGATTGTTGGTCACCCCTCAATCATGAAAACCTTCATCTTGGAGCAAATGCCACAGCCACAAGGAATGTGAAACCGACGTGTGACCTAAGTGAAGAATGTGAAAACAGAGCAATTTTGCTTCTGTAGATACAAATCCCAGCTGGTAGTCTCCCACACTGTGCCATCTAACTTTGATGGAGAGCCAGCCTAAGTGAGCCCTCTCTTACATACTGTACCCTTTCTTCCTTCAGAAAGCAAGCCCCAGGCAAGATGGCTTTTTAGGAGAGCAAGGAAGAGGTGGTCTGATGCAAGTAAATTTGCAAAGGCACTGAAAAACACAGCCCAAAAGTGACCTCTACATGCTGGTTGTTGAAGAACTTCTTGGTGTCATTTTCAAAACGCCACAGAGGAAAGAAAGCTCTGCTTCCTCAGATGACAGCTACTAAATCCACTTTGCTCTTAAGCTGTGTGGAAGGTTGGCATGTTCTGCAGCACTTCTTGACTCCTAGCCCACACAGAATGTGCATGTGAATGGGCCAGGTCCAGATGGTGACCCAAGAGCATTGCTGTCTGGTTCAGCACATTCTCACTAGGCTGATCTTTACACTGGGAAATACACAGAGGAATCAAATATTTTTGTGTTTGTGCACACAGAAGTTGCTATTTCTTTCCAAGACTGAAAAGTAAGTGTATGGCTATTTGTGGAGAGGGGTGAGTCTATATCTCAGCCAGATGTTTAAGGGCACTTCCAGGTCCAGCAATGTTTGTGTTTTTCTGAGCTCAGAGCCCTGACATTTGGAGGGTTACAATTCTCAGACTAAAGAAGCCATGCATAGGCAGCAGTTCCAAATGTGTGCAGAGCACACAGCCTTTCCTCCAAACTGCAGGGAGGGGTACCTCTGCTGTGGGGTCTGGACTGTCCTGTGGACAGGACTTCCCTGGTGATTTTTTTCAGAAGAAGGTAATAAGAGCCTCAAGAAGATATTAAAAATATATCAGAATACTTTAAGAGAAGATAATAAACCAACATTTGAATGATGGACCTGGATGAGTACTAGGTCCTCTCACCAAATACAAGGATTGTACAAAAGAGAAAAAGACACCTTGAAAACTTCAGCACAACAGAGCTGGTTTTACCTGAGGAGAAGGCTCTTTCTTAGTCTCACTTCATAAGGTAAAATTCTCTACAGTTTCTCATTTTGTTGACGTTTTCTTCATTTTAAACCAGAGGGAAACCACTGGATTTCCGTACCTGATATCTAACCACGTTTTTTACAGGGAAACTGAGTCACATACAGAGGAAAACTGAGGAAGCCACTTTGGTTGGTGTCCAATCAGGGAAGCCACTACTAGAGTTTTTTCAGTGGTTTAGACAGAAATCACACTTCACATGGTAACATGTAAGTTAGTTGTTTCATTTCAGGTATAATTGATATTATCGATCCTACATCCCTGAGAACACCCAAGCTCTCTGTGAGTCACTAAAGCTGCTCTCACAGCTTACTGCACCTGTAACCAACACACAAGCAAACCTCTAAGCCTGCTGGCTTAAACTGAGGTGATCATAAGCTGCAAAGCACTTCAGAGGTTTTGACAAAAGAGATTATCATTTCTGAAGCCCACAAGCACAAAAATGCAGATTGCATTCTCAGGGTCAAACGGCTTCCAGTGCAAAGACTTACACACCCCAGTGCCAACCAGATGGGCACATGCAAACTGCATCCTCATGATCCATCACATAACCCTTGCTACATCATCACTGCAATATTTATAAAGTTCATGAGCATTATGTCAGTGAATTAAGGCTTCATGCCACTTTCTCTTAGATTGTGAGTTTCCTGGAGGAATGACTCTTTGATTTTCAAGCTCCCTTATATTCCAGCACAGCAACCTGCTGAGGATTTATGGGCGTTTCATGGGTGTTTAATGAGGCTTACACCTAACCAATCTAAACAACTCTTGATCATGGGATTCTGAAGCACATTTAGTAAAGCTGATGGAGCCTGAGACACCTCGAGAGAAACACTGAATGAATCAGAGCAATCAGCTTGCCCTGAATCTCTGTTCCATCTTTGCTGGTGAATACCAGACACACATATACACACATACACTTCCTGGTTTATTTCTGGTTCCCTCAGATTTACAATGTGTTCAGGATGGACAGTAGAGGCTCACTGATACATGTCTGTAAGCATTTAAACATATAGATCAAATTTATTATCTGTCAACTTTTAATCTAAAACTCTGATTTTAAAGAAAAAGTAGAGTATAACAAAGATGTGAAAGCAACATTTTTAGATGGTATTTTAAGAGTACTATTTAATGACATTCTGAAGGGCAAAAGTCTTACTCCTGGAAGGAATTTAAATGCCTAAATATCTTTGAGCACCTAGATGCCCCAAAAAGGGTTTATATTTGCAAATGAAGCTATTAAGGTAATGTAATTTAATATACAGCATTTGAAAGAGAGACAAGGTAGAGTTACACATACATGCAGCCTTAAATCTGATGTATTCCATATCTGGCACCTAACACACATAACATCCTTAAACATTTTGAACAAGATTTTCCTAAAGCGAATAATTAGAATTAAACACTTGTCTAGTTTCTCTTCAGAAAGCTTTCTTCTTTAAAATCAGATACCCACAAGCTCCCCAAAAAAGGAATGAGGCAGAAAGAAAAAAAACTTATGTGTGATGCGCTCATTAACAACAAAAAGTAACAACGGCTTTTTCCCTTTCAAGGATCCATGCTGTTGAAGGTGCTTATTCAGACATACCCTGTGTTTAAAATAAACCTTCATGAGTTTAAGATTAATTTAATTTTCACAAATATTCGTGTATACAGCATGTGCCTCTGCAAACTTTTACAATCTAAACTGTAATATTCTGGAGCCTAATTTTCCCTTCACAGCAGGAGTGGTCCTGCTGATTAGCAGATCTTTTTCAAGCTCAAATCTACATATATGATTGATCTACAAAGTCTCTTTTGTATCAAAAACCATTTTTGAACTGCAAACGTTTGAAGAATTCTGCTGCTGCTAGCTGTGCCCTTCTTATACTCACCTTTGCTGCTGGTGAAGTTGGGATCACGCTAACAAGGGGCAATAACCCTGGAAAGGGGCAGGAGGCAGCAGCACCACTGGAGAAAGCACAGTTTTGTACTTCTGCTTCTTCCTAAGCATTACCAGCCAGCCACGGCCACAGTCAGGCTCCTGGGGCAGGAAATCCCCCAGCAGGACCTGCTATGGCTGTTCTTCAGAGCAAGTACCATCACTCCTGAAGGTCTCTTACTTATCCAGGTTTTATTTCTTCAGACTAATCCAGGAAAGAAATCAGCTTTGCGATCCCATCTTCTTCTATTTTCTTTCTGACTTCTCCATTTACATGCTTAGCAAATTTGTTTCACTACAGAAAATAACTGCTATACCATTTAGGGCTGTCCAGCCATTGTCAATGGAATTGGCATGGAGAGATCTGACTTTCCTGCTCCATGTGGTACTTGTGCAGAGTGCAGGTCAGGAAGCAAAATCATTCAGAAATTTGTCTTGTAGTGTGCCTTTTGTCAGCAAATGCTGAATGCAGTGCTAACACGTACCTGTAGCTTTGCTCCCATTGTTTGACAAGGTAATAAATACCTCACATTGGAGTGACTTCCAGCCTTTTTAAGTGTAGGCAAGTCAGCAACAATTCAGCACTCTCACTTACTTACAAGATGAAATTAGGCTGTCAGAAATATTATCTCTGTGCCAAAAGTTACACAGAAGCTTACTGACAGCAATCCTTGTTGTTGCTCATCTCACTCACTCTGTTGCCAATGGGGTTCTGTCTTTATTTTTGTACTCTGAGTTCAACAGCTGTCAATTTTAACTCATTTGTAGAAATTGGTGTAGGCAAATTAGTTCCTAGCCCTGTGCTGGTTATGTTGAGATTAATGGGAAAGTCAGAGCTAGCAGTCAGAGGGGTAAGTAGTCTGAATGGGAGAGAAATGCAATCCACCAGAATCACAAAGTATCCTCAATTTTTGGCTCTGGTGCCCCACACTTGAGAAGAAAATAAATAGCCTTTCTATGCTATAAGGAACCACAGAACTGAAAATATGTTCTTGACAGAATAGAAACTTGATGGAACACTTTGGGTACTTTAAAACTGCAACATAAATGTTGACATTTTCTGAAATACTGCCACAATAAAGGTATTTTCTTTTACAGTGGAATCTAATGTTACATATTTCACCATCACACATTAAGTAACAATAAGGTGTTTTGGGATGCAAAAAAACCCGTTCCCCTTGCCAAAGCTCTTCCTATTAAACATTCCTCAGAGTTATACAGAAAAAGAGGGAACACCCAGTTTTCCCTTTTGGTAAAAAAAACCTCTGTATTGTCAAAAGAGACAGGATTAAGTTTCTGGTATAGCCTGATGTCTGAGGGGTTACACAGACCTTGCTCAGACACCATCAGAAAATGACATTCCCCAGTCGAGTTCAGCTCAGTTTGGGCACTTCCCAGCCCTGCTCTTGGTTGAGAAGCCAGAGAATCACTGTCACACACGTGATGTACACAGGCCTGACCTATTCCTTTGCATGTCTTATGTCCAGTGCTGTTTAAGTGTTTATTTACACTGGGCTGTTCTGCTAGAACAAACATTCCCGTCTAGATTCCAAACAAAAAGATACTCACGCCAGCATTGTTTCAAACTCATGTTTCCCTCAAAAGGCTTTTTTTAGGGAAAAGGACTGTCTAAATGCCTGGTGGGCCTGTTCCCCATTTTAACCAGTGCTCACAAGAGGTGCTGGCTCTGCCTGACACCACCTGAAGTAGCTCTAGCCTGCAGTTACTGGTTGTTTTATTTGTACTTTGGCTCCCTGAAGCAAGGCATGCTGAAGAAATCTGTATTTTTAAATGATCAGATTTATCTGGTCACTTAATGATTATTCTTCACATTAGGACAGAAATTTAGACACTACACTGCATTGCACAAACCTATGCTATGCAAAATATCTACCCCAGACAAAATGAGTGCTCTTCTCTCTATCTCTGAGAGAAAGATCAGAACAGTGCAAGGTCAGGGAAACAAGAAGATGACTGCATCCTCCTGACTCTGTGGAGGAACAACTGGCTCCTCCATTACTGGTTTTAAGTTCTGGGCTTGACCACCAATTTCTTTTTTGTCTGTAGCAGGCAGTGGCCCCAGAAGAGAATGACCAGCTCTAAACATCAGCCATTTGGCCCTAGCCTCCTACAGCCCATGAGCTAGGAACAGCATGACCTGAATGGTCTCAGAACGACTCCTCACACTTGAAAACATGTTCCCATGGTTTTTCAGACACATAGTGAGAAGCACCAGCTGGGAAGTCCATTCTGCCCAGTAGGAGCCAGGTTTTACTTCAGCAATATCCTTATTTACTTCAGCAACAGAAAGAGAGTGACACTTCAATACAAATTAATATATACCAAATAGAAATCCTAAAAATAACACCTAGAAAATAAAAAAAAACAAACATGCAGCTGGGAAGTTGCAATCCTCTGTTTTCCTGCTCTCACACTGGTAGCATATTTTTGTCTAAGTTCTTTTTAGAATGTTCAGCTACAGTGAGGCAAAATTTTGGATGATGCCAGAGACACATTTATGCATGCATATGCTGCAAGGCAGCAACAATGTAAAAAACAGCAAGGAAAATAAATTACTACACAGTAGCACAGAAATAGAGACTCAGCCACTGTCCCAATCCTCACCTTTCAGAGTTGCCTTCTTAAGTACCTTCATGGCATAAAGCTGGCCTGCATCAGATCCTTTTATCTTCCTGACTAGAAATACCTGTGAAAAGCAAATGTTTTGTATAGATGAGTACTGAATTTCTACTCAGAAAACTTGCTGCATTCGACAGGACAATAGATACCATGGTTCAGGAAATCTAATGAAAATTACTAGCTGCAAGCATTTCATATCTATTTCACCTGCAATTGGTTGAGCAAGCTCTGGAAATTTTCAGTTTTAAGCCTTTACCACCTCACAAAAAAAGCCATTTTCAACATTATTAATTGGCCTCATATATATAGTTAAAAATGGGTTAAAAGTTAGAATCAGTGTGCACATATCTCTTCATATTCTGACCAGCTTTACACAAAAAAAAATTATGCCTCAATTGTATCTGGGAATGTGTAGTGTCTTAAAATTATTGCCATCAATTAAATTAAAGAAAAAAAAATCAGTTTAGTGCCATTCATGCATAAGTCATGAATAGCAACTTGCCTAAGATGCAGCTGAAGCAGAAAGTTCATACAGCTGAAAATCTATTGTCATTATAAAAAAGACAGTTTTTCCTGTTACAGTCTCCTATGCTTCATCTTCTGACAGTGTAAAATTTTAATTAAAATAAAATTTGTAGCTAAACTTGTTCTCCATTTATTGTACTACATGCAAATATTTCTTATCTGCCCCAGTACAAATGAACACTGGAGGGGTAGTGAACAATGGGATCAGTGGTTCAGTTTGGTCTTTATAAGACCTTCAGTGTTTTAATAATTGGAAATTAAAAAATAAAATAACTCTTTCAGCTGTGTGTCCCAGGACACACTCTGTCTGCTGAGGTCCGAAGTACCAGGAAATGATGTCTCTTTTTTTCTATTTCAGCACCTGCATTACTGGACAGAAGCTGAAGTAATGCCAAATGAAGAAATAAAAATAGAGTCCCACATATGCACAGTCCTATATATGCATTAATATACAAATTAAGAGAGACTAGGTGAAATTATCTAACTAATGAAAGTCTATTTGGATTAAAAATTCCATTACAATTATTTTATTAATTGCCTACCAGAAAACCTGTAGCTTTGTCTCCACCTAAAACATAAAAAAGCCAAAAAATAAGGAAGGAGGAAGTATGTTTCTAGGACAATTTCTGCAAGTTGAAAGGCTCTTCCTCTTAAAAAACCTCAACCTGTAAATAGATCAGATTTTGTCAAACTCATCTGAGGAAAGGTTTGTGGGAAGGGAGAACAACTTTTATCAAGCAGGTACAGAAGCTGGGGAAGAAAAAAAAAAGAAAAGCAAAAAGCTAAATCCTCAATTCTCTCTGAACACCTTCCTCAGAACTCCTACATCTGACAGCATCACAGCTGCAACGCTTCTGTGACTTGATCTGATAGGGTTTTGGTGGGACTCTCCTTCTCAGGATGTTTCCTGTGCACAGGAGATAAGCACAGCTCCTGCCCTGACCAGCTGAGTTTGGGCACACATTGCTTGCTCCCAGCTCCTGCTTCCTATCTGAGGAACATATAAATACCTCCAGTGCTCACAACTGTAGGAAAAAAAAAAATGAAATCTGGATGCAACAGTTACACGAAAGAGTTTCTGAAGTGTTTTTTGTCATTATTAATGACAAATTAAACTCAGCTGCTCCAGCATTAACAGGAAGTCAATTCATTTAGAAGTTTACAGAGAAAAAAGTTGGGATATTTTTCTGTCCAGGTCAAGTTAAAAAAATTAATTTTTATATTACAATGAAAAGGAGAAGAAAGCAAAAAGCAAGCTTGTCCAGACACTAGATTTTCAGCTGTATTATTATTCTTAAAAAAATTTATGGGCTCTTTACCCCAAGAACCCAAACCCTTAAGATAATGGTTTTCAGCAGCACTGCACATAAAACAGCACAGCATGCTTCATCTGCAGAAATATTAGGCTGCAGTTCTAGAAATATCTTTTCTGCCATATAATCTTACAAATCTTGTAATATCCACATTGCTGTAATAAGCAAAATTATCAATTTACATTACCAGTCACTAGTCAGCTGTTCACTGTAGCATGGGATAGGACACTTGTCTGCATTCCCTCCAAAAGAGATGAGTCAAGAACACTGTGTTCTATCTCAAAGGACATCAAAATAACCACCAAACCAGAAAGGAACAGAACAAATGAAAATGCATTGTATTGCAAAATTATGTCACCTTTCTGATTATTCTTAAATGTAATGCTACACATCATTTTTGAAACCACCAAGTAGCCCTGAAGTGCTTACTTGGCAGGTTATATTAGCTGGACTATGCTAGTTTTCCAGAATAGCACATGCATGGGGCTGAGCATGACTTTGAATTCTCTAATCTGATATGTTTGCAAACACCTCAGGTTATTAACACCTGAACTAGCAAAACTGCCTTAGCTGAAGAAATTGGTGCATCACCCAAAACCTGACATAAAAGACTAAGCAAGTGCTCTGCATCTCAAGAGTGTTGGGGCACTCTCTCTGACACCAAAGACATGTTCTCTAATCCTGCAAGAAATTAGTTAGGCCTTGGGTGAACACCTTGAAAACTTAATGGTTTGCATCCCCAGAGGCACAGATCTGAACCATTAGTTCAAATACCAAGGTGGTGAAAATGTAGGTAGTTTGGGACTGCATAAGAAACACAGAGCAGACTTCTCTTCCCCACATCTTTGCTGCTCCAGTGAATTTACTGATGATTCCCACATAAGATATGGAAAGTGATTTGTAATTACATGCAGCTCCAGACAGGGACATGTTCCACACTCACATTCTGATGCCTCAGAAATCAGACTTCCTTTTGGTAACAGGTTGCAGACACCAGGCATTTTGCTTATAAAATGCCTAAGGCTAGAAAGCCAACTCAAACAATACTGAAAATACACCAATACAATATAAGGTAACCAGAAAACCATTTCTAAAATCTTTACTGCCTATATATGAAAACTGACTATTCTGCCTCTGTTACTTTTATCAAAGAGGTTTCTTTTTGTTATTCTTCTCCTTCTTACGCTAAGTCCCATACTAAACCTAATTTTGAGCTGTTTGCTTTTTCACATTCATTTAATGTTTAAAACTTAAATACACTTTGCTCTGAAGAATTCTTGAGTTCAAGGCTTGGTATTGAATGTTAGCTTTCTTGATTGAGATCTCTCATCTCAGGGAGCTTCTAGATTTAATTATCAATATAATTCTAGAATAACCAGGAAGTTGAAAAATACTCTTAATATAACTTCCTTTAGGAGTAAAACTATAGGTTCTGATTGCAAAATATGTTTTTAAAACTCCACCGAATAATATACTTATAAGGACTTTGATGCCCAGTTTCAACTAGGCTCACTGTTCCAAAGGTTTCAATGTCTTATTTAAACCATAGACTTTAAAGCTGAAATGACTCTTCCTTCTTTCTCTCCATCTTTTCTTCCTGTTCTCATTTCCAACCGCATGCCCCACTGAAGAACTGTCTTTGGAATTAAGAAAATCCTTTGTCTTAAGATATGTGGAGAATGTTATTCCTCCACAAATTAGCCTGTGGTCATACAGGCAGGGTTTTTTCCCCATGCTCTTGCTATAATAATTACTATATTCTGAACTGGGGTTTATCTCCAGGACCTTTCAAGGCCTCTGAGTGTGAACTAAAAAGCAGCCTGGAACTTAGAAATGTGCTTGAGGTTGTCCTCATTGGGAACTGTGCAGCTAACTTCTTTAAGTCTTTGAATGCTCCTATTTACACCTTCCAACTAAGCAAAAGTGGCACACTCACCTCCCTGGTGGATAGGTCAGAATCCATAAATATTTTTTATCACAGTTTATAAACAGTGATGCTTACTAACAATCACTTGTGCTCATTAGTCCAGGTCCAGAGCCATAGCTGCTATTTCCTAAACTGGTTCACATGCAGGAAACCAGCTAAAAGACTGATATGTTACTAAAATGAAGATAGGAGGGGTTTCCTTATCTGCCTTTACAATATAATTTATATTTGGATAATATAAATTAACAGCAGTGTAAATGAACTCAGAGAAAAAACACAATATTTTCAGTGTTGCTCTGGGTGATTAGATGACAATAAAAATTACCTTTCCATATGAACCTTGTCCTAATACTTTCAACAGCTCAAACTGGGAAGGATCTGCTTTTTCAAAACCTTCCTTGACATGATGACTGATGTCTATTTCCTTCACGATACCTTCTTCCTGCAGAGGGAAAAACAAAAAAAAAAAAATCAAAATCCCCAAATCAGAGCCATTATCTTAAGGAAACATATTGTTTATTAAAATCTTGTCTTCTGTAGTGCTACAGCCATGTAGCAAATTTTGAAAACAGAAAAAAATGCTTGTCTAAATATTCCATGTGCCTGTTACCAGCTGGGGAGGGTAATTGTCAGGACATTCAAACCTGGTACTCCTGTTTATTGAGCCTCAAGATATGACTAAATAATGACAGATTATACAAGCTGAAGCCAAAAATACACTGCAGAGCTTGGTGTTCCCATCAGAGACCTTGCTAGCAGAGTGGCATGTACTCAAATCCGTACTAGAGAGGCTCCATCACACTTCTCTCCACATATTTTCTCAGCTTCCCCTCAAATCATCATTTAAATGAATCTTTAAAAATTTCCTTAGTCTTAAGGAATTCTTAATTCTTCTAATGAGTAAGCAACAAAGAAAAGACATTGCTAAAAAAGCCTCTTCCTATTTACCTCAAATATAGAAAAGTTTCTACTAGTAACCACTTAAATAGAAAACAAATTAATGATTAGATGTAAAATAAGGTGGTGGTGGGAGAAGACTGACACACACTTTGTTGCTCGCAATAATTAGTTTTATACACTTTGGATTTGTCCAGGTTCTTTTGTTCAAATCTTTCCTCTGTCAATAGATGCGTGTTCCTCAAAGACATCAGTTGAACCAGGACCTTTGTCTTGCAAGCTGTGACATATGGCATTAGTTTCAGTTTTTTTGTTCCATGTTATTTTGGCATGTTCCTCTAAAAAGAGAGCAACTGGGTCATTTGAGACCCAGGGGGACTACACAGAGTTTGCAGCAACCCAGAAAGTCAATGAACTGAAAAGAAACCTGCAAGAAAGAACCTGTTTCTCAAGGACACAAAGATAAGGAGAGATAATACTTACACACCCTTTTATTTCTGTAGTGTTTTGAACACCTACATTTCAGCTTTTTGGTTTGTTTGGTGTGTTTGTTTTTTGTTCGGTTTTTTTTTCTTGTTCTAACTTCTCCACAACAAAAATATGGATTTTAACTACAAACCTTTTTTTTTTTTTTTATCTCCCAGTTTGAAGGGACTTACTCATTTAGGAATAAGTTTGAATATTTCTGCACTCAGCAGAAATAATTGCAATCTCACAAACATTTTTATGTGGACATTTCCTGCAATTTTTCCTTTCTCCTCCCAAAAAATATTTATAAGACCCAGACCTATAGCATTTATATCCCACTCTTAAAAATTAATTTTGAGAAAATAGAAATAACATCCTAAATATGAAAATGCATGCAAAAAACCCCAAGCAAACAAACTGAAAAACATTTGGCCAAAACATGTTCTGTGCTAAATAAGAATAAATTTGATTCTTTTTTACTCCAGAAAAATTGCTATTGATTTCTACCAGCTGTAATTTGTCAGATACATGGCTTGCATTACCCAGATGGCTTTCTATATTGTATTTTCATCCCTCCTCTTCCTCACCCTGCCTCTTTTCACTCACATACTTTGGAACAGTGAACTATATCTGTAGGCTCTTCTTGGTTTGGAAAGCTTCCTGTAGTTCATTCATGCTACCACAATCATGGAAAATAATCATCATCTCAGAGCAATTCCTTTTTCTGATACTAATTCCTACAGTTTAAGGTTTGCCTGAAAGGAAATGCTTGAAACCAATGAACAATTTTCACAGAGAGATTTCAAGGATTCCTAAGTAGAGAACTGCCAAGTTCTCTCTTTTGGTTTTCTGACTTTAATTGCTATGCAAGATAGCATAACTCTGATATTAAATATATAATCTTTTTCAATTATTTTGTATTCCAGCCTGCACCATGAAGTCACTTTCAGCTACACTTGCAATTTAAATTATGAGTGAGTTTCAATTTGCCTGTTCATATTACTCATCAAAGTCAAAGACCTACAACCCTAAGCATATTTCTCATTGTATTACTAAATTTAATATAACCTCTTTAGGTTCATGAAACATGTTCAGTTACAGGAATATATTAAAAGTATTAAAATGATGAAAATTCAGCTTGCTGGAAGAATGCTTAAATTTTCTTGCACTCCCATAGAATAGCATGAATAATTTATAACATGCAATAAAAACCGTACTTTAATTATATGCATCTTTAATTAAAAGCTCAGGGGGAAAAGGGTATTTACAGCAAATGGAACCAAATACAAGACCTAGCAATGTTTACCAGAGAGGCACAGATTTTAGAGACAGAAAAACCATGCTAGATTTTGTGATTATCAAAATAAGAAAACATTGGTTAGAAGAGGCTTCTAGGGGTCATCTAGTCCAACAGTCCTGCCCAAAATATCACTGACACTTAATCAGAGCAACCAGCTGGTTTTTTGGCCACTGTGGTTTTCAGTGCCTCAAATGCTGAAGCTTGAGCCACTTCCTACAAAAGATTATCCTGCTTTGGTCTGCCCACAGTCCAGTTGAGCTGGTTGATCCATGTGCCCTCAGGAGGAAGCAGGATATTTTTCTAGGAAGGTAGGATTTCCTCTGGATTTCCTGTGGATTTCCTGTGGTCACCTCGCTAGAAAGGGGCAGCAAGGCAGCACTGAAGCAAAAGCATGCCAGACAGCTGTTTTTCACCCATCATCACCACAGTGGTGTCACTTGTGAGCTGTCCAAGAGGTAGACAGTGTTTTAGCTGGTATGACAAAGCCACTTCCCACTGGAGCAGAAAACCAAACTGGCAGTGCTTGAGACTGAAGACAGACACAGCTCCTTAAAGGAAATATACTCTGATGTGTTTGCACACATGTACCCATTTGCCTTGAATGTATTTCTATAATAACTTCTATTTGTTTGTTTTGCCTTTCTAGAAAAAAAAAAATACAAACCAAACAGTCTTATAGTCCTTATTTGCATTCTTTCTTACATAGGATTTTCTCATTTGAAGTCTTCCTGTATTATGCTAATATGGAATCTGGCATAATTTTTCTCAGGTATTGATGAACAGAGTGAAATTCAAATGTCAAAGCACAAGGGTTGTGGGCAGGTCTCCCTGTTTTGGTCTGGGTTGCATACTAGAAACTTCTCTAATGCAGATTTATTTTTCACTGTTCCAGCAAGTGCATCATATCTGCCTCAGGAATTTGCATAACAACAATAAAACTGAGACAAAAGAATCACAATACAGACAAGGCCTGCACACTGAAGAAGCTGTTTTGATGGAAAGGATTTCAGTCTGGGAAAAAAAAAAAAAACCAGCCAACTTCAAAACTGGTTTTGATCAGTGAAGTCAGTGGAATCAAATGTGAAAGTTCCAGTTTGATCTTGCAACAGCTGTGCACACCAGCCCAGGCTCTTGCTCCCTGCTGACTTGCTCCACACTGCATTAGCAAGAATGCTTGACTTGATGAAGCTTAATCTTTTGTAAACTTCTCTAAATATTTATGTTTGCACAAAAAACATCATCCTGTGACAAAAGTGAGATGGATGTTCTTGGTGGCTTGAAGAAAGCACATGGTCAAGCAGGATAGACTAGAGGAGGGAGGGCAATAAATTGGAAGGATAAAAGAGGAATGGAGAGTGCTTCTCTATGTTAATACAAGAAAGACCTATTCCAGGTCTGCTTCTATACTGCATTGCTCATTAAAGGCTTCCCCCAAAGCTGGCAGAAGGCTTGGATATAAAAGTACTCACTATAGAAAGACCATTTTGATCTCTTCTCCTTCGGGACATAGGAGAAGAGAGTCTCTGTTCTTGCCCTGGGACTGTGGATAGCACAGACATATCTGCTTTGGGGCTTCTGGAAGGCAACATTTCCCTGTAGCACTGATCTCAGATCTCTTCCAAGACTTCTTCATGCAGCACTAATGCTCAGTGGCTGCTTGAGAGCAACCACAGAAAACTCTTCTAACTGCAACAACACTTCCCAACCCACTGTGACATGCCAGAGTAGGATCACGAAGTGTAGGGGTATGGATGTGGCAGTGGAGCACAGAAAGTCACTCAAAAGGGCAGGCCTTCCTGGAGAGCAACTCTACTGTCATGCCTGTTCCACAGCCTTTCAGCAAATGCTGTGGAAAGAACACCTCCTGGAAAATGGACAAGTTTAACACCTTTTGGAGTCTTGTCTGGCTACTCCCCAACTAGCTTCTGAATAAGCAGAGCTAAGGCCACCAAACAAAGAGACCACCTTAGCTGCCAGATATATTTCACCCACACACAAAAAACTTCCCTCACCAAGACTTCCCTTGGGAAGAGGAGGGGAGATTATTCAAGAATCAGCTACTTTTACCAATGGAAAAAATTATGCTACCATATCATATGCAAAAAGCCATGGTGCTAATTTTAAATGATTATGTTTTGAAAAATCTGTAAGAAAGGATTCCTAGTTTTATTCTTTGCCTGGTCACCTTCTCAGTTGCAGAGGATCAAGGCTGGCATACAGGTATGGCTGTAAAAGGTAAGCTTCATTTTCCAACAAAACTGTGCACTTTTGATGTGCAAGTTTTACATCTTTAGGTTTGTGTGCTTTAGGATCTGAGGTCAATGAAGGAATCAACATGTGTGATGTTGAAAATGTGACATGAGGAAATAAGAAATAATGATAATCAGAAGACATTTTACTGTTGAGATAATAATTATTTTTCTACAGAGTATGCTCAGGATACAGACTTAATTTTGTTACCAATCTTCCCATTTGGCAGGTTACCATCTCACATAAGCCTAAATCACAATTATTTAACTTCCAAGTATCACAGGCAACACAACATTTCAAAACAATATGATTCATTAAGAAAGCAGGTTTAAAACACTGATATGGGAATAGTTGGGACAGGATGTGTCTGATAAAGATGAGGCCAGGTTTGTACCTCTGTTTCACAGTTTCTAATCTGGCTCAACCCATAGGAGAATAATATGTGTCACAGGCTATTCAAATGCTGCCTAGGGCAGGAAATGAATTGCTGGCCTGCATTCAGTTCTTTGAGGAAAAGTATCTACATTAAAGGAAAAAAGTATAGGAGCATTTTCATTAGCCTCTTCCCAAGTCAGACTCCAGCAGCTGGAGTAAAAAAAGAATAAGAAATCTTCCATTTAAAATGGGTTATAAGCCAAATTCTGGACTCTACTGTCATCTGGAAAGATGTAAACAGCAATAATGCCATAAATGGGCCTGGTTGCTTTGTTCTCTTCTGTCAAATAAACATTTGCTTTAATGACAATGAACTGGACTTACTGAGCCCTGAAAGAAGCATGTGGAACTCACAGTGCATTTGCTGGACATTGTGCTAGGTCTGCATTTGGCTTTCCAGCATAAGCTTAACTACCTTCTCAAAAGGTCACATGGACTTAAATAATCCATTACAATTTTAAGAGAGACTGGGATTTCTTCCCTGGATCTTTCATAAAGGTGAATAGAATGTGTTATCATGAATTTGGAATGCCAACAAGTATGTCATGACTTACTGGACAACAAAAAACTTAAGAGCAATTTCTGTGGAAATCAGCTGTTAAATTCAGCAGATCCTTTTCTAGAGAGGGTAACTACTGAGCTCTCTCTAAAATGCTTTAACACTTGCCTCCAGCTCCAATTTTTCATCCTACATTTTTAGTTTCTTCTCCCTAATACATGCCTGTACAGCTGGGGTTCAGCTGAAGTCCAACAAACTAAAAGGGAAGAGATGAATCACAAAGAGCAAAGGCAGTGAATACGATCTGCTGGATAGATTGGTGAAGTCCATGTGGTGGAGGTTTGAGGGAGATTTGGGCAAAATCCTTTGTGCTACAAGGCATCTTGTGCATCTTTGATGAATCACTTAAGGCTGAATTCAGCTAAATAAATGCAAGGATTTATAGTGCAGGAGACAAGGGTTTGAACTAGGTTTACTTTGCAGTCAATAGAGAGAAGCAGGGAATTCAGGATTAAGAGAGATCAGATCCTTAAAAGAAATCACATCCTGAAAAGTGCACATTCTACCTGATGGCTATGAAGAAAGCCTAAGGTAACTTGCTGAGCTAGGGGCTTCTGCAGTTGCATGAGATTAATTCCTATTTATCATTTGATTTTGAAATGCACTGAAATAGAGAAGTATTGTGGCCAGATTTTTAATGCCATTACAAGAGAGATGTTTGCTAATAAATGCCATGAGACCTCTATTGAAATGGAGGATTTTGAAAAAGAACTTATATACTTGAAACATCTAGACAATTAAAACATACTCGAAGGTGTTGGACATAGTCCACTGGTCAGGATATTGCAGTTCAGTAAATTAGTCATTTTTTTCTACTTGCTCCCTAACTCAAAAAATATGGATACTTGCTTTTTGCTATCCCATGGGATTACCATGTGAATTAACACAGAAAAAATCTGGAATTCTCATACTGCAGTAATGGACAGACAAATTATCCGAAATTTACTCAGTATACACGAGATATCAGGCAGCCTACCACTGAATTCTCCTCTAGCTCAGATTGAAACATTTTGAAGTCTGGTGCTCTTTATCTGATGATTTTGGTGTCTTTACAGAACCAGTCCCTGACTAAGACAAATATATACAACACTATGACTGCAAAGTTACATGAGAACAACCTTCCTATTCCAAGTGCATTAAGTACAGGGAGACACCAACTCTTGATCTAACTTGCAACCCTGGACACAAATCGCTGGCCAGGGTAACTCTAATTTTTATGTTATTTCTTATGCAAACTGCAATAGTTTATAGGAGTGGTGAGTAGAAAGAGTGCCTAATAAAATGTTAAAGCAAGGGGTTGAAAGGAAAAGACAAAAGCAGAACCATCTGGTCACCAACAAAAAAAAAATACAAACAGTTGGCCACCCTTACTCATAGGGAAGCTCTCTACAAACACTCAAATACTTTTGTGAACTTTACCAAAAACAGTCTCAAAATGAGTCACACCATTAAGGGACAAAGAACTCAGCAATATTGCTCTTTCTACAATAAATAAGAGCGGGAATGTTTTCACCAACATCCTACTTGGTGTGGCTTCCAGGTGTGTGCCGCTGGCCTTTACAACTCTGAAGAGCTGTAAGGTGCATTGCTGATTGTTTCTGCTGGTAGGCAAAAGAAGAACACTTGCTGCTCATTCATCAAGGAGCTCCCAGTGAGTCTGGAGCCAATGCATGGAAGAAAACGTGACTCTTAGAAGGGTAAGCATTCTTGTTTCCTTATAATGATTCTATGCCATCACTGAACAGAGTTATGAACAGGAGCCTAAACAGGGTTACATGCAATGGTAGGGACCAATACACACGACTGCATTGAGAAATAACTGCGCTGTATTAATCAGCCCAAGGCTGGCTCCAGGTCAGTATCATTCCCTGTGCACTGGTCTGACTCACAACCTCTCTGAGAGTGGCTGGGTGACCCCAGCCAGAGACCCTGCCAGGGATGCCCCCTCCCACCACTGCAGCCCCTCAGCAGAGCTGCCTGCCACCCGCTGCAGAGCACCAGCACTGGCAGGAAAGCCCTAATGGGAGAGCCCAAATGTGGTGGCAGCCTAAGCTCCATGCATTGCCAGAATACAGGCATCCCCACAGCCCTGCATCCCTGCTTCCCATCTGCAAAATGCAGGTAAAGCCATCGTCCTCTCTCGTGAGGTTAGGCACTGCACACTGCAAAGATACCAAATGCTCAGATACTATGATACTAGGCTGGAAAAAGAAAGAAGACAGAAAAAAAAGGTCTATATATTAACAATACTATTCAAGAAATATAAGTACTTGCTAAATTACTCCAATTCCCTTATTGCTGTACTCACCTGCTTCACAGAGTAGAAGAAAAAGGTGCCTGATGTTTTACTAGTGCATTTCAGTGTGAAATAAAAACTCCAGCTGCACTAGGAAGATAAACTGCTAAAGCAAAACATATTTTGAACCATTTCCTCACTGTTCCATGATCCAAATAAAACACTGCCCACCACAGCAGTGAAAATGGCACCACAACACAGTAAGTAGAAAATAAAAAATTCTGGAGCATTTGCATGGTGATTTTAAAGAACTGAATCATCTTTAATACACATACTAAAGGAAAAATACCAGGTTTCATCTTGAAATGTGAGGCAGAGTCGACAAAAGGCTGTAATAAGAGATAATAACATTACTGAAGTGTTGGATTAGTCAGGTTAGGAAATATGCCCATCTGCTGTTTACAAATCATTTGTAGGGTTTAGTAATTATAATTTTGTCTTCAACAGGAATACTGACCTGCTTGCACATTTTGTGTCCTCCCATTAATTAAATCAAGCATCCACTAAGGGTTCAACCAGCTTGTACTTCACAAACTAGAGCCCTGCTGGCATTATGTTAGGGAAAAACGTGTTGTAGTGACGTTCATTATCTCAATGGCGTTTTTCAGGCAGAGTATTAAAAGGGAAATGGACTAATGTGAGGCCATTATGGAATCAAAGCAAATACAAATTAGTTTTAATGCTACTGTTCACAACATAGAGCATCAGTGAAGACAGTGAAGGAGAGAAGCTGAAGCAGCTGAACGAGGCAGAGAGAAGATGGCAAAAAAGGAAATAATGATAAGAGCTCATTGTAAGAAATGACAAATTTAGCAACATGGGCAGAGGAATAAGATTTGAAGGGCAGAGAAAAAGCAGGTATCAATAAGGACACAAGACAAAGGCAATTGGCTTGTGCCTATGCCAATAGAGAAATAAACCAAGAGAAGAACTGCAATATTAAATTACTCGAAATGCAAATTTTGCCCCTTTTATGCAGAAGCTTAATCCAATTTAAATATCTAACCATCTTCCTGGGATGAGGAGAAAGTACAGGCATGCATGTATGTACTGGAGTGATCTGATGGGGAAGCTGGTGAACAGTCCTGGCACACTCAAAACTGCTCCCAAAACAAAGGGTGAGAGCATGATGGGGACCAGAGGTGCTTTGCTGAGCAGTTGGGCAATGGCCTTGAGCATCCAGCTTTCTCCAGCAGCTCAACTGGGCCTCCAAAGCACAGTGTGAATGCAGTGGATACACTCTGCTTATTTATGTAGATTCCAACTTCGATTTTTTAAGCTAAACAAAAACACACAGATAAAATTTTAGAAAAGTTACACAAAGTGCCTGACAATACCTCATCTCATGCTGGCAAAAACACGCAGACAAAATTTTAAAAAGTTACACAAAGTACCTGACAATACCTCATCTCATGCTGGCTCCAGTTTCATAGACAAATATTTAGCAAGGTATGCTAAAACTTATCTCTTCAGCCATATACTTTTATTATAACCATGGCTAAGACCCAGGTCATTATTTGCAGACATTCATATTTCAGTGCCTAAGGACTGTTACCGTGCACAAGTACTTCTTCAAACAGACTTTCAGTCTACTGAAAATCTGGCCCAGGAAAAGACCCATAACATTTTGTGGTTTTTTTAACTACTAAGAAACCTCTAGTTTAGGTCATGTCCTTCAAAGATTCACACGGCCGATCTCCAAGGAAGAAGCTGCCAAATAATTATCACACATCCCCTTTTCTGTGAAGGGAATTAGTGTTTACAATTGCTGTACTAAACAGAAGCATACATTATGTACACACACTGACTGAAAAAATGTGTATTTTGAGAATGAGAATAAACAAAACACAAAAAATCCATCTGGATGCAAAGGACACCTTTGCAACACTGTTTGGAAGACTGTCTTATTTCAAAGAGGTCAAACTGCTGCACCAATCTGCTCTGCAGAGATTTACAATGGATAATGTGATTTTGTATAACAAAAGGGGGGAGGTGATAAGTTAGTTGGTTGTCAGCTGACCAGGATCTTGACAGACTTATCATGACAGCTTCACAGCATGAAAACTTCAGCCAAAGCTGA
>WBND01000017.1:2867364-2951736 GCA_013398595.1 Tychaedon coryphoeus | reverse complement strand
AAAAAAAAAAAAAAAAAAAAAAAAAAAAAAAAAAAAAAAAAAAAAAAAGGTTCTTTGAGCCTTTTCTTTCTTTTAGACAACAGTACTTCTGTAGTAGTCTAAACCAGGACTTAGTAAGCTTGCCTCTTTCTGCTGACTGTAAAGCAAGTCTATGCTGATTAGTTCAGATTTATATTAATTCTTCCTTCTCTCATTTCTCAATGACTCCTTTAGCATTAGATGGAGCATATGCACTTTGCAAAACACATACACTGCACTATACTGGATATTTCCAGGCCAGCTTTTGGTCAACCCACCTTTTTCACTATGGATTTTCTACAGCCTCCAGCAGACAATGCATGATGCTCTCATAGTTTCTTTTTTCTGGCCTGATGTATACTTGTACAAACAACTGCAATATCCTTCTGCAGAGACATTCTGTGGGGCTACTGCCATGACCTGCCACCACAAGTCAAGGAAATCAGGGCTCTTGGCCATGAAACTGGAGGCAAACCCACAGCCCTGTGTCATATAGCAGCCAAACTTTTACACTGGGAGAAACTTTACCAGGTATGGGGAAAAAACAGTTTCTTCAGTCTTTTAATTAAAAAAAAACTTAGACTTATTTGCACAGTCTTTGTAGTATTTGACCCATTAGGTCACCTGACACCAGTGAAAACTGCCAGGACAGCTAAAAACTGAGCCCAGCTGCAGCTCTCATTGCCATGCTCCTACAGACTGCCAGGCATGGCTTTCACCTGCCCTGCAGCTCTTTTACTCACCCAGCTGTGTAAAGGGACATTTGCATCAAGTGGTCCTAGTTCTTATCTTCAGCCACCTTACTCACAAAAACCCTACTTAAAACGAAAGTACCTGATGATGATGATGAAGGAAGGATGTTTAATCAATTTCTGTGCATCCATTAATCCATTTAATCCATTTCTATTTTTTTTTAATATCAAGCTAATTAAAAAAAAAAGCTTTTTGGTGCTCCATATGGTGGATGCTATCCCATTGACACTCAAAATCACCAGCTGGCTCCACTGGGCTGCAATGTCAGTGAAATCCTTAATGAAGCTGGGAGACAGAATCCTGAAGAAGAATCTGATGGCACACGATAATCACCATAATTTTTTTGCTACATAAAAATTTGAAAATCATTTGAAGTCAGTAATTGCGTATGAAATGCAGGACACCAAGCAACAGCTATTCCTGTTCCTTTACAGATAAGGCATTTATTGGGCTTCTCAGGGAGTCCTAGACAATTGTGCCCACAGTGTATTACAGTCTTTATACTGAGTCTTATTTTACAACCCTGGCCAGCCAACCATATATGTATCACATGTAACTATAGTGATGTCTTATAAACAACAGCAAGAAGACAACTGAGCGGTAAGTGAAGTAATTCTATCAACCAGTAATGACAGGAAGCTGAAATTAATATTATGGACAAAGGAAAAGTAGAGAACACAACCAGAAGATGACAAGTGAAAGCCAAAGGGGAAAGCTGAAACCACACAAAAGTGATACTGTAAAGAAGTGTTTAATCAAATACACAAGTTCAATGTTGATTTGTTTTCCCCATTTTGTCATAAAAGAAGAGTAATTCCACAGTGTTTCCAAGACACCGTGGGAGGTAAAGTTTCTGCAATTTAAGACAATACTGCAAGAAAAAAACCTCTTTAATGTAAAACACAGTGAAAAGCTGATTATGAATTTGCCACAAATTTTGCTTTGTTTGTATTCTTAAATTTATTTGCATTTAAAACCATTCTTTTTTCTTGCTGACTACACAGCAGGGTCCTGCTATGCCAAAGCAGAGTTCCAGTTTGCTTTGTTAAAAGCTCAGATGTCCAAAAAACATTATTTTTGGACTGTGCTTTTTCTGGTTGGTTTTCAATGTTCAGAATGTTTCTTTACCCACAAAGGCTGAGTAAATTGTCATCTGCTGTCTTTGAATTTTATCCAGAACTTACAACTGGAACTTTTTTGTACAGGTCAATACCAAAATCTTTTGTCTTCATAGACTTCCTTAGGCTTGTGAAGATACACATGGATGTCATCAGTGAGTTTGGATTAAACCATGTTACTGAAACCATCTAAAAAGTCAAGTAACATAAGAATTACAGTTCTGCATAGTTGCAATATCTAAACTTCCAGATCTATGAAGTAGCAAGTGAAGCTGGATGACATGTAACACTGCCGTGTAAAATAGTCTTCATTCGGAGGTTAAGAGTAAAGAGAAACAAAAATTTCACATCAGCTTCTCATCTCTGTACCAACTTCTCTGCCAACAAGCTGTAACTGTATGTTTTAAGGACATTGAAGGTTGATTAGTGCAGTTAAAACTAAGATTCCAGGAGCTGCAGTGAGCAAAAGAATCAGTCTCTTAACACACACACTGTAAATTGACCCAGGCTGACATATAACAATGCAAATATAGTATTATAGAAAATGCAGAACATTATTCCCATTATTAACAAGGAAAAAATATATGATGTATAGCCACATAAATATGCTGGATTTTTATCTGGAGTAAAATCAGAAGAAATATTTTTCCTTTATTTTTTTTTTTTACCAAAGTTCACCTGAAGACCTAAGGAGTCCATTGCACACTAAGAAACACTGTCAGCCAAGTTAGCTGATATCTCTGTCCCTCAGAAGTCTCCTAGAAAGGCACCAACAAAAGGATAATTCCTTGCAGTATTTTCTTCACCAACAAACAAGCAAACCAAGTTACTGCCCATACTACCTGAAAACCTCCTGCCTGCCTTCCAGTCACCCAGTCCCAAATATCTGGGACAGTGCCAAGGGGAGTGCAGGGTTGGGCTGGGCAGGAACCGAGGTGGGATTTGCAGCTTCCTGGGATCCACACCCACATCACAAAGGGCATGATGGGGACATGAGCAGAGCTGCTGCCCCTCAGCCCATCCTCAGCTCTGCCTCAGAAACGTCTCCAGCTGCTCTGCTCTTGGGAAGTTAGGAGGAGTTTTTTAAATCCCAACTTGAGAGTGAGCCCCGGGCGAGCGAGGTGGCAGCTCACACAAGGTGTAACGAAGGGAGCCAGGTTATTTTGTAGCTGTGGCCAGCTCTGGGGGAGATGTAAGGCAAAGCACACAGGGCACGCTCCAGCAGTGAGCCCTTGAAGCGAGGACAGAAGGGTTTGGGTTGTGGCAAGTCACACTAAGCAGAGCTGACAGTCTCCCAGCCTGGCACAGCCACACAACTGTGCAACACTGCCGGGTAAAAGCCACAGGAATTCTGAGCCAAGGCAAGAAACGAGTCTGCAGCCCATGTGAACACTGCAGACAGGCTCATGGGAGGCTCTCAGTCTTGCAACTCCCTCCCAGACCACTCTGGGACCTGGGCATAACACTGCTGGCCTAAACAAAAGCTGTTTTCCTCCAGCTAGTGTGTGCATGGAAAGACAAGCCCTAAACCAAGCCTGTTATAATGCGTACCTGCACTATTTTGCTAGTTGTGCAAGGCTGGAGACACGTACCAAACCTAAATTATACTATGGATACAGTCAGGGACAATAAACCTAACCACAGCATGAAAAATTCAGGTTAGATATCTGGAAAATCCTTCCCTGGGAAGGGCAGAAAAACTTCAGAACAGATGGCACTTAATGGGTTACTAACTTGTATCCTATCACCCTTCAACTGCCCCTGTTTTGTTTTGTCCTGATATTACACTCTTTTGTTGTGTTTTTTCAACTACCCACAATGATCTCCACATGGCTATAAATACAACTAATCCTATTAAAAAATGGTGACCATTACAAGATTTATAACAGACATTCAGAATCTACCCTACAAATATAAGCCCCAGCTCTTAAAAATCCCTCTCTTTATAAATAGGCATAATTAAATACCAGCAACATAAGTAGATGTTGGAGAACTAACTGTTCTTACATTAATTTTGCAGGATCAGGCCCTAAAAACAGAGGATACAGATGGTGATCACAAGACGCAGACTGAGTGAAAACAGTTCTCCTTTTCCCCAGTGGCTGAATGCCAGTTAAAATTCTGCTAATGATGGTACAAGAGGAAGAACTGTCATGCATATGTGCCAAATTTACTCATATAAAAAGTGAATTTGGCATCAATATCTATTGCAGCTCATCAACAACATGAGATAAGTGGGGCAACAAATTATGCCCCTTTTAATCAGCTAGCACTGTCATCTCCTTTATAAACAGGGAGAGTTTCTAAATTTGTTTTTGGTAAGTTTAAAGCATGGTAAGTTTAAAGATGGAAACATCCTGCTAACAAAATACTGGCTAGACCATCAAAGGACTTCCTACAGACTTTAGAGCATCATCAAAACCCATAAATAGTATCACTTCATGAAGAAAAGTCAGCAATGAAGAGCAGATTCATCACTTGCTTTTTAAAAGCTATTTGAGAAATAGTATATTATTAGATCCTAATTGTGGATTACCAACAGTGTGACTTCACTGTATTGATGAAGAAATAAAAGTTTGAGGAATTAGGCCTTTATTTTACTTGTTGCTTGACTAAACAAGATAATGTTGTGTTATTTCGCCTCTTGTTATAAAAGGGAACAGAATGAAAATCCAGAGTTTTACCAGCTCATCTTCCTTCAGAATGCAAATCTTCTCTGAAATAAATAAATGCTAACTCTTTTGATATTCAGAAGGTGGCACCTTGCTTGGGCCATGCAACCCTGACATGAAAATCTGCAAGGGGGAATTCCCACAGCTCCTGATACACCAACACCTTCAGAAGAGCTCCAGAACCATATCCATTTCTATTTTAGTACTCCTCAGTGTGAAAAACCTCAGTTATAGAATATAATGCTATGCAAAGAACAACCATAAAAAACCCCTAAAAACCTGGATTAAAAATGGCTTAGGAATTTAAAGAAACTTTTCTTTAAGCGATACAGGTGTGAACATGATTACTTAAACAACAACAAAAACCCCAGGCCCATATGTTTATACAGAAAACAACTACAAAAATCTAGGTTTTCATCCAGATTTGAAAGTTCCTTGCAAAGGATGCCAGTAGATGTGGCAATCTATACAAAAATCTTTCAATAAAATAGAGCTGTTTAAAATCCAGTAATTCAAAAGTGGTTCAGCTGAAAGCTAAATGAGAAGCTGCATGCTTCACCTGGTTTATGAGAGACTCATAACCTTCAGTAATCCAGTTTAAAATGATTTGCCAAACAGAACCACTTGACTATAGAAGGTGAATATAAAACCTTTGTTTATAAATGCATAAGGTAACTGCCTGAGGAACAGCCCAGCAGTGCATTAGTCCTGCAATGTCCCCTCATCTTGCTTTCTCTCTCTGCGAAAGAGAAATTAAATTCCCTTGAGAGTTTCTGTTGCCACTGAAAAAACATTTCAACAATCCACATACAGGATTTACTCCACTGACCACTAATGCCAAAGGCCCCAAAACCACTTACACTGAGAGAAGAGTTTTGCAATTTGGAGCTGCATCTATGAAGCAATGAAAAATTGATGGTTTCCTTTTGACTGCCATAGAAATGGCTCCTTTGTACATTTCTTTCCTCAGGGAATCCATTGCCATAATTTTCCATTGGAAAGTTTCTGTATTACTGCATTGCTAAAGTAACTGCAATGATGACCTAATCTGGGTCATCAAAAACCTAGGATTAATCACGTGCCTAAAAACAAACAAACAAAAAATTTTAATGTAAATTTACTTGCTTGATGATCTGCAATTATTTTTATCAAAAACACGGGCTGGTAGTTCTGCATTTTTCACTTAAAACAAATTATAAAGTAATTTACATTTCATTTTGTTTTATTGTCAACAGCATATGTACTGCAAACATCATGCATTGCAGGATGCCAAAGGAACAACAGAAACACTAATCTAGCCTCAGAAAACCCTGCAAGTTGGGTAAGTATTAACCTCAGATGCTGGGAGGTTAAGATGGTTGCCTATGGTCACACAGTGAATTTGACAGGACCAGAAACAGAGGCCAAATTTCCTGATTCCCCAGCCCTATCATAAGGCAACACTGATGTAATTGCTTATTTTTAATTTGTCTGTACAATTCATGTTTCTAAGTCTCCAGAGCTTGTACCAGCAGGTATTAATGCTTTATTTCATGTTCAAAAGTACAAGGTACACTAAAAGCTCTTAGTGTAAAGTTCTTAGGTTAATGGATATGAACTGGCCCATCTCAAAACACCGAGCTGTTTAGAGCATGCTGATGCTTACAGAACTGTATGGAAATACTGGGGTGCAGCTCCTGGGCTCCATCACCCATCATCAGAGCTGGCAATGCAGTGCCCAGGCCAGCTTGGCACAGGCTGCCCTGGGACATTTCCATACAGCTCTTCTCTGTGTAACCTTGACCCAACCTTGCTGGCACAGCCTGAAATGCCACCAAGAGAGGTCATTCCCATCAGATTCAGCACACCCTTACTAGTCAGGAAGGTCTCCAGTGTGTTCTGGCAGGGGGCTACCTGCAGGCATAGGATATTCTGGCTCCAAAAGGTCACACAGTGGCTCATCAGAACAGCTAGAGGGCTCAACTGCCTCAATTCCCACTCCTATTTCTGCTGACCCAAGTGTGTGCCCAACAGGTCTCTCTGGAAGAACTCCAAATTGTTTCTTTCCAGTGTTGGCAAGAGCACCCAGATGTGGAGAGCTAGGACAAGCTGCAGGCACCCATCCTTTGGGAACTCATCATTGACACCACTCACAGAAGAAGCACGGAGAGGTGCACGTCTCAGACCACAAGCAGACAATCCCTTCTGGTGTCCAGGCCTACCTCCAGTACTCACTCAAAACCAAAGTCTGCCATTCCAGAAAGTTTCTCACATGCAAAATGCAACTTCAAAATTTCTTTTTACCTTCCCTTTCTTCATTGTGCCTTCATTTCTCTTGCTAACTGACTGCAACTTCCTCACATTTTAATTCAAATTTTTCCCCTGACTTGTATGGTTTGTTGCTCTTAGTGGTCCTATCCATTTTAGGGGTTAAGCAGCATCTGCTCAGATAATCAGAAGAGAAGAGATTAACAAGTCAGAGAACAGTCATTACCTGCAGACATTCTGAAAATAGCCATCTCCACAAATCCAGTGGACAGAGTCATCAATTACAGTAATCCTACAGGAAGGCAGTATTTGCATAGAAAAGGTATTTTAATCTTATAAGTAGAACACAGTGGAATAGATTTCTCCAGCTCCAAAAATGTCAGCTCCAGTACTTCAGGAAACAAACAGTGAAATTAGTGCTTGCAATACCACTAAATGTAAATTATGTCATATTTCTAGGGATTAACCAGTTCTAGAACAAAGGACTACTTAATTTGAATGAAACAAAAAGTCATCTAGACCACACCGGCTGATGCTTTTAATGACAATCACCTCTCCATGAATGTCTGGGAGTACCTGCACGTACAATGGTGTGCATGTGTTTAATACTGGAGCCAGAGGCATCCAGTTATCCTGGTTACTTGGATAATGCTGAAATAAAGACATTCTTTCTTGAGGAACTCCAGCTCAACTTTAATGTTAGATCACTCTCTAGCAGCTACTAGACTTCATCCTGTTTCATTTTTAATTGGAAGCATCTACTTACTGGAAAGAATATTGTATTCAACTAAGAATCTGATGGAAATTTTATATAACTATCTGGATTTCATTACAAAAGTTACTTGAGAGATATACATATAGATATACAAAAATAGAACTAGATTTTTTTTATCAAGTATGTTTTGAGAACAGTTTTTGAGCTGCAATTTTATGAAAAATCTTTTAAAGACACTGTAAAAACTTGTTTTATTTCCTTTTTAAAATTCTATTTTCATCTCAATTTGAAGGTAAGTTCAAAAAATTAGGATGTGGTTTTTCAAGAACATCCTAAACAAATATTGAAGAACCATGTACAAAAAGCTTTACATAGTTTTGAAGCAAAAATTCTGAGGAAGCGTTTGTAAAATTAAAGTAACTTTGAAAACTATTAGAAATACTTTGACTTGGTGACTTTAAAAACTTTAACTTGATGACTCTCCTAGTTAAATGAAAAATTTCTGAATGGAAAATTATGTTGGTTAGGTAGTTGCAATTTAAATTTGGTATGGTGGCAGTAAAGATAAGGAGACATGGCTACAGGTGAGATGGAAACCACACATACACAAATCTACCAAGCCTGTTGTTACCTGAAATGACTTCACAGCACCACTCTGTACATGAGAAACAGCACAGTAGAGACCAATTCATTCCCAAATTGGAAAAGTAAGACTGGACCAAGCCACTTTCCCGGTGGAGACCAGACTGCTGCTGGAGACACCTGGGGTCTGATGGAATCACTTGAATTGTGCCTGTTACTGAACATTTGTCCCAGGAAAGTGGATGTTCACTTGGCAACCCTGCACACAGCCACCCACAGCTGAGGACAGGGAGACAGGCACCTGGCATAGGCTTTAAAAGGGATAATCTTAAAGCTCTGTGTGAAGTTCAAATTCTTGGAAAATTTTGTGACAGCATCATCATAACAATGTACCTGTTTAAAATAAACGAAATGGACTGATCACAACTGACATGCTTTTTACAAGAGTCATTGCACTCAGAAACTCATATACAGAGGTTTTCCCACCAAACTGATGTGGGTTGGTAGCCACTGCAGGAAGCACAGGAGCTCTTTCCCACTCAGATGTGCTCATTACAGTGTGGAGAAGACTGGGACTCTCCTCACTCCCAGCGGAATGACCTGGCTGGAGCTGGAATGGCTGCCAGGACTGGTGGGACAGTGCTTCACTGCCCTTTCTCCAGTCCAGCAGACCATCCCTGTCTGAGCTGTTTGCCCTGTGTCAGTGGGGGCAAGCCCTGCTAGCACAGCAGAGAGGCAGAGCCCCAACCAAGGAAAGCTAAATGAGCTGTAAAGGGCAAAACGTACAAGGGGTGCCATCTGGCAACAATATAAGAAAAAAAAAACATTAAGTGGGTTACATAAACCAGTGCCCTAAAACCTACATATAAAGGCAGCTAAGGACACTGTCTCGCCCAGCCTGAAGTGCCACTGTAAAAAGAACAAAATTAAAGTTATGCAATGCCTTATATTAGGGCCAAAGTTAATAAAGTCAGGACATGCACTTTGACAGCAACATGAACTAAACCAGCTGGTGTTGCTGGGTGCACCCCCTGAGCTCCTTGTCATTGCCATGGCAAGCTGGGATGAGTGGGAGCTGAGCAGGGGCTGCCTTGGCTGCAGGAGCCCTGGGCAGGAGGGACACACACAGCTCTCCCATCCCCATCCCCAGCCCCTCCTGCCAGCCCTCCAGGGGCAGCTGCTCCATGGTCCAGACCACAGCACAGGCTCACCTCAATGAGAAAAGTCCAGCACTGACAGAGAATTAAGGTCTGAACTGAAGTTATAGGAAAGAATCTGGCACAACACTGGTTTCTCTGCACTAGAGCTCCTGAAGGATCAAACTTTTAATTTTTCATATGAGCCATATAGTATGTAGAAAATAATAAACAAGCAGAGAGCAAAGCATAACACACATCTGAAAAATGCTGTTGTCTAAATTTTACTCCAGGTATAGTTGCACAATGTTCACAATGCTGTAATGCTTTGGCTTTATCTGTCCCAGTCAACCAGTATCAAACTGATCTATCTTTACTCCTAGCACAATTAAATATTTTGGTAACTTCTTGGTAAAGTGACATTTAAATAACAGAGAAATGCCAATTTTGTATTAGTTTTCTTGACAGGGAATTGAATTTAAGACAAAAAATTTTAAAAAAAGTTAATTTAAAACTTTTATTGAATTTTAAAAGCTCTGTGCAGCTGCTTCAGATGATTGCTCATAAATTCAATAAAACTCTAAAGATTATTCATATCTAGCGGTGTTATCATCAAGTACAAAGTAACTTTATTTTTCATTTTACATAGAAAATGGACTTTTATTATGCTGATAATCACCCCTACACACTGAGTACCCACCAGTGTTAGAAGATGAAAGCTATGAGCAAGTTTTATTTCTCATGTTTAGAAAACAATAATCTTTTCAGATCACTCCCTCAGACTTTAGAACTGGGGGCTATGCTTTTCCTAAGAATATCTATTAGTTCACTATCAGGTGCCCTTAGCATCTTGAAAAGTCTCTTCTTATTTAATAATACATATACTCAAATATATATTGTGTAAGATTTTCTAATTGAAACTGGAATAGAAACTGATATAAAAGATTCACAGTGTTACATCTGTGGATCACTCATATGGGTCACTATCATTTTTAATGTGAAATAAAAATTTACCATTGAAAATTTCTACTGCACATTGCAGAAATATTTTAAAGAAATTTAAACATCTGTGAGACTCCCCATGGTTGAAGAATAAATATTTTAATATTTGAATCTGCAATTTTCATCAAGGATCAAATTAAGAGAATGGGAAGCCTTTGCCTTTTAGACCTGTATGATGCCTCTTAACCATTTAACTGTCCTTGGACTCATTTTTCACCCACAAATGTTGGCATGAAACATTCCACAGCAGGCAGCTACCCTTCCCAGAGGAAATTCCTCAAATATCCCAAAATTTGTTCTTAATATTTACTATTGACATTCCTTACATGCTGTCAATAAATTCTGTGTGACTTTCAAAAGTTGTTAAAACTGAAAGATCACTTGCAAAACAGAACAGCCCTCAAGCTCTTCTGCAACCATGGCAGCCCTTAACAGCATCACACACATGTTGGGGAATATTCAAGCAAGCCACTGATGAGAAAATGTTAAGTACAGAGGATGAAAACGTTTGTTTCTTTGTTTATTCTTGACTATCTACCCTTTCCTGAGAAAATTACCAAAACATGCCAGATGTCCTTTTTTTCTGAGGTTTTCATCTTCTTATTCATTTTCTTAAGGTCAAGTATGCAAGTTTTCCCCACATCCGGACTAATATTTTCATTTTTCCATCATGTGCATTGTGTTCTGGAAAAGTGTCAAAATTTACTTAGTAGGAACTGACACAGAGGAAGATTTACTGACAGGATTAATATTTCACTAGCACAAAGTAAGAAGCGTATCAAACACCTACTTTATGGTTACCAACCAAAAAAAAAAAAAAAAAGGACAATAAAAAGAGAGGAAGAAAGGAAATCAAAACTGTCCATCATTAGGGCTACTGGCAGCTGAGCAGGCTGCTTTTCAGTTTGCTCAATTTTCACTCATTGTTTCCTTTAGCTCTCGTCTGCCACTGTGTCTGTCTGCCTTGCCTTGTTTTCTGTCCTGTGGGTGCCTCACATGTTCCCTGGGCAGGGTCATCCTGTGTCCCCTGGGAGCAGCAGAGTGGAGGACCATGGCTGCTGGCCAGGGATGCTCTTCACTCTGGCAGCATGTGCAGTAAGCAGCAACAATGATGGAAAATTCCACTCTGCCCAATGCAGCCAGTGACTATTACTCCTCTGTGTTTATATTTGTCTCCTGTCCCCCGGCAAAATCCTGCCCAAATTCCCATCCAGAGTACAGCTGAAGGGAGCAGGAAGGGAGAAGGTCCCTACAAGAGACCTGGCAGGTTGGACAACCTCTTGCTTATCCCCATCAAATTCCTGAGCAGCCCCTTTGTGTTTTGTGTAGGAATTTGCCCCCATGATTGTGCAACATTATTTAGTTTGCTTAGGAGTTCACTGAGAGCTGATAATCTGCCCATCACGACCAATCTGGAACTGGAAAATGGTCATGCACATTTTAAAAACAGTCTATCACATCATGTGTATTGATTATCTTTTGGAAACACTCCAAGAGACATCATTCTGGAAGTCAATCTAAAATAAATATGACCTGAATTTATCCAGTACAGGTTGAATGAAGCCTTGTTACTAGGGCACATGGTTGGATTTTTTTTCCCTATAAAAATTGCACACCTTTTAACAATATATAGCTGTCTATATCTGAACATCACAACCTCCTGACAATTATGAATCATTAAACAAGATTTTATGTGTCATGTTTCACAGATGTGCATTGATATTTGAAAAAGTTCAGTTCCCATGCTCCAAGTACTGAAACTTTTTTCAAAATCCTAAAATTGTACCACTCAGATGACCTGCTCTGTGCACTTAACTAACCCTAGCCATCTACCTGTGGCCTGCCAGCAAGACAAACAAATGCTGTCAGGCAGGAGTAAACAGATGGCAGAAAGTTGAAACATAAAGAAAAGTGTGACTGCAAACAGTGAGAAAGAGAACATGCAGGTCTGCAGCCAATAACCCTGCTGCCTGTAAGGAGCTGTCACTCAGCCTCAGTGTCCAGCAGCAAACCTGCTAGAGAAAACTTTACCTGGCTGAAGCTGGGACATGGAAGTTGTCTTTGAAGCCAAGGTTCAGATTGTTGAGTTTGAGAAAGGCTGTTAACCTTTGATTTCCATATTTGATTTCCATATCAGGGAAAGTGATTCCTAATTATTGTATAAATTAACTGCTTCTCAGGGTTGATTGCTGCCACTATTTACTGCTACAACCTGATGAAATCAGGTTCTTCTATTTAATACTGAAACCTATTTACACCTTCCAGAAGGAGAGAGGTTTAATTTTCAACAGTCCACCTCAATGCCTGTTCCCCAGTGGAATGAGCTATGAATACTATAGGCAGCTACCTCTTATGCAAGTAAAATTACATTATACTCTTGCTTCATTTATGCTGCTCATGAATAAGGATGAAGCATCCTTCAGATGCAGAGAAAGGTGGATACTCTCTGAAAGGGGAAGAGAATACAACTCTGGGATAACAGATTTGTGTGATAAATAATTTATAACAAATTTTTACAGTACCTATATTTCATGGAACATAAAACTAGTAGCATAAAATACTGTTACCTTCTGGCAACTTAAGATCAAAAATCTGTTTTCAATTTCCTCTTTCCTGCCCTGAGTTCAGACTCCATGCATACCCCAGGGCTTTGGACCTCCCTAAAGGGCACCTGAAGAGTGGGGCACTGAGTGTGAGGCACTGAGCTGTCTCAGCTCTGCTGTGGCTTCCCTGCAAAAGTGACAAAGATTAAAATGTCACATTTTATCCACTAGATCCAGGTAGCAATACCATCCTGCAGGAGAGTAGGACTTTGCTGTGATGTGAGAAGCCCTTGTGCAGCTGTTTTGGCAGGTGCAGCTCCATCATCTCTGCATGCCACCTCATGGCTAGAAAACATTCAAACCTTCTAAAATACTTGAAGTTAACAACACACTCGATTCTCCTTTGCCCAAGCTGTGCTCCAACACAGCAAGCAGCAGACCCAGAAGCAGAAAGGTTTGCTTGCAGGTTCCTGAGCTCTAAACACCATTTTTGGCAAAATATAAGAGCAGCACCACTAGAGAAACCATATCCTTCTATCACATGTTCAGCCTTGCCTATTGCAAGAGGGGGAAAGAAGATGTTCCATAGAAGAGACCCTACATAGATGAACATGTCCCTGAAAGGGAAGTTTTCCATGAGGATTTCCACTTGTCTTCCACATTCATTACACATCGTGTTGTGTCATGCAAAGAAATTTCTGGGAGTACCCAGGTCACTATATTAAAAAATGTTGCTAAATTAAAATGGATCATGGTACTTTTCTACTCTTCCTCCTCCTGTCCCCCCACACACCATGAATATACTTTGGAAGAAAAGAATACACCCACTACTTAAATGGATTATGAGTATTTCACAGGTTATACATGTAAGGAGGAAATAACAGTATATAAATTCAGCAAATCTGCAGTGCTCCCTGCCTACAGAAAAAGACAGGCAGGAATTCTAGCAATACAAACACATGTAAAGAGAGTACACTCTTAAGAAGGGACCAAAGTGCAGCAATGACTGAGACCTGCTGTGAATAATTAATGACTTTTTTTGACAGTGACTTATGCTCCAATTCCTAGAGGAAATAGTCTACTTAAACTGTTTTATTACAGCTGTATCCTCAGGAAAATCTAAACTCAGTTTAACGAAGCATTCAGATCAATTTGTGATGCACTTTCCCCTTTAATTCTTCATGTGCTATTCAAACTCATACAGCACAGAATTAAATCAAGTATGGAGAAAATATTTCACTGGCTAAATTGCTATACATTTGCCTAATTAAGCAATTACAACCCACTGTTGCCACAGAAATTTGCTGAGTAATATCTCTCTTCCAGTGCAGGCTTCAGCACAACTAGAGCAAGCAATAACACACAAAAATTGGTATAGTTAGATCCTTAGCAGGCACAATGGATACATCAAAAATTGGTTTGTAACTTTAGAGGAGCCAGAGCTTTAAATTACAGTGGAGAGATTAACAACTCAATTAATGAGAATTATAGCAAAAACTGAAATCCTCTACCCATGCAGCTTTGGGAAAAGCCAACAAAGTAAACAAACAAACCCCAAATAAAGCAAAATGTTGGTACACTCTGCTTCTGATCTGTTATCCACCCCCTTCCCTCCTTGCCTGCCTCCTGTTAAAAAGAAAGACTGATTTCACACCAATTCCACACTTGAGAACAAGATTTCCAGGGAGCTTTTCTTTTCCTACTATGTAGGCAACAAGCAATGATAGGATCAGATAAAAGCAAATAATGAGATTAAGTCTCATTAAAAACCTCCTCTTGTGCTTCAAAGGCACCTAACTCTATTAGAGGTAAAGCTGAGAACAGCACATACACCTACAAACACTACCCAGTCACATGTGCAGAACAGGCCCTATGCTGCAGAAACTGCATTTCTGGCCACAAAGCAACAGCCACATCAAATGACAAAACTTTTTTCTGAAATCCATGGATTTTATTCAACGAGAAAACACAATACTGGGCAGGATACTTGATATGCCTTGTATTTACAGTGTTTTCTACCTTTCAAATATTTTCCATAGATAGGTTTGCAAAGCTGTAAAAATAACCACTTTATATCAACTTATTGATAATCTTTTTTTTTCCTTTTTGAATGATAAAATTATTGTTTAGCAAAATTCTTAAATTTCTGTAGAAATAGAGAATGTATAAAACATACTTGAATTTTTTTTCAAAGTTTCCATTACAAACCTCTTTACCGAAAATAATTAATTAATCCTCTGATGGACAATGTTCATCCTGATTCTGCAAAGAAAATTGTTAATTTTATTTATTAACCATGAATCCTAAAGTGTTCAGTGCCATCCAGGTCAAATTTAGCTAGAAACTGACCCTAATCCTAAATCAGATTTTCTAGCCAGCCTCTATCCTGCCAGCACAGAAAAGCTACAGATGGCAGAACAGAAGAGTGCAAGAGTACCAAATAGGAACATTCATTTCAAAGAAAACTTAAAAATAAATTTATCAACAGAATTATAACTAAATTTCCTGTTAGTAAGGAGAAGTATAAAATAGCATAAATCAAAAAGCTGCCTAGTGTAAAATATTGCTGAAAATAGAGTGTTTCCACTGAAGCAGCCTCTGTGACCAGACAGGTCACAGACTGGAATGGACATGACACTGACAGTGGTGTTGTGAGGCAAAGGGATTTTTTAAAATAAATTCTCCCTTTCCCAGTCTCAGCTTCTTAACTCCTCTATTACACTGAATTGCATTTTTATAGTATTTTTTTATTTTTTTGGGGTTATGGATATAAATGAAAACTAATGCCTATGAGAAAGTTTTTACTTCAAAATTAATACTGATACACTGTTTTATCATGTTCCTCTGGAAATGTAAAAAGGCCTTGTAGCAGGAACATATATATATAAAAAATATACACTTTTATTTTTCTGAGTATAGGTCCCAACAACAAGCACAGGAATCCAGACCCACCATCTAAACCACAACAATTTCCATACAATAACCTCTTCCCTACTGTTAGAACATCTAACATCAATCTTCACAATTTCATACATTATTTACAGAGTAAAGAACAACAGTACGGAACACATCACCTCTCATTCTAAAATTATCACAACACACCCATGGATTATGCAACTTCAATCCAGGCAGTTTTTTTCAGAGCTTTGTTTGCAAACAGCAATCCATGGAGTTATCAATACCATTATTTTAACAGAGGTTTCATTTACAGGCAGTACCTATTTCATGGTTCATTTTTATGCAGTTAAACTTCTTATTCACCTGTGTGAACAGGTCTGCCACCAAAGGTTTCTATAGTGATAGAGAAATAGTTCAGACAGAAATGCTGTGGTCACTAGGTGTCAAAAAAAAAAAATGCAGCCACACTGTACAGGCAGCATCCAAGAAGGTTCCCCAACCTTTTCCCACCAAACTCCAGGACATCAGTCACTACTCACCACTGCAATAAATCTAAATCCATCTTGCCACAGGCCTAGAGAAAAAGCCAACTTGAATACCACCTTACTCCAAAATACGTACCCACCTCTAACAGCAGAATTTAGATTGTAACAGTAATTCACATTACAACAGAATCAAGATCCAGTCAGCTATAAAAATGAGACAGTAACATGCCTTTCATAAGGAACTCTCTCTTCATCCACTTAGAAAAGCCTTGTTCCCTGACAGGATTTCCATGGATGTTTTTTTCAGTTTCTCTGCTCTGACGGTTGGAAACTCAATCAGATCACCAAAAATAGCCTCAGAACTACAAATTTAAGTGTGGAAAGACAAAGTTATTATGCTTTTCACAAGCCTAGCAGCACATGACCAGAGAACGCAATGCAATCCATTCCTATGCACTGGGAGAGGCAAATTTATCTGGCCACTCTTGAAAAACAGGAACTGCTTGCAATGGGCAGTATTTTCTGTCACATCTAGAGTAATTTCCTGCTGAAAACAGCTGAGTGGTGCCCACAAAACTATGACATTTATAGTCATTATCAGAAAAAATAAAACAAAACAAAAAAAACAAAAAACAAAAAACAAACCAAAACAACAACAACAACAAAAAAAACAAAACAACAAAAAAACCCCAAAGCAAACCATTCTTTGTCTATGCTCTAGTCATGAACAGCTGCTGTTTTCACTGCTGGTGTGAAGAACAGCTAGGCAAAGTTGTCTTCAAGAGTCCTTTCCTCAAGGGAAAGAAAAAGTGTTTCAGTGAGGAAGAATCCCTTCCCTTTAAGACATCAGGACTGTGTGGCTCTTATCCTGTCCAAGGGGTGGCTTTGCCCACTGGACAGGCAGACTAAGGCTGAAGTGGAAGGGCTCAGGCTATAAAGAAACTCACAAACTGGGGAGACCTGTGGGATGGCTGTAGAGCCTCAAGAATTGAAAGACCTGTTCCACAGTCACAGCTGGCCCCCAAACAAACTTCTCTGAGGTGCATAATGAACAGGAAGCAGAGCAAAGGGAAAGAAAATCAAACCTCCAAATAATCTGCCTTCTGTCTTGTATAGTTTTGGTGGGTGCAGCTGGGCTTTCTACAGCTTCACAGCAGGAGACAGAGTTTTCTTCTGAAAGAGAAGCCCAGAATGGAGAGAGAGAGCTCACAGTGGCCACAGCAGTGCAGCAGTGGCCACCACAAGTACAGTAGTAGCAGCAGCAAAGAAGCAGAGGGGTGAGATGGGTGTAGCATCCTAGGCACCTAGAGATGAGGATGGAGAGGAATGCAAGAGGAAAGTTGGCATTGGGAAGATGGTGTAGGTAGGCAGGGATTTGGGACTGGAAGAGGAAATAGTGGGTGGAAATAGCTGGGAGGGACCTACAGCAGCTGAGGTTGGTGACTCAAGGACTATGAAGAGGTTTATGCTGGGACAGGTGGAAGTTTTGGGAGGCTCTGGGGCTGGTGTGGGGCTTTCACTGAACTGTGCAGGGGGAGGAAGAGAAAAGATTTCATGAAGACTTCTGGGAATCTCATCAAAGCTTAACTGCAGCCAGTACCTCCTTCTGCTACTCCAGCCTGGGAACAAGAGTGCACCCAAGACTGTTTTACTTCCTACAGAGCTGTTTACTTTGTGTTTAGGTTTTGCGGAGGGCTGATACAATGGGCACTGGGTCAGTGACCAAGGCAGTCTGGCAGAAGCAAGGAATTTTTTATTGTGGAAGTCCAGACAGGTGATTCAGACACCACTGTAACACTCACATCAAAACACCCTTTGGCATTACCCTTTAATTAATATAATGCAGTTGAGCTGGGGATTGTACAAAGTTCAGTTGCTGGCCTTACCACCACATTGCTGCAGAATCTATGGTCTCTCAACCTTCCTACCACTACACCCTGCCAGAACAAATAATGAATAATGTCAGGTGCCCACAAGAAAAACCTGGGCTCAACTTTCTGAGATGCTAAATACTTACAGATCCTGTTCATTCAAAGCTGTGACTGACTACCTGCTCTGAAAATTGACACCCCTCTTAATGAGAACCCCTAATCAGGCACTTTTGAAAACATTTACTGCACATCAGCCTTCTAAAAGTGACAGAGAGACTGTGGCCAGAGGACATCCATCAACCTAAGTTAAGCTGTGATTAGGACTACTGTATGATAGAATAAGATTTAGAGGGAGAAAACAAAAGTCATCAGGCATCAGTGAAAAAAAACCCCAAAACTCTTAAATAATGTGCTTTTTGCAGCGTGCAACAAAACATAATTCACCCTGCAACCTTAGCAGCTTGTGTTAAACTGAACCAGTGACAGCTGACCTTCCTCACTCACTCTGACAATTCTATATTAATTGTCCTTATTACATAAAGACAATCAATCAGAAACTGGAGAACAATGGCCTTATGAGGGTTCATAAAAATTGAATGCAAATCCTCTATGCCACTCAGGGACAAGAGTGCTAGAGTCAACGTAATTTTTTTTTCTGAGTAGGGTCTGGGCCCAAGAAGAGAGCTCACTGGCTGTCTCAAGAGAGTCAACCATTGGAAAGCAGCTCATGTTTTCCTGTTTTGCTGCAACTCCCCCATCTTCTCTCATTACTTCAGCACAGAATGAGAAAGGTACTTATACCAGTAGTTGCTGTAAGTTACTTAAGTATTCTGGTATTACTCTACTGTGCATGCTCTATGCTAAAAACTGAGCTAATTTATACACAAATTCCACTTCAGCAAGTTCTTCATTACTAACTGGGATTACTAAGGAGGGATTCTGAGCAAAGGCCCCTTCACTTTCCATCCCCTAGAATCTCCTCCTATATGGCAAGCCAGGATGGCTTCACATCGCTGATTTCTAGTGCAGAGCATAGAGAGTACCACCATCATACATGATTGAAACAAGCTAATACCTTCAATTTTCAAGGGAGATATGGAGCAGAAAAACAATTATCAAGGAAGAAATGAGATCCTGGGTGCTTAAGTCATACAGGTCTCCTAGAGGTCACCAGAACTGCAGTTTCTCATATATCACCAGAAGAAGAAATATGAGGTCTTGTTCAAAATACTAATGGGCTGTTGCATATCACGTTTGGAAGTCCAGATGCCTGTTAGAAAAGTCGATAGCAGATAGTCAGGGATCCTGTTTGGCATACATGAAAAGCAGCTGTTACTAATACATTTAGTTAACCTGATACCATGAAGCTTATTTTCAGTCATTGCTGGGTCAACTACTATTTATTCATCCTCCCAAATGCTACTCATCTCCTTTCTCAAATAAAGACCCCATGACCCAAAACCCAAATGGCCATCATCAAACTTTACCTTACTTAAATATCATTAATTTTGTTTGTTTTTTCCCGAACCTGCATATAGATTTAAATCAAGATCCAAGCACTACTTTTGGTCCTGATTTAATGGGACAAAATATCAATATTTAAATAGAAAACCAGTCATTCTGCATCTGCTTCAATGAGATTCTCTCCCCTTCTTTAAAAGCTGAAAGTAGTTCTCAGAGGCTAAAACACTAAAAACTATTTTTTTCCAGTGATTGACAGAATAGTCTTCTTTAATCTTCTTAAAGTGTTCCTTCTCCTGTGCTGATTTTCATCTGAAAAGCATTCAAAATATGGCATGTATTTGGCAATCTTGTTTGCTTTGGCTATACAGCCTAACCAAGGTACTTCACTAGGTGCTCCTGGAATCCACCTAAGCAATTAAAATACCACATACAAAACACTTCCTAACTTTTGCCATTGGACTCTGCATCTATTGGCTTCTAAATCCTTCTCCATAATCATATATATATATATATATATATGTATATATATGTATGTATGTATGTTTATTCATTTATTTATATAGTCACACGTCAGTGCTTTATATTACTCCAAGGCAATCCAGGAGAGAGTACAATTAGTTGACAAAACATTAGTTTTATTTTCACTTCTGAATGATGATAAAGAAGTTAATACATGAACCACTTTGCATATACAAAAAGGTGGCAACAAAGGATCTGAAAACCAAACAAGCCTCATGACTTGTAAAAACTCTGACCCAAGTAAAGCACTGCATTTCACAGTGAGGTAAAAAAAAGAAATGAAAACAAACACTCCCAACATATAAGACATTGGAAATCTCCACTGTGTACTCCTTTTGGCTTCCATGGAAGACACATGCTGCTGACCTCTTAAATTCTATTTTGGTCCTTTGTTGTAAAGAAATCCCACAGTATACAAACAAAACCTAATCTGTATCTGGGGTCATACCGAGCTCCTAAATTCAAAAACTCCATTTCTGACTTAGTTCCAGGGTTTCCACCTTGGACTAGGAAATTGCAGAACCATACAATGTTGACAGGACACTTTCATTTACACCCTGTGTATATGCGAATATGCCATTAATGTAGAGTGGATAAATCACTTTGGTGTATGCTATCCACCAACACAGAGTCAAAGAAAAGACAATCACATACTCAGCCCTAACACTTCCTCAGCAGAAATGTGGATGTACTTCCTGTCCTGTACACTTGGAAGCAAAGATGAGCAGGGCAACATCAGCAGGCTGGCTCAAATTATTATTGAGAGATACATACTTGCAAATGCATTTGGCAAGTCAATCCACAAAATAATCCAGTATTTTGATGATAAAGAACTCAAATACTTTGGTGAGGTAGCAGCTTCATCCTCTAAGCAAGCTCTTTTCACAAAAATGTCATAGCTGTTTACAGTCTGACAAATAACTTAGCTTGCCACTTCTCGTGAGTGTGGGGAGGTGGGGAAAGAGGAAGCAATATGTAGTGCTACACTGTACTTGTAGCCAAGCAAATATAAAATACGTTTGACAACTAACTACACAGAGATAACTGCTGCTACTGTCAAATGTATCTTCAAACATGTGCCTAAATAAGGGATCTAGAAACTGATTTGAGTGGTTGGTGAAGGCTGTAGGACTCTATTATTACCTGCTAGGAGTACTCAAGTTCACAAGAACTAGAAGCAGGTACACTACACCCAGTTACAATCGATAAGCTGGTCCTTAACACACATCTGCTCACTGCACCAGCATTGCTATCCAGAGGAATGAGAATCACAGCCAAGTGTGGATGATGCACAAATACATTCTCAGTCTTTTTCAATAGGTCCAACAGACAGAGTAGACTAGGGCAGTTCAAGCCTTGAATGTCATGACTTCCACAGTTCAATTGGTTTTAAATAACATGTGCCTTCTGTTATGTTAAAATTACTCACTGTATCTCAAAATGTGGCCAGGTGGAAACCTGCAGCTAGAAAAAAAAAAGGAAGGGGGGGATAGGTTTTTGAACTGTGGTTTCAGAAGTGATGTTGAAACTGACTGTGACTACCACCTAGATTGCTGCTTACCCTGAAGGTTTTCAGAAGACTGTATAGAGTTTAATCCAGCAAAAGTAATACTGTTTATAAACCCCCCAAAACATAAGAAACTGTAAACCATACTATATACCTATATACCATAACTATACCTATGCATTTGAGTTCCAAGCAAATACTTTTTGGCCAGATTCTACATCTTAGGAAAAGGGAGAAAAGAGTGGCAATTGTGATATTTAATGTATTTTATGATTTACAGGCTGTAGTAATCTTAATTTGACATTGAAAAGAGAGCATTTGACAGTAGTTTCACAGCAGGAACAGATCTATTTTAATTTATAGTAGGTAACTCCAATTAAATTCCTGAGCCTTTGAACTTGCAGACAAACAAAAGGCCAACCCCTCAACTCCAAGCTGGCACACTAGGTAGTTTCCTCTAAGCCTCTTGCAGTAGCTGGACATCTGGTTAACTCCCTGCCTTTGGCTGACAGTAATTTCTAATCCGGATTTCACTTCTTCATAAAGATTTCATTAAAAAAAGTCCTTCCAAGCAAAGTCAGAACATGAAAACAAAATGCAAATGTTATACACGCTGATAGACATATGTGTTATATTGCATGCTTTAAACATCAAGACTGTGGTCCTATTACATGTTAGTAACTTAAATATCCTGCACAGTATCAACAACAACAACAAAAAACCAGAGGTTTTTTAATCCTTTGGTTTTCCCCTGTCCCTGTATGAGTTGAACTCATTCACTGGATATGTGATTCTGAAAATAGTTTTCATTCCTGTAACTTGCTTTTCTGCCCTTCTTGGCTTTCTCTCGCCTGCTGCTTCTGCTGTCTTCTGCAGTTCATTAGAGTACAGCGGGATTTGGGCATGTTCTTCAGTGGTATTTTGATAATTGAAATCACAAAACAGCCCAAGCCCTCTTTCTTTTTTCTGGCCACATATTCTTCCTTTAGATGGACTGATACCAGAAGTAAATATTGATTCGTCTGGCAGTCTCCCATTGGCTAAATACTTCAATTTTCTTCTTTTAAATACTGAAACAGACTTTTTTTTTTTAATGTGTGTTTATCCAGGATAACTTGTACTGTTCCCTGCAGCCAGCCTCAACCCTCCTCTCTTCTGTAGACAGATCTGTAAATTTGCATATTTCCCCCAAACCAATCCTATATTGTCATTATCACCCCGCAGACCTGCAGGAAAAAAAATCTCTGTGATGTAAGGTCTTTGCTGAATTACAAGAGGAACTATTTTAAGAATGATGAGTCATAGAAGACAAGTTTAAAAAAAAATAAAAACACTGATATAATATACAACAGCTTATATAAATATAATGGCCAGGATTTTCAATGGAGTTAACTAATTCCTGGGGGTCCTCTGTAAATTCCAGACAATGTGTCTACTTATCATAACTCATACTTTCACTGCTTCAAATCTGCTGGTTTCTCTTATCTTTCATATCTTTGAAAAATGATTTGTAGGAAAATAAATTATGCTGTCAACTTCCTCTATTTAAAACCTAATGTTTAAAACCAAATAAATTCCACAGATATTTGCCTGCCCGACAACCCACAAATGAAGTTTAGAGACTGTTTCATACATACATATTTGATTCAAGCAAGCAGAGTAAGTGAATCCCCACAATCAGTTGTGATGTAAAGGCTTAAACAACATCAACTTTCTCAGTTTATGCAGTAGGATGAAAAACTATGTTTATTTAATAACGTAGTTGTTGATATCTCTCATCCAAGTAATGACAGATGTTTAGGACCACTTCAATTGGAAGAAGGCATGGAACTAGCTACTTTGTGCAATCCTACCTACGAAGCAAAGGCAGTCACAGAAGAGCAGAAACTTGACTTTGGTCCCACGGTATTCATTATCACAACATTGTTTTCCAGACCAACCACTACATGTACTGCAGTGCTGCTTCCAGGGAAATAAGTGGTTGGACACAGCTTACTGATGGGAAATAGAGACTACAACTTTTGTTTTCCTTTGCTTCAACAAGCAGCTTTTGCTTTTATTAAACTGCCTCTACCTTGACCCATAAGATTTTTTCAGTGTATTTTCTCTTTATTGTCCAGCAGAGGAGGGAGTGATAGAGGGACTTTGGTGGGCACCTGGCATCCAGCCAGGGTCAGTCCACCACATATTTGTGATGTTCCAAATTGACTCTTCTAAAGTAATTTACAGTAGTCTGAAGTTCAAAGGAGCAACTTACCTGCATCTTGTGTGTCTGTATTTGGAAGTATTTAAGGCTTTCATTTAGAAAGTCAGAAAGCATATGCTGTACACTCTTCTAACTTGAAATGCACCTGAATTCTGACTTTGATTTGACCAAAATTAACATATTGGATAATTGTGGTATCTCCACTACATATTTAGTACAATGTTCATTGCTCTATTCTAATTCCTTTCATATTGTAATAAAACTGAATTGACTTTTTGTGCTACAAGCAGATTTTTCAAGAAGCTATAAAGATATTAAATTTTTGTAATATATTTATTGAATTAAGAAACGGCAACAATTTAAAAGTTTCTCCTGTCTTTAAAAATAGAAACTGAAGAACTATTCATGTAAACATTTATGCACATGATTAAATATAAGCATGCCTACTCATCTGCTCCATCTGCAGGACATGGGCCTAATTCCCAGTGTCCTTTCTACTCACTCATATTTCGCATCCATCCTTTGGAACAAAAGTAAGTCACTCCAGTCACTCACAGTACGCCAGAGTGCCAAATCACTGTGTGAACAATTACATGAGAGTCAGGGACACGAATACCTCACAATAACATGGTGCTAAAACCAGAGACTCCAGCTTGGGACCTGAAAAGCAGGGGTCACATTATTGCCAACACTTTGCCAGAGTCATTAATCCTGTCTCTATACCGGACTGTGCAGGCCTATGCTGATGATTTATAGCGTTCTTGAGACTCCAGCCACTACAAGAACACAGTAACACACTGTGCCTTCTGCTATATATGCCTGAAAATATTTATCATAGTCTTGCAACAGAATGCCTAACTCCCACCTCCTCATCCACAGCCTTAATAAATGAGCAAAAAAATAATAAAATTTGCATCTTTGTTGCAACAAAACAAAGGCTTTTCATTTGGTAGAAGACATGTTCAGAGAGTACTCTATCTAATTTCACCAAAAGCCGCCTTTTCCAATCCACTGAAACAGAAATGTATTATTTTTTAAATGCACTCTCATGTGTATCCAAGTTAATTTTCCTCACAGAAAGAAATTGATCAATTACAAATCAATTGATGGAAAAGAGTGTGGCAGTATATTGTCTCATAAAAGGAAATGGCAGATCAGTCTTGAAGCAAGACTTTGTAATATAAATTTGATAAATAGAAAGAAAATGTACTGAGAAACAGTTCCACTATTCTTCCTGAACTGGTATATTTGAGAGGCAGAAATGTTCAGCACACCAAAATCTCATGGCAACCAAGAAGGTGAGGCACAGCTCAGCAATTCTGACAGAATATCCCTAGTCGCTGCGTGCTTCAAGTAAACTGTTAAAATCACCACTAAAACAACATTTGAAAAAATTAAGTAAATACAATGAGTCAAATTCAGTCATCAGTTCCGAGGGGGCACCTCCCATTCATCCTTCTCATCTATGGAACAGAGAGGGAGCAGAGATATGTTTTTTCCATGACCTTTTACTATTTTTCAGCGCCATGCAGCAGATAAAGAATTCCAGTGACGCAAGAGGAAACTGAGGGCCCTTCTCTCTCCAGTTTTATGACTGTGCTTGTCCAATGGCTCACAATTGGCTTCTGTTATTCCTTCATACTGCTCTTGCCCACGTGAAAGACTGGTATTTCCACGTTGCTTTTTCTTTTTCTTTTTTTTTTTTGTAATTTGGCTCCTGATGCCAAATACAACAGTCTTATTCATAATTAGGAATCTCTCTTGACTACTTCATTAAAGAGGCACTAACAAAAGATGAAAAACGAACTCAAACTTTTCACTCTGGCTGCTGTTGCTCTGTGATTGTAATGGCTGCCACCTTAGAAGCACTGCTAGCAGTGAGTATAAACCTTCAAAGGCCTTATTTCATTAGCAAACCCAGACAGTAGTCACAAAGAACAAAAGTGTTGTGACAGAGGTCACCAGCAGCATATGACTTGCCTTTAAAAGAAGACTGTTAATGAGCTGCTATCTATCCTGGACCCTCTGAAATAAAATTGTGGTACCTTCGAGCTGTCAGGAAGATTAGAAAAATAAAAGCCAAAAAAACAGAAAAAAAAGAAGGAAAATGAAAAAAAGGAACCCCCCCAGATGTTTATGGGCAGCTGCCTCCAGGTCCTGTTTCAGTTTGCACGCAGCTTACCATAAGCAGCTGGTTTATCCCTAGACCATGGTAAGGGGAGACAGTGACAACATGCAAGAAGGGAAACAGAAGGAAAAAAACATTGAGAACAAAACCTCTGAAAAAGTTTTAATACTTCTTTAATACTACTTTTTCTTTCTGCTGCAGCCACTGACTATTTTTGAGACTCAGAACAAGCTCCCCCTTTCTGAATACACAAATATAATAAATAAAGCAAGACTGCTACCTTAAGAAGCCAAGCCTACAAAACTGACTGGTGATATTAATTTTATCACTCATTAAAATGCTGACAGATTGTAGTTATCAGAAACAAACTGATCTGTGGAGATGACTTTTATGCTCTGCAATGAATTCCCTCTAAATTTGTGTCTGTTAAACACTACTACCACATGGCATATGATCAGCAGCTATAAACTGGGTATAAAAACTGAATTACTATCTTGTCTTGTTTCTATTAGAAGGCAATGGTAACACAGCAAAGAGATGCTTGTTTCTGCTCTTCATAAACAAAATGATTTGCTGGTTTCCAAAGCTGTGAACCCACGAATTTTTCTCCCCACACTAAATTCCTACAAGGAGTGAAGGAAACAGTCACTGTTCATAAGGCTTGGGTAAACCTCTGGGAAGTGATGTGAGCTAAGGCAACTTAAAGCACCTGAACATCCTCCTTGTCTTCTGCTGGACATTCAGGCCAATTCAAAATGTCCTGATGTTCATCCATCACTACCAGAAATGTGGGACAGCTTGGGTGGCAATTCCACCTCATTGTCGTAGTTGGCAAAGTTCTTCAGCGCCTTTTGCACCCCAGATATTTTGTAAGACAGAGAAAAAGCACCCAGCATCACCAGCTTGCTTTCTAAACCACATATTTACCCATGTAATATAACAGCCCCTATGCAGGCAGCTTCACTGACTTGTGTGAGTTTAACAATGAGACAGTGACACACAGGCTGCCTCCTCTCCGTTTGTCACTCAGCCATGCTGATTTTTTGGTCAGCAGACAAGATTCAGCCTATCAATCCAGGAGCATGCAAGTCAGTTTGCACATTTGTACTAGGTCTCCTGTGCCCTGGACTTACTGAAGGTGCTGCTTTTGCGCACCCAATATCTATGCACAGAGCAGTTGTTTGTTTGAGGTCACCACTTCAGCTTATTTTTTTTCCTAAACAGATCGTAATTCCAGTTGTAAAAGGCATCACAAAGATGGGAGTGAGCGAAAATGCCAAGAGAGGGATGAAGAATGGAAAAGAAATTGCAAGAGTAAAAATCTCCTGCACTTTCCAACTTGTTTGAATAGCTACATTCCCCACTCCAACTCCTTCCAAGAACAATAACATGGTTGCCTAAAGGTCATTCTTTCTTTGAAACCCCAAGTTGTTTGACTGTCTGCTCCACAGACTGCTGCCCTTTTCACACTTCCCAAATGATGTATTAAAATGTGTCATTCTGTTATGGCAGTTTTGGACTGTGCTACTACTCACATGTCTATTGAATCAATATGCTGCAAGGCAGTCAGATGTGACATGGCACTCAGAAAATTCAATTAAAGTGTTTCTTCTTGCTGCAGTCCTCCACAAAGGACACAGTAGAAAACAATGGGCCTTATTATTGATGAAAATATTATAAATACTTATTTGTCTGTCAGGCAAACCCCTGTATGCAATGATTCACGACAATTATTACTGAGGAAAGTTCTGTTTCTACCGTTATAGAAAAAAGATGAGGCTTGCAAGTAATATCTGACCATTTCAGAATTAAGATGTTCCCAAACATACTTTTAAAGTTAGTTCACCTGGTTTTGAACAGTTGCAGTCCTATATACAACTTTAGATAAAGTAGCAAATCATTTCATCTACCCCAGGAAACTGTCAATAGGAATTACTGTCCTTTTCCTGGCAATTTTTGTCACTTGATCTAGGAACTGAGTACTTTTCCTCAGGGTGAAGTAGCCCATGACTTGGCTTCCTTCCTCATGCTCCCTCAGGGGAACTCCACCACAGCACACAGAATCCACACAGAGACCACAGCAAGGCACGTGGGAGTCAGAGGTGAAGGGTTCCTGGGTGAAAAGCCTGAGCTGTAAAAGGCACTGCCAGAGGCAATGAGGTCAAGTGGAACGAGACCATCTCTGGCACTGTAAGATGCTCTCAAGTCAGCTTTTCATCACAATTTGCACCCACTCCCACAAGCACCCTGCTACCAAAGGATAGCAGAAGAGTAAAACACTCCAGGCACACTTCATCAGGAAGGAGCAGTTCACCAGCCAAGTGCTTAGAAGCACGTTTTTGACACATGGTGCAGGAAATCCCTTAAACAACTAGAGAAGGAGGAGAGAGAGAACACTGGGATTCAGCATCAAGATGTAAATCCCTTCTTGTAACATTCCCTTTTTTAGGCCACTTCCAAAATTCTGTCTCATTTACATCCAGATTACTGTTTTATTGCTAAAATAAACTCTTCAATTTTAGTTTTTTACTATCTTGCCTGAAAAGAAAGCTCAGGACATTTAGGTTCAGCTTGTATGCATGCTGCTTTGGGCAAGGAAGGTTCCTGAAATTTCCTGCCTCTGCCTGGGGGCATGGCACCAAGCTGTGCACAGTCATGGCTAGAGGTGGGCTTTGGAGCACAGGGTGACACTGCATCTCTTCAGCCTCATGACATAAATTAATTTGGGAGCAGAACTGATGAGAGGAGGCTTCTGGTTTGCAGCTGCTTGTGTGTCTAAAGTAAATTCTCAGATATGTTTCTTCCTCTCATGTCTAACACTGGTATTCATGGGTATAGACAGTAAGAAGCTTGCATGCCATATAGGCAGTCTCCTTGCTTGAACACTGTGTCTCCATGCAAGAGGGAAAATGTTTTTGACCTACTGGAAATCCAGAGAGGTCAGCAGTGGTGAATGCACAGGAGACCATTCAAAAGTAACAGAGGAAGAAAACAAAGCAGAAAAGACAGCCTGAGTTCAACAAAAAACCAAAGAAACAAAACCAAAACCAACCAAAAAATGCCAAAACAAAAAAAAAACCCACCAACAATAAAACAAAACAACCCTTGTGTGGATGATACTCTGGCAGCTACACCCTTGGACAAAGTAGAGGGTGGCAGCAAGAAGAGCTACAGGATGTACAGACCAACAAATCCTTTTCTTTCTGAGAGTCAGCAAGTGTTGTTTAAGAGGAAGCTCGTTCACTTTCCTAAACTAGTGAAAATTTTTGTAGAGAGACAGACAAAACTAAGACACAGTTCTGCATTATTCATAAAAATATTAGCAGTCTTTGCCTGGACTTGTCTAGGGATTATGATTTGTATGACAAATGCAGCAGTATAAAAATCTGCATTCTTTTCCTAGTATGCAACAGGCTGTGTCATTAATAATAAGCATGAAAATAGCATTACACGATCACAGACTGCTTTTCACAGTAAAACATTTTGCTACCTCCCATTCACCATCATAAATACAGTTCAGATTATACATTCCAACACACATTACATCCACTTTTATAATACGATGGGGAGAGAAACCAATTCGTCTCTTATAAAATGCTCAAGGTGGGCTACGTTTGCCCCAAGGCCACAGCTTGGTAACTTTGCTGTCCTACCTGGGACCCTCACATCCTTCCAGCAGATCTAGCAGGTAACAGCTTCCATTCCCATGTGCCCCCCCAACCCCCTTGAATACTACTTAGTAGTAGCTTGACATCCCACAGCACTGACCTGCAGTGGTGGGAAGTGGGCAAAGACTTCAGTTGTAGCCATTTTTGGGACATTGGCATAGAGGTTGCAAGACTTAATCATGCTCACTGCAAGTAGTAGGAATACAACAACTTCAACAGAGACTGGTACGGGAAACATTAAGAAGGCAGAATCTCACCCTATGTCTTGAGATGAGCACAGGTATTTATCCCTACCTTACTTAATTTTAGAATATGAGCCAGGAACAACTCATCTAATTCCAGGGTAAACTTATTCATACCCCTTAAGACTTACAGCCTTTTAATCAGGCACCATAGCTGGGAAAAGCCACAATTGTCCAAAGCACAACTTGAAACTCCATTAATTTCTGCATGCTGGAGCTGAGTTATCCTTCAGGTCTTCTAGATAAATTTCTGATCTGTGTACAGACTACCAAGGAAATTTAAAACAAATTGTTCTACTCCCCAGGGGGAAAGTATATTTCTACCCTATTTCAACTATTCTCTGAAAACAAAATGAGGAAGAAATTATATTCTAACCTCAGGAGACATTACTACTAAGCTATATCTACAGAAACTAGTTTTGCCTCCTGCTGAATCTTAGTGTAAATAAATAGTTTGTGGAAACATCCCCACTCCCAAAATTGTATTTGTAGTTTCATTGTTTAGATATCTATAGACTGGAGACTATTTTTAGCACATCCTGTCAACAATGAAGGGAGAAAACTACCAGGAGGAGGATGCATTAGGCTTTTACATTAACTGGTGGTAAAACTAGTGCACAGGACAGCCTAAGAACTGGGCAGCTGTTTGCTTACACAAGTGTGCTGTGTGTTACTGGTTTGTTTTCCCACATTAATTATTAGTTCACACGACGCTACAGATCTCATGATCTTCCAGACATAGAGCTCAAAGGAAGAGAATCATATTTTGCTAGAAGTACTGGGGAGGGTTTAGATAAACCCAGCCCATGCTGCCTATAGCAGTGAACTCACACGTCAGCAGCCCTGAACTGGGCTTCCCTGGCCAGCCCAGCAAACAACTGCACCTTAACCTGCCATCCCAAGAGAAAACTGATCGTCTGCATACAGCTCATGCACACTGCAAATAACTCATTCTTCCAACTTGAAACTGCAAGCATTACCCAGTACACAGCCCAGTTTGCTATCAGCTGCTTATCGCCTTGCATGCCACTGGAAATGCAGGGCTGGATGCACGCATTTGTAATTTATCACTGCTGTTTTACACAGCTTGCAGTAGCACACAAAAGTTGGAAAAAAGTTCCCTTCAAAGGAAAACTTGATCCCAAAGGCCATCATGTTAGCCCAAGCCTCACTCAAGAACTGAGAGTGAATTTGTAATAGCTGAGCTTGAGCTTCAGCTTTCATTGTACTCTAAAGTACTACTTTAATATTCCATGTTAAACGCAGCCTGGTCTCAGCAAGTAATTTTGGCTTAGGTCTTGAAACGCATGTTGAAATTTACAACTTGAATTTAAAATTATATGTTGAAGGCCTTGCTTAAACATAGTATAAATTGAAGTTATACTAGAATGATTTTTGAGTCAGCACAAGTGGCTTTGAAAAAAGTAGCATTGCTTTTCAAAGTTTTGGTGGTAATTGAAGACTTAAATAAGGGACATTTTTTGCATGTGTTCGTATTTTTAACACTTTGCAGCAATGGAGGTATATAAATATGTTTTTCTCTCTAATCCCATATACTCTACAGAAATTACCCAGCATCTTTTTAAAAACTGGCACGGACCATATGAGCCCTTCAGTCTGTGGACCTATTCTTCCCCCAGAAAATTAAGTCAGGGATCTGACGGCTTACGTTCATTATCCAAGTTTTGGGGAATGCAAAGTACATGAACCACGCAAAAAGAATAGTGCAAGTGAGATTGTAAGAATTACTAGCATTTTTGTATTACAGAAGGATAACAACATAATCTAGAAAAGCACAGGTGGATCATAACCCAGTAAAGTCATGATAGTTATGTTTTCCAGATCGTGACTGAGGTCCCATACGTGTGCACTGAATGCTGCAAAAGGCAGGTTATTCTTCCAGCGAAGCCCTTAAACAAAATTGCAAATGGCAGATTGCCTGTGATGCTCTGCTGAAAGCATTACAGAACAGCAGTATCTAACTTGGAAAAGATGTCACTGAAAATGGGAAATTAAGTTTGCTGGGCTTATGTCACTATTATTTAGGGTCTGATCTGCAACATCAAGTTTTTGCTGGCCTAGCTTTGTTATTTGTGAGCATGAAAAAGAAATGTTGCCTGGTACAGAGGTGTAACTTTGACCAAACACAGTCCTCCAATCGGAGGACTCCTCTTCCAGGGAGATTTTTGTAGCATTCCTCTGTAGTGTTGCAGGTGCAATCTGCATGTTCTTTGCTGGACCTTGCAATGCTAGAAAAACCAGGAGCCTGTAGATTGTCTATCATTCACAGGATTTCCAGCCAAAACTGGAACGACCAGAGGATATTAGCTTTCCTCTGTTCAAACTGCATCCACAGCTGGAGGAGTTACCAGCTGTGATTCACCACAGTGCACTTTGGGGAAGGCTCAGGGGGAGGGGGGCAAGGCTCGCAGAGTACAAAACCAGCTGGCAGGAACAGCTGCGGAAACAGTCAAAACAGGTTTCCAGACATCCAGCATTCTGTAAGCTTCTGACAAGTTTCTCAGCCTTGTGCTGAGTGTTCACTCCAATCACCTCCACACCCTTTTTTCTCTGTCTTCTATTTCAGTGTCTCCTTTCCTCCCCCTGCCACATTCCTCTCTCCTCCCTTCTCTCATTTTAAATAGAGCCCAAAGGGAGCCTTCCTCCCTTCTGAAGCACTGCAACTTTGCTGAACTTCTCCCCTTTCTGCTATAGTCCCTCATTGCCAGCCCCACCATTACAACCCTTACAAAGGCCACAGGACATTTTCTATCTTCACAATCAAAGCATCTGCACAGACATGCCCTGTTGGAGCAGCCACAGCCACAGCAATAGCTCCTCAACTGGATGGAAGGGCCACTGCTCCTCTTGCATCTCTGGTGTGGGCAAACTTCCCAAAAAGAAAGGCATCATAGCCTCTTCTCAGACATACCCAAGGCTCAGGGCATGGACCAAAGGGTGGTTGTGATCCCCAGGTGGGGACAAGCTTGAAATCTGTGAAATGAGCTGTGTGGAGCATGGACAAGGTAGGACAGGCACACGTGTGTGTCTGTGTGTGTGTTAATCTGAGTGCACATGCCTGTGTACAGCCAGGGACTGCAGGAGGACGCTGATGGCATCAGGGACCAGAACTGGGGAAAGGAGGCAGGGGCCATGGAGAGTCTACAGCTCTCTGTATGTGCTGACTAAAGAAACTGAATGCTTCAACTCATCATCACCCAATTTGAAGTGCAATTTCTCATAAATATAGAACATTTAAAGCTCCATAAGACATTATATACTTTTAGAATAACAGATAATATGTAGAGCAACAGAAATGCAGATCTCCATTAACAGAAACTGACAGTAGCCTTTATTTGGCAGAAACAAAACAGATTATTAACTATTTACTTTATTGTTAATTCACAGTTACTTGTCTAACCAACAATAGCTTAGAAGTACATAGCAAGTGTAGCCATTAAATAGTTTTGACCTGAGAAGTAATGCCAGTTAATACCACATTAAAAAAAAAAAAAACGAAACATCCCAATTCTGCCTTAGAGAACCTCCTTGTTAAAAGAAAAGAAACAAAACTCACAGAACAATTTGGAGTCTGCAGCAGACCTTCATCTCTAAAGGATCAAGAGCATATTTCTACTGGACACTGGAGGGGTACAGCATGCTGTGTACAGCCTTTTCTGCACTGGTTCTGCTGCTGGGCCACCTTGGTCTTACTGGGCACAGAAGGGGTGAGATGTGTCATCTTTCATTACTGTGCTATAATCAGCCTAATCTTTTCAAACAGCAAGGTACCTTTCCTGACAGTCAGAAAAAGAAACAAAATTAATCCAAAACTGTGCAGGTACACACAGTGGATTTTACCGTGCAGAAGAATACAGAATGGAGTCAGTCTGCAGCATCTTGAAGACAACTGAACTGATATACATTGATTTTACTCCCCATAATTTTCTGCTTTAATATAAATGCAATTACTGGCTCTTTCTCAATAATGAGTAGCATTTCTCATCAAAATACTAGCAGTTTAATCTCTTTAAAGATGATCTTTCCACAAAGAGATGAATATCAGACTTAGCTCTCTGGTGCTTTAAATCCAACAATACTAATACAGTTATATTTGATTTGTAAAAATAAATTAACTGTCCAACAATATTCTTCTAAACAAGTTGGTTAAATAAAAAAAAAAAAATCAAAAACAAAAAACCAAACTGAGTTATTCCCAGTTTTGGAACACTATAAAATGTGCTGTTTGTTTAATTTCCAGAAATACTGACCCCTTAGAGCTTTTCTACAATAGTCTTTTTTTTCTCCTTCTTGCTCAAACAAGAAAAAATTTCCTCAAATGAACACCTGTCTCATTTCACGAATAAAAGGTAGAATGAAGAATGACTTTAACACTTAAATGGGTTATTGGATGGCTATTTTCTGTCACTATAATTTTTTTCCAAATGTGTTTCTAAACAAAAAATATGAGTAGTTGCAGACTTATACATAGAACAGAAAACAAAACAGTATAAAATTGCTTGCCAATATGAAAAGCCCCACATAACCATCAATTCCAAAAAGAGGCCATCAGCAGCTAATAGTCTAGCCTGTGCAAATCTGTTGGAAGGATGATGGGAAAAAGAAAGACAGACAACTTATTATTTGTAGAGAAGCTATTTGTGCACAGAAAGAAGCAGCAGAAGGTTTTTAATCCAGCCTTAATTTACAGACATTTCTGCATATTATTCCAAAAATGATCCGAGGCTCCAACCATCAGGGTTTGGCAGACTTCGCAGTGGCAATCTCATATGTTTCTGCTGCCCAATCAAACATGTCTCCCCATCTCCCTTGAAAATGACTGCTCCCATGTCAGAGGCAGCAGTACAGAGAGAGATCTGCCCATCTCTGCCCTAGTCCACAGCCTGGGGTATCAGCACCGGCCCTGCTTCATCCATGATCTGAGACAAGACATCAAGGTGTTGTCTGTAGGCTGCCAAAGCACAGCCACCCATTCCCTCCTGCTGCCACTGCTGCAAAGAGGGTAACTGACCACAGAAACACTTCATCTTCCCAATTTACAGAGGCACTCAAAGCAATGCCTGCTGAGAAAGTGGGAATTGGGGATACAGATGCATACGTGTAAGGGCACAGCAATGTGCCACGGTCACATCCCACTTGCCTGGGCAGGAAGGGTAAGAGGTGGGTAAGGGCTGCAGGATGGAGAAGGAGAGATGTAAGGTTCCTCTTTCTCCTGTAAAACAGCCTGTTGATCAGAGGCTGTTAGACTGCTCTGGGTCAGCAACTTGCATTAATATGTAGAAGAATAAAAGTAAAAAATGTAATAGATCAAGGCAAGGAGATGCCTGAAATAGCACCTCCCTAAATTTCTCATGGTGTGCCATTCCATGAGATTCTATTTATGTTCTGTTTAATATGAAGGCTGACCTCCCTTGCCTTCTGCTCCAGCAAAGCATGCTGCCCACAAGGAGGTAGCTGCAGCACTCAAGACTGTTCTGCTGATCAGCTTCTAATCAAGGCAGCAGATAATCATGAAAGAAACAAGATTTCAAGTCTAGTTTGGCCTCCGCTCTCTGATCATGCTAACCCAGTCCATTACAGATTGCTCCAGGCAACAGCGGGATGTTCTGTCTGCCTCCTTTCTCTCATAAACAGTTTATGCCACAGGTAATTTTTTTCCCCCATCTCTATTCATTCTCAAGCCTCTCTCTCTTCCCCCCCCCAACATTTCCTCTTGGCCCTACACCATCTGTGCAAGCAGTCCTCTTTATTCATACTGTTGCATTCTATTCCTTCTCTCTCTTGATCTATATTTAGTTGTTTTCCTGTTTATACACCCCTCCAGAGAGGGGTATTGTTGAATGTGACTAGTCAGGAAGAGAAACAATGTGGTCAGATCACAAATCCTTTCAGAGGAGTATCTGGGATGGGAAGCTGTGCAGGACTTGGTAGAATAAAAAACTTCTTAAGATTAATCAGATGCAGAGATGTGAATATAAATCCATAAATCCCCTTAGAGGACCCTGATCAAAACACAACAACACCTAAGCAGGGGAAGGAACTAAGGCAAGGAAACACATGCAAACTTTACTCTGACACTGAATTTTATTTTTTTTTTCCTCCTTAAGATAAAACTCTTTGGGTTTGGAAACCTTACAGTATTTGTGTCTCCTTGCTCAAACTACCAGGAAGCCTGAATATGAATCCAGAGTGCATACATGAAGTAAGCTTTAGGTAAAGTGTACTTAGAGATTGCTGGGGAGTTCAGTGTTGGTTGGTCCAGAACTGAAGTGGTTTAGGTGTAGGAGCTGTAAGCATAAACCTGATTCTCTAGGAGGTGCCTGCAATGCCACTGAAATCAGGACAGACAAGAGCTCACCATGTTGGCTCAGTAAAGAACTCCAGTGCAGTGACCAGGGAGTGGCTGGTCTGAGGGACGCTTGCACAACAAATAAATGAAGTGTTTCCCATCTTCAAGTTTCTAAGAAAAATAAGTAGCTTGTGAACAGACTGGTTGTGAAATAAAACACAGGTGTACTAGCACTGGGGGAGTGTGATGTGGGTGTTCTCTGTAAGTGAGAGCTATTTATCAGTAAGAAATGGAGCCCAGTGGAGAACACATACATCAATTATTTGAACCAAAACAAATGTCTGAATTTTGCTTTGGAGTTTTACCATTACAATCCATGCAGATCGTTTTGATTATCATACAGAATCAAAAACTCTCATAGTCCTTAACATTATGCTAATAAATGCATTGGCAGCCCAGAGAGAATTTTGGGTGCAAGCCATTCACTTCCCTAGCATGATGAACTATGAAAGGAAAAACTTTGTAAAGCAGCACAAATATTTGAAAAACCAAAGAGGTATGCAACTTAAATATTTCATATTTAAGCCATGTGTGTCACTAGCAGATGGTGCAGTGTGTATTAGAAATATGTCAGTGCAAAGGCAAAAACATCTCTCAGTGGTTAGGACTTAAATATGAACGATGAGCTGCCCTCCATGACCTGCAGACATTCCCTGGCCAAAGGGGGTCCTCAGCCTTTGGTACAACACCAGAAGGGAGAATATGTGGTGATAGAACAAGGGATGATGACTTTAAACTGAAAGAGGCTAGATTTAGGTAAGATATTAGGAAGAAATTATTTATTGTGAGGGTGGTGAGGCTCTGGAACAGCCTGCCCAGAGAAGTTATGGATGCCCCATCCCTGGATGTGTTAAAGATAATGCTGGATACAGCTTTGAGCAACCTTATCTAGTGAAAGGTGTTCTGGTCATGGCAGAGAAGGTGGAACAAGATGATGTTTAGGGACCCTTCCAATCCAAGGCATTCTGCCATTCTATGAGAAAGGGAAGGGCTACAGAGTGGAAGTGAGGGCAGCAGAAAAACCTCAGAAGTTTCAAGGAAAGTACGGCAGCAGCATGAAATGCTCCACTGAGCTTGTTTGCTTCAGCTAGTGGCAAGAATGGTTGTTTATAAGATATTTAAACAAGGAAAGGTAAGAGGCTTAGTCTACAGGATGGGCTTCAGCAGTGGAACAGAAGATGCATCTGAAGCAGCTGGGAAAAAGATGATTTCATTAGGAGCACTTTTCAGGGACAGGAAGAGCCTCTTATAGACCAAAAGGGAAAAATCTACACCTGTGGGGACAGGAGACTATAGAAAAATGATTCAACCCTGAGTAGAAAAGAGAAGGAACAAGGTTAGAAATTGTTCATTTATGCCCTGAAAATCATTTTTAAAGGGATTTAAACCCTGAAATGGAAAAAAAAAATTTAAAATAAGTTGCACAATATCAGTTTGGGGAGAGATTTTACTGAGTTTAAGAAAAAGAAGTTATCTTTTTAGCAATTTCAGTTCAAACAGAATGTCAACAAGAACGTGAGCTGCTGATCTGCCAGAACTAAACAATCCTCCACTCTGAGTCAATGAGAGGCTGTGTACAGTATTACGAGATCAAACTCTAATCCTCTTAGTAGCATTTTCCATGGACAAACTGCCCTACTATATGTATTTACACCCTTAAATGCATTATTCATGTAAATGCCATATACATACTCACACAAAATATGGCTGCAATTACAACATATCCCTTAGAAATTGTATTATCTGAATCCTTTTCAGAAACTGTCCTGAAAAAGAGCAAAGACCACTAGACATTATTTGCTTATGTTCCCTTTATTGCAAACAACAGAACAGACTGTCTGTTAAAAAAGATGTGCCTAATCTAGTTAGTGTAAAACATTTGTTATACGTGCCCACACAAGTCCCCTTCCCTCCTGTATGTATTGATGTCTTATTTGCAATTCAGAGGCAAAGTGTAAGGAGACTCTGCTAAAGTGGTCAGTTTTCATTCCCATCTATGGTGCACAGGTATGTAGGCAGGTCTTGGCTAAGAAATTTAGCAGTTTCACCAAGTGAAGTGTCACCAAGCAGAAATCTTGCTTTGCTATTTATGCATCCTTCAAACATTAGAAAACATCAAAATTTTGCAGATTGACCCATTTGACTGCTCAGCATGCAGATATGAGACCACAAACTAAGAAATGTGATAGTGTTTAGTTATATGCAACAGAATTTAAAAGCAATTATTATAATGTACTATTTCAATTACAGCATCAGTAAAAACCAGTATTCTCCCTAGACTTCCTTACTCCAAATATTCCTGCCTGAGGACTCCTCATTGCACCTGCAAAGCCTCTTTTGCCAGTCTAAATATCCACTTTTATCCAGAGAAATTAATTATTCATGTCATCAAAGCAACAATCAGCTAGCAAGACAGGATATTTCAAGCAAACACTGATATTCCATTATAGTTCTGTAACAAGGATTCTAAAACCTTATAAGTTATTATACCGTGATAATTTTTTCTGATGAATTCTTTGTCATCTTATACCTTCAACTAACTTCTATAGGATTTTTAAAATAATTCTGCTGATAAATTAGTCTGGGTTTTTTTTAAGTTCTGTGAGGTTTTTTTCTCCATACATTATAGCTAAATGCCTCTTTTTCCCCCTCGGTACATCACATTTTAATAGACTTCAATCAAGTATCTTTAATACATTCCCACACAAAGATTATCACTGCATTCCAAAGGGACAAACAGTATTATACTACATGTCCTGCTCCTCATAGCAAAAGCATCTCAGTAACCTTGATAAAATAGCACTGCTAGTGACTTCTTCTGCCTCACCCATTACATTAGAAGCAGGAATTGCTAAAGCAAAAGAGCTTGCTTACTTCATAGTAAGGGAAAAGCATTAGTACAAGACAGCACTGTTATGATAAATGACATCATTGTTGGGGACTATAGTAATTCAAAGCCCAAATATTTACACAGGTAAATAGACTAATCCATTTGTTTCCGCAGCAAATCCAAATACACTTCTCACAAAAAAAAAAAAAAAAAAAAAAAAAAAAAAAAANAAAAAAAAAAAAAAAAAAAAAAAAAAAAAAAAAAAAAAAAAAAAAAAAAAAAAAAAAAAAAAAAAAAAAAAAAAAGAGAGAGAGAGAGAGAGAGAGAAATAAAAATCCTATTTTGCTTCCTGGCAAAGTCTAGTGATGTTCTGAAAAGAGTGGAGTGAGAAATCCCCCTTCCTTATCAAGCTGTCCCCCTTCTCTCCCACCATTTCCCTCTGGTTTCTTTAGTGGCAAAGAAATATGCTCCCACTCCCTATTCCTTTGTTTTGGGGCACACTGTTGTCTTTTCTCTAGGCCCCCATTTTCAAGAATCTTACAGGAACATTATGTCTTCAAGAACACCATTTTTTCTCTCTTTCTCTGTTAAATTTGACAATGCTTTCCAAGCAAAGGGCCAGAAAGGAGCGTGCGGGCTTGTACAAAGCCTCAATTTTTTAGGAACCTAGGCTAAAAATGAATCCAAATCAACAGTTTCGTTTTTCAGTAAATTTCCTGTGTTCACACGGATGACTGCATGACAAACACACAGCACACTGACAAATCACCTCTTCAGAAAAGCAAAGGAAAATCAGCGTAATATTCTGACATTTTGGTTTGCATCCCTGCAGGAGTAACAGAATACCTCATTCACTCACTACTAGCTGACAACATCAGCAGTTCAAGATTCACTCTGCTGGTTTTATTTAATAAATACGCCTTGGAGAGTTTTTAGTTTAGGAGGAAAGAGCAAGACACTCTTAAAGATCCAAGACAAGAGTTTGAATTACACTGAGAAAAAGAGAGATTCCAGATTCAACAGTCTCAATATATTTTTTTCAGAGGCCACATGGATAAAATATTGTGATTTCAGATCCAGATGTATTGCCATGGGCACTTTACCCTCCAACCCTACCAAATTTAGCCTTCTAGGTTCACAGGCTTGACCAGGGTATAATCCTCTCTTAGACATTCAGTTATGAGGACACTAATTTTGTGCTAGCCCAAAAGTTGGTAATAATACAAGATGTGCTTAAACATTAAACTAAAAGGTTGTTTTGGTTTTTTGTTTTTGGTATAGTACTTGTTGGAAACTTGAGGCCACCAGCCAGAAGACAGAGAAGCCAAGGAAGTTTACCTAGAGCAGGCTGTTAAAGCATACCTCAAGTTTTGGAAACGAGGAACGACTGCCACTCTACCAACAACAATGCCAGTCTGTTATGGTGTTAAGTGTCCCAACAAAAAAGCATTACAAGTTTTCTTCTGATTCAGATCTCATTACAGTTCCAGGGAGGAAAAAAAGAACAATTTGATTTGCTTTTCATTTGAATCATGTAGGTTTACACTGGTTTAGGCTTTATGGCATTGTAAATATAACAGAGTTAGCTCTTAACCACAAAGGTAAGGTGCTTCCAATGGAAGATATTTTTATCATAAATTAGTGCATGCTAGTTTTAGCAACTACACAAGTTTACTTCTTTCAAGAAGCTGAAATGGATGATGACTGAGCAGAAACCATGAAACTTTACATGATTTCACATATCCAGAAGGACAAGGGATCAAATCATCATCTCATTTTCACTGTGAGTTTTTTTCATTAAGGTTCAAAAGAAAACAGAGGGTGAAAACAGAGAGGCAAAACAGGCACAAAAACTGTCATGCAACACAAAATGTCAACACTGATCTCTTTATTTCACTATTTTCTAAGCTATTGTAGATGCCATAGTAACATTGCTTTAAAGCCAGAGTAGAGGTGCTGAAAATGGTACTATATAAAGCTGAAATCCCAGCCAGACAGACGCTTGTGCTCAACTGGGAGCAGAGCTGAGTCACAGGGATGAAACCCTCAGCAACACACTCGGGAGCTGTGAGCCAAGGAGACTTCCTAGGAGTTCTCTCTGCTGCTCTCCCTGAAGGAGAAATGATCACAAAACATTCAAGCTACAGAAAACCAGAATGCAGAGACATTTGAAGAGAAATAGGGAAGGGCTGTAGTACATGAGATGGGGACATTTCTGTGATATGTGGTAAATACTGCATCTGGGATTTGCTCCAGAGCCATCTGACCACTGCCCAGCCTCAGAGGTATCATCTCTGAATCAGCACTTCCTCAAACAAAGCTTTGCTTTTACTGATGGCTGCCCAGTTACCTCAGGAAAGTGAGGGTGGAAAGTACCAAAACAGAGGCAGCACAAGAAAAGCAAAAACATGTGATTGCATTGTTTAAGGCTAAAGCACAAAACAAAAAAACTGAATCAGATGAATGATAGGGTGAAGGAGAAGGAAAAAGCAGAACTGTAACCTTACAAGGGAAACATCTGAGAAGGCAAAGTGAGTTTCAGTGGACACCAGGAGGCAGGAGCCTGGTCTCAAGGGCACAGTTTCCATGAGTGTGGCGCTCAGCGTTTCCGCAGTCCAGCTGCGCGATTCTACACCAGCGCACAGCACATTCAAATCTTCAACCTTTATTTACAAGGGGGAAGAAAGGCCTGCAGACAAGAGTAAAGAATCACATCCCAGGAGGGCAAAACAACTTAATTTCTTCTCTTCTGTGACTGAAAAATGGGGAGTTGATGTGCCTCCCTGAAGAGACGATTCAAAATCCCAGACAACAACAGCTCTGTGACCACAGAAAGATAAATCAGCGCTTGTAGACCATAGTTGTACTCCATGGAGAGAGCTCTATTCTTATTTCTCTCTCAGTCCCACGAATTTCACACCAGCAGAAGGATTTTAAAAGGTAGGGTAAAAGGGCAAACTTTCTCTTGGCTGTGGTGCATACAGCCTGTTAAATGTTTTGTAAGTCCCCACTTCCCTGGGGATTGGTTATAATTACCATGGTTGTGCCTGCAGTTAACAACAAGAAGGAAGAGAGGAGCACAAAAAAATGAGGCAAAAAGCAAACCCTAAACTGATCAATAGAAGAATAAGTGGTCAAGGGCAGAAGCAAAGAAGCAAAACAGATTATCTGTTTTTCATAAATAAGGCTCTTCAAAAAAGTTACGTTTTCAAAATGACCCAGATCATCCGTGTTGGAAAAGATTACAGTTTTAATTCACTCATTTGACATATTATGAGAAAGATAGAAATACTAAGTCAAAACCTCAAAGCTTTCCTTACAACTCCAGGGAAACAATTCCTCCCATAACATCACAAATGCCTGCCTCTTATAGCATTTCTTTAAATACAAACATTACTCAAATTAATTTTATGGCTTCTTTTAGAACTTGTTACAGAGATAGAAAATGTTTTTAAACCAAGCAAGGGAAAAACTGCAGTTGGCACCATTCACATAATTGTCTTTGTTATAAGCAACTTACACCCTTTCACACTGCAATACCCATCTCCAAGAGTAAATTGCTATGTAAGCTTTATCCTGATATGTGGAGAGATTTTCAAAAAGGCAGTTGGGATAAAACATGTATCTTTTGGCAGATAATCACAAGAGGTAGTTTGTGCTTTAGAAGTGACAATCCTCAGAATCATTAGCAGTATTTCTCCTAATGTTCCATATGGGTTTTCCTATCTGGGAAAAATGACAAATTTGTTTGCTAGAATACAAAATCCCTGTTGTAGAGAAGACTTTCAGAAATTCTTTTCATACCATCAGGCAAGAGATGCTATTAAGGTTTGTTTTTTTTTTTTAGTTTTTTTTTCTGTCAGAGAAAAGCAGATACAGATGAAGTTCTATGGTGTGTGAGAAGGGATGCAGCGTTGATGGCATTAACAGCCATAGGAAAGGAAACCATCTGGTTGCTGCCATAACTGTACTGGTGGAACAGGGGAAAGTGGGTTAATGAATATTATCTACTTTGCAGAGTAAGTTCTGTGGCCCACCATCCTTATCAGCATTGCCCCTTGGTATATTATGTTGTGACATTAATTTTTCCACAAAATCATGAAGTATGCTTTTAGTATGGATTCTTCAATTCTGCAAATACATAAAAAACTTGAAAGCATGGGGGGGAAAAAACCAAATTTCAGCAACTGCTTTTGAGAAACTGGTTTGTCTCCAGCTCTGCTAACATGGGTGATTCTTTTTTGTCTTGGATCAGTTTGCAGTTAACATGGTACACACAACTCTCTGTTTTCGGACCAGAGCAAATTCCCCAAAAGTGCTCATCCTTATGACATAACGGCTTAATTTAGCCACAAAGCTAAGGATAATGCACATTAAAACTTTTTAAAGGAGAAAGCAAAGCCTCCCCTCAATCCCCCTCAGCTTAGTTTGACCCAACTCCTGCTTTATTAGCTTTATGTATTTTCTGCCTTACAATTGCTAAAACTTCACCATGAACAAAAGAGGATTAAATAACTAAAATAGAACAGTATTATTACTTCTGACTGGCAGGCATCATAAACCTGGACAACTACACAGTGCTGAAGAGATTGAGAGGGATTAATCGATGCCTACTTCAGTGGGGGCTTCCTTGTCTTTACAACACACAGCACTTTTCTGTGTGGATTCATATAATGCACTTTCACCCATTTCTTGAGTAAACCCAATTGGAAGTAGAATTTGAAGAGAAGCCGACAGAATGCATAAGTAAGAGCTAAGATTAACTACCACACTTTCCTTCCCTCCTTTTATGCCTACTTCACTGGTTGCCACATACAAAGAAAGCAACTCTCAAAGGTACAAGAATCTGAAAAACAAGAGCTGATACATCATCTTCTCCATTCTTTCAAATTCAGGCACTGCAATGTATTTGACATCAGCCGTACAATGCCAACACATAAAAATCATTCACATTTTGAAAAGTCTTGGTTTAGCTATCTTAATGATGTTGATTTAACGGAATATCAAAGGAGTTGGCTTTGGAATAGAAATTAGAGATTTTACTTGCCAGAAAAAGGTTTCAAGTTTTTACGACATAATGAAATGTTATAAAAAAACTTCGGAAATATGTTTTATTTAACATCTGCACACACTAAGTGACAAAAAAATTTCAAACCTAGTGATATGAATCAGGCTTGAACTTATCACAGAAATATTCTAACATAAAGGCTTGCTTTCAGATTTACTCTTTAGTAATAATTGCAATGCATAACCATACAGGGATAAAGTAGGAAATGTGCAGACTAGCAGCAGATCCAGCAGGGTTTCAGATATTTAGAAAGATGTTTTTTCAATTAATGCAATTATAATGTTTAATTGCTGTCCCAGACATGTTCTAGTCACAGGAAAGATTGATGATTGATTGATACAGGAAAGATTGGCATGGAGGCTGCTGGTGCAGAAGTTTAAGGCTAAGATATCTGTGAGTCACACAACCTGTCCACTAGTTGCTGGCAACTTGAACTGATACAGGATTTTCTTTGTTACTCACTAGAAAAAAACAACAGAAATTTCTACTGAAAGAAAAGAATAGAAAGGTGAATGTTATAGATAAACCCACACACTCAGCTCACCCTCTTGCAAAGCCTTCCATTTATTCATAACAGTTCTTGAAAGTAAAACTATTTACTGCTTTCTGCAGTCATACACAGGCACAAATTTGGCCCTGCAGGACAGAGGCATGACACCCTTGAATTACATCTAGACTTCTTATGAGTTCATGTCTTAAGGTTTAATGAGTTAAGTGTCATTTTGCCAATTAGTATCATTACTTATCACCTGAAGGCACACTGGCAAGCTGCATCTTCCCTTCTTGCCTGTGCACTGCCACACAATTCCTAATAATATACTGCAATCTGAGGAAAAGAGTTTCTTCATTAGAAACTGTGGTTTTGTCTTCTGTGCTCTAAAAGGTCTGCATTTCCAGGACCCTTGAACTCCTGGCTCTCAGCTAGAAGAGAGCTGTAAGTTCTCTAACCTCTCACAGTAAAAGCAGCTCTGCTGAAGTATTGATACATTTCAAATACAGCACACTTCAAAGTAGTGAGAGAGAGACTGAACAGCAAAGGATGACTGCTCCCTTCAGTCTTCCAAAGCCAGCCCATCACCATCCATGCACTCACTGAGGAAATGTGCACCCTAACCTGTTTGACTGGAAGGCACTTCCCTGCCTGTGAATTGGACCTTGAATGGATGGATCACCTGCTTCCTTGCACATCCTCGGTCAGAAAGCTATTCTCAAGGCAGATTGGGTGATCTGATTTTTTTTTTCTTTAATGTAATTTCCTGGAACTTTGTTCTCCAGGAAGCAAAACTGTACTTTGTAAGAGCTGATGGTAACACACACACACAGAGTGTGTCCTGTGTGCAGAACCCACTGCTGCTTCTCTGCAGTACTTGGAGTCTTTATTAACAGCAAATACTTTTACGGAATCCTTGCTGAACTGGGAGAGTAAGTCTCGTTAAGTGAACAAAAGGAAATGACTAGCAAATATTTAGATGACAATTATTTGTACTTGAGTAACTGGTAAATCAACATAAGGAAGGTTTTTGTTCTGCTTTCTGCCTTACTTTAGAAATACCTCCAGTTACCTGTGAGGACACAAATGCAGAAAGCACACACAAAAGGAGTCTTCTGAGGCTAGAAGAAAAATGCATGAAGTAAACGCTACTAATAATAAAAATAAATGTAGGAGAGCTAAACCCTCTGAGAACAGACTTCTTGTGCCACAGGGTCAGACAGGTTACTACACTATGAGCTAAAGCTTAAAATTAAATTACACACTTTTCACTTGCATAAAGCCACATTACTCCAAATAAATGCTAGGCAGGGGCTCAGCTACCCACAGGTTCCAACGAGTCCCCGAGGTTCAGTTCTTCATCTCCTGCACACCCACACACAGATGCTCCAGGCACAGGGAACCTGGCTCAGAGAGTGGAAGGGCACTGCCCTCTCCCTTCCAGTCATTCCATCATTGGTTTGTAGGCATGTGTGTGTCCCATCAGTGGATCAGACAGCACTCATTCCTCAACCAAATGAAGCCCTGTTCTGTTATATGATGACCCCATGCCCCTGCTCTAAGCCCAAACATTTGTGTACCCTGGCTATGTGACCAGAGCCTGCATTTATCTGTGTGATCTTTGTCAGAACTCATCTGACACTACAGCCCATGGATCAACTCTGTCAGCCCTGGCTTGGATGCCAAATACCATCAGATCAAGGAATCATGCAGACACTGAGATGGTGGAAATGGAGCATAAAATGACAATTTGGATTGGCATTTGGCAGGGTAGGGGCCTTTGAGATAGAATTGATTTTTACAAGGGACAATTAGCATCCAAAAAATGAAGAGATAGTCCCTAACAGTGTCGCTGTAACTGGCCCAGGGTCTTGTTCCTGGAAGTCCCTAACTTTCAGAAAGGAGAAGAGACATTTTTCTTACCCTACAAGAAAGACTGAGGAAAGGGACTTGAACAGCTTTTGCATAAAAATCCTACTGGAAAGAAAAGGAAATTCCTTTTCACAGTTACAATGGGGAGGACAAGAAGACACAGGCTTAAACTGCTGAACAAAACTTGTGTTAGATAGTAGGAAAACTCTCAGATGCTAAGGATAATAATGCAAAATATACCACATGTAGAAGTTATGGGCATTTACCACTGGATTATTACCTCTTCAATAAGAAGATAGAAAAATATCTTTGGTGGAAGAGTTTAGATACAGTTGATGTTGCGTAAGGAGGAAGAGGAGTCCAGAATAAGGGTTTTTAGATGCCTTCCAGTCCCAATTTTCTGTGATTTTCCTGTGTACAAGTTATCCCTACATCCACCTGCCTAATTTTCTCTTCCTGTACCTCAGCAGTTAATTTGAGGCTTGCTGCAAGGAGCACATATCAAGCCTGAGGCACATGAGATTTTATTTGGAATAAAGTCAGAAGCAGTTGGGGAATTGGGAGCAATTTCTTTATTATGAAAGTGTACACATATGAGTATTGCCCTCAAACCCAGCGTAAATAGGTAGAAGAGTATCAAAGGACTTGAATATTTATCATAATTTTCCTTTTTTCAAATGGGAAATGCAAAGCACAAAGGTCTGAACCATCTGTAATGACACAGCAAGTTGTCAAATGAGTCTGAAAAATGGATTTCCTGGCTCCTCAAGTGACCTGAGGGACTACACACTCCTCCTGCTCACTCTCCCCTCCCTGCCTCCCTTCCCCCAGCAAGACTACAAGAACTGCAGCACTTCCTCATAAAAGTCTTGCCTGCAGCTGGGGAAAGTTAGACACTACAACAGTGTCAGTACCTTCTGCTGTGACAAGAACACACAACACAAAGACGATCATTACCATGGGGGGGAAAATAAAAACTAAATCTGCCTCAGGACTCACACCTTGCAGAGATGTTCTTGGGCTGACAAGCCCCATCTCCTTTTTTTAACTTGCCTTCATTCTGGCTAACATTTGACAGAAAGACTCTCTTCTTCTACCAAGTGAGTAACGATAAAAAATTTTAAAAAGGACAGAATGAAGGACATACTGCTGATCAGGAGCAGAACTGCTCTTTGTACAAGTGCAGAAGAATTCCCAAGTGTTTGCAAGTGAAGCACTGTTGCCCCAGCCCACTGTGGAAAAGGAGCAGTGTGGCTCAGCATTTTCTGGGCTCTTTCCTAAGGCTGCCGTAACTTTAGCTTGTAGGAAATCAGAATCAGAGCCTAGGATTAGAACCAAAAATCTCTTGTAACAAAGTATTACAAAGCCTGCATAGGCTTGCTTCCATTCCCTAGAGTGCCAGTGGTGGAGCCAAAGGAGGACCCAAGCTTGAATCATCCATGGGAGATCTACCTCTCAAGCTGACCATGCTGAGGCACAACAGGCTCCAAATTAATTCTGAATTAATTTCCAAGAACTCTGCTGGGCTCTAAGCCCCATACATAGATTAAACATAATTTGGATTAATCATTACCAGTAAGACTAAAAACTAATTAGAATAATTAAAGTGTAAGAATAATGAATTAAAAATACGTCAGGAATACAAAAGTCAGAAACATCTCCAAAAAGAATAAAAGGCAATGTTTTAATTGGTTGTTTTCACAAAAGAAAAAAATAAAAATACACTCCTGCGTCATTGGAATAAATATTATCAAATTCTTTATATGCTTAGGTATTTCCTAGCTTATTCCAATGGCATATTTAAATTTTGATTTATAAATCAAGGGATATTGCTCACAGCCATAAGATGCATTCCACTGGGTCTCAAAGTCTTTAGCAGATCCCCACTCTGTGTACTTTATCCTGATGGTTTCACATTCATGTTCATCAACACTCAGCAAGAACCATAAACAAAGCCCTTTCTCAGATGCACACGTGCAGTTCCCATTGACTTTGCTGGATTTTCAGCTGACTTCAATCAGAACTCTGTGCATGCAGAAGGGCAAAACTTGGCTCTGCACATTCAATAAAATTACATCACTAGATACTTTTTAAATGAAGAGCAATGAAGGCCATACTGAAAAATCATATAAACTGAAACCCCTAAAGTGTAGCCAAATAAATTCAAATTTCAGCCAGGTTTTTCCAGAATAATAAAAAGGGCATGCATTTTAGGTAAGATGAAATGAAACCCTAATACTGTCTCATTTACCAGAGTGCACTCTGCCTCTTTTAGCAGGAAAAAGTGTGAAACCCAGCTATTTACACAGGTGATGATCTTGTTGTTTCAGGTATAGCAATGACATTGGCATCTGAAACAATCAAGTAAAGGTCAGGTTACAAGCTGTGATCTGCTAAGTCCTTTTCTGCAGCTGTATCCTGGCTCTGTAAACTGTGACTCTAATTACAAGTGAATTTGAAATGTAGAGTACCACAGTAGAAAAAGTAATTAATCATTATATTAATAACTAATATTGTATTATTTTTAAATCTACTCTAATAGTGGTATTTTAAACATATTAAATGCCTGAGCCTAGGAGCATCTATCTTAAACCATTCAACCCTTCTTCCCAACTTGCCGAAAGAACAACATAGCAAAAATCCCACACAACCTAGTAAAAACAGTTGTCTTCCAAATTTCAAATGACATCGTGCAACACAATTTCTGCCAGGTACATTAGCTAATGCACACTAAGCAAAGCAAAGCAATGCCCCATGGATTTTTTTCCATATTTCTTTCCTTTATTTCACTTTTACTCATTCCATGATGTAACAACCTGTACCTTTTTACTGCATCTTTAAAAATACCTACCTACTGGGATGAAGAATATTCTCACTTCTAAAAAAGAATCTACCAACAGGCTTCCTCACACTTTCTGTTTGTCTGATAAGCACTTGTTAGTCTGAAATTATAAATTTAAACACAGAAGTACTCAGGGATGGAAACCACAGAGGAGACTTGATGTTCATGTTTGGTCATCACCCCCTGCCCAAAGAAGAAACATCTCTGATGATTTTCACACTTAAATAGCAGAACAGATTTTATGAATAATTTTTTCTTCATAGCTGGAACAGACCCTATTCTCCACTGCATTATAATACTGAGTCACTTTGCATCAAGTTGGTCATTACTGACAAGCCAGGGAAGAAAGGAGGGAAGTGGATGAAATGCTCTGAAGCTACATGTGCAACGGGATATTTACTGGGAAATTATTTAAAATGAGGAAAAAAAAAACATTACAATACAACTCACATAAGGGAAAGCTATTTCATAATTATTGAGAAAGTCCAGTAAATCTAGCACTGGTGGTCAAAAGGATTGAAAAGACTTTTTCTTTCACTTTTTGGGTTGTTTTTTTTTTTGTAAGTGAAGCAAGAGTCTAGCCTGATACAAATGCTGAGTCGTACTGGTTATTCACTAGATAAGTTAAATAGTTAGTATGGTGGAATCTGTTTCTCCCAAACTATGGCCACTGTAAAATGAATAGTTTTGAGGCCTGGTGGGGCTCTGCTCTCTCCAGATCAGCTCCCCTCCTAACATCCCATCCTGACACTGGTGGCCTGAGACTCATTTGTCTCAGAACTCCTCCATGTAACTCCAGATCTACTTCCTGTTGTCTCTGTTGGAGCATGAGTTTAGAGAATTTACAATGAGTTACAAGGAACATTTATTCTAGCTAAAACTCTGTGATTCTGACCACACAATCGGGAAAGGAGAGGTATCCCCATCTCTCCCCTCAGCCCTACTGGGATGCAACTGTTCTAGGGAGGGAGTAATTAGTTTGTTTTAAATGCATAGCATGCCTGTTTGATGATGAAAATAAATTTTTACATGCTCATTTTCCAAGAAAGAAAATAAAACCCAATAAAACACGTAAGTCAAAAACTTGGCTTTTCAGTATGTCCTGCTTAAGTAATGACACATGAAGAACTTTATGTTCAAACAATTACCTGGTGCTTTAAATAGGACACTAAGGGAATAACATTTCAAAATGTATTCACACAGCATAAGACTAATCCTCCTCCTGGGAGTACCAGTGCAAATCAGAGTAACTCCTCAGAGGTCAATTGAAGTACACCAGCACAAAATAAATGTGAGACAGAAGGGAATCAGGCCCCATCTACCTCTGTTTTAATGCAGAGGTTGCAGATCATCTGCAATGGTAAAGTGAACAGCATAAATATAACTGACATCTATTCAATTGATCTCACATCCTGCCGACTATTCACAGCTCCAAATACAGGGCTGAAGAACAATGGTTTGAGGAAGGCAGGCAGAAATCCGGGTTCTAACCCATTCACACATTCGAATTTGCCAATACCACCTACTTGAACTGCCTTCATCTCCCCACACTGCTAAATCATGAAAGGTTTAATTTGACATTGTTGCCCCAGCTCCTAAAGAACAACTTCTCGTAAAACAAAGTAAATGAAAAAAATACCAGGAAAGATGCATGGGGGAGAAAATAAATACAAAAAATATGTGCAAACGTGAGAACTTATGGAGAAATAATCAAGAGAATCCCTGTCTAACATACCATATATATGGCACTAGCAAATTGATTAATTATTTGGAAACCTAGCACTAAGAAAGAATGATATGCATGCAGGGAAAGACTAAAAGATGAGGCTATTTCAAACTATGGTGTCATTTGTGCTAATTTAAGTGGATCTGTAATTATTTCCTACAACTTCATGATGTCCTGAACCAGCTTCCTCCTCCCCTGCAAGGCTGATAAAAGGACTCATGGCAACACACTAAATATATTATGCAATGTATTGAATACTACCGAGAAAAAGCACTGAATTACACTGAAACAAAGAACATTAGGTGCCAATATCACCACCTCGAGGGAAAGAGCACCTTTAACCACTTATCACATCAGTAAATGCAGGCATTCTCTTGTACCCCTGCTACCCGCACCTAACACCATTTGCTGCATTTAACAAAGTTAAGGCGAATTTTACCTCAAATCTACTCAGGCTCGAGCTCTTTGACCGAGACTTCTTGCGGAGATAGACGGAGAAGAAGCGACGCACTGTGAACTTCTTCATGTTCATGTCCATCGCCCTGTCCCGGCGGCGGCGCGGAGCACGGAGGAGCTGCGGGGAGAGCTAGCGCATCCCGAGTGCCCTCCGTTTACATCCACAGGCGGGAGATCCTCCGGGGCTGCTCATGGAGCCGGGGGTCCGGAGCATGAGGGCGCTGGGCTGGGTGCCCCCGGGCCGGCGGCGCTCACATGCCGGCGCTCGCAGCCCGCCGCGCCCGGAGGGTGCCAGCCCCGCGTCCCGGGCGGAGCGGCTCGCACACCAGCGCTGCTGCGCTGCCGCTCTGCGCTCCCTCTCCTCGCCGGCAGGCTCTTTCAATTTCCTGCTCTCTGAATCACATGGGGAATAGGCACATGCTGCACTTCTGTTTTTAGCTCAGAATTCAGACGCTGCTATAATTACTGAGGGCTGTGGTGGTCAGACTCGAGAAGGAGTCGGCTCCCCTGTGAGAGTCGCTGCTGGAAGGAAGCTGGAAGATGCCGTGCCCCCACTGCCAGAATAGAAGGGTTTGAATCTCCTTTTATTCCGGGGAGTATGCAAAATAGCAGTGCCCCCTCCCACCCCCGAAATTGAAAAGCTCACCACCCTGCTCACAATCACCCACCCGCTTTACATTGAAATACCTAACACTGGCACAGCCCTGAAAATAGAATGCACAATCTAAACGGTAAGTATTACTATTCTCATTGTACTACAGCAGGGAGCTACAGCCCTTCTAGGAGGTTAAGTATGTACATCTATTTACGGGCTGTAATTTTGAGCTGCATGGCAAGCGGGCAGACTTACAGCTGCACCCCCACCTCCCTGCAACAAAATCACATTTTTCAGCTTTTCTTCAAAAACGAATGAATCTCAGTGTGTTCCAGAGACCGAAGAGCTTCCTCTGCCTATTGCACACAGATCAGGCTCCTTTTCCATGGCAGCCTTTCCTTTCTGATTACGAAGGAGCACCCAAACACGCCTTTCTCCCACAGCCTCACATGAAGAGGGAATTACTGTGATGACTTATTAATGACTGAGATAAATAAGCCCAGGGAGAGCAGATATCATTTCAGCCTGAGAAGACTTGGAGGTTAAATGACAACACCTCTCAAGTCCACCTGCTCTAAAAGAGAAGTGCATTTTGTTTTACTTGCATATCTGGGCTCTGCTGTGAACCCCCTTGGCTAGCAATGCCTGTCAGTATCTGCTTTTTTCTCAGGTTCTCTGTCCCATTCTTCTGCCTAAAGCTCACCATGATCTATATGCACCCACTGAAGTATTAACAAGAGAAAAGAAAGGCAAAAAATATTTTGTCATTTATGGTTTAATTAAAAGGAGGCTAGATTGGAAAGGCTGCCGTTAGTGCTGGGCTCTATAATCTCATAGGGCCTGACTCTGCTATGCCTGGACCCTGGTGCTACCCCAGACTAAGGTAACTGTTTCACAGTGGCAGTCTGGACAATCTGCTTTTTCCTTATCCCTTCTCAGCACGCCTTCTGATTGCTTCTCTAATTCTCTTGGTTTGCAACAAAAATACCTTTGGGGGTTGCCTTCACTATGCTGCCCCAGTGCAAGCCCTGTCAAGCCCAGGAGCCCTTTGCCATCACAATTCCTTTGTTTCCCCAACTAAAGATCCTGAAGCAGAGGCAAATGTCCAGGAAGAAAACCTCAGTCAGGTATGTATAAGTACACCTATACACAGGCAAAACAATGAATAGGCTGAAAGGCAATTTAGTTGGTCAATGCCAAAATTACTTGCTGATGCAGCCTCTCTAGTCAAGTTTTGTTTCTCCTCATAACCTTGCTGCAGTAAAATCTGCCCTGTCACAAAGGCCTCAGGCACTCAGCTGATTACTTGAGCTCCCCCTCACCTGTCCTGACACACCTCACAGCTGCTGCTACTTCTGTCCTGCCTTTTCGCTGGCAAAGAGGTGTCCTGGCACAAGCTGGACCAGCCTCACACATTCCCACCTGTGTAAGCCACTTGAGCCTTAAACAATAAACAGGCAAGTCCAGGGTAAGGTCCCAGAACCCTTTCCATCACAGATCCATCCCTGGTCACTGACATCTTTAATAGTGAAGAGAAGGTGACAATTTCCCAGCTTTGAATACACAGGTTGTAAGCCATTATATGAAGTATACAAGTGCTTGTTACTACTACACTGGCAGATTTATCACCACCTTCCCTTCTCATTACATCACTGCTGATTTCACATATAGGGATGTGCATTCACCATTAAATGTGCCTGCACTGTAATAAACTTCCAATAAAATTACACAGGCCATGACTTAATACCTACCAGGTATGCCTATTACATTCAGAATTTTGCTCTTTACCACAATTTAAAAATTTTTTTTAAAAAATCCATCATAATGTATTGCAATATATTGCAATATTACACATCAGAGCAAAAACCAGCCTAGTATGCTAAAGGTTAAACTATAACATTAAGCACCATGCCCAGGGATAGGAAGTAACTCTGCTACATCCCTGACATGGCACAGGCATGGAAATAGGTATGCTCTTCTGTTTTCTTACTCTGCTTTCAGACAGGTGATTAGGGATTAAATACAGAAGGACAACCAACCACTTTAGCTCCACTGGGCAGCAGAGCAGCAGAAATATTGCAGAATATGCTCCAACTTTAGGAAAAAGCAGAAGCAACTGAGATGCAAAATTTACATTAAAAATACAAATGCAGAAATTAAACAAAATACAAGTGCATGCAAAATTAAAGCACAGGGATAGATATGTGAAAAGCAATTTCTCCTACAGTTCCATGTGACATGCTTCAAGACTTAATTGAACTTTTCTTCAGAAAAACAAATAAGAAGCATCAAAAACATGAGCTCAAACTTTCACATAAGTCAGACAATAACCACTTTTAACAATGATTTTAATAAAAAGGTGCAAATCAAAAAATTCAATTAAATTGAACATTCAGCATAATACTTATAAATATACAACTTTCAGATCAATCTACAACGTGAAATATTAACTGCACTTAGAAATTCATGTCTTTATTGATCTTCTCTGAGCAATTTTAATGGCTGAGGAACTTGACAGAAAAAAATCTTCAAATGTCTCTGTTTAAGACAACAATAAACAATAAAAATGGTGGAGAGAGCAAATGACACATTGGCATCAACCAGTAATACTCATCTGTATTCTAACTAGAATCATATATGCTATAGCACAAAATAAATAAATAAATATAATATAATGGCTGCCGCTCCTCTCAGTGAGCTTAATAGCAAAATAAAGTTTACTTCAGGTGGAAAAAGGCTCAAAAAAACCCCAAACCAAAAAGCTCATAGCCAGGATTCAAAACAAACTCTCCAACAGGAATCACCAAAATTAGATATTGCATAGCCTGAGTCTGAATTTTTAAAAGATAAATGCAGAATTCCAAATTAATATCTAATGAGAGCCAGAAGTCCTTTCCTCATGTGTACAAATAGACCACTGCAAGAGCAGTTACAGACTGAAGGACCCAGGTTAGAAAATTAACAGGGGGCAGCAGAACAGCCTCAACAGCACCCAAGTGAGAAGGATGCCAGTAGCCAATGCCAGATGAGTCATCAATTTCTAAATGATAGAACATGCAAGTCCAAGATATCTACGATAAACTGGATGATATAATTACCCAGAGAAATTCTGTATTACTGTGTTACACAGAACATCAGGCTCTATGTCGAAATTAGGCCTTCTATTTTTTATGTGAATCAACAATTTACGAGCAAACCCAGAATGACTCTGCTGCTTGAGTAAATTTAGTGATCACTGCAAAAGTAAAAAACTATGAATTGATAGTATCTTCCTTGCAAATGCAATCAGTATTACCAATCCTTCCTCAGTAAGTCCATTAGAAAGCCAGAAAAAAAATCCTGAGAGAAATAAGAAAGCATCAGAAGCAGAGACACCACAGATAGAACAAATAAGATTATCAGAACACAACATGCAGAGAAAAAGAAAATGAGACTCCCACAATAGAGGCCCAAGAGACAATGCTAGAGAAAAGGTGAATTACACAGTGCCATTTATTCTGTCATCAAAGAAACTCAGGAGCGAGAGCAGATGTTTCCAAGAGACACCAATCAGCTGAATAAGGAACAACACTTTCCCCCGGTGGTTAGATTGGATATGACTCTTTCAGTGCTGTTTCCTCATCCCGAATGCTGGACAAATTGCCACATGGCTTTTGTTTCCTCAGTGAATACCTAAGGTGGCTATTTTTTCTTATTGATGTTTCTTTCAATAATATAGGATGGGCTTTGCCCACAGAAGTGCTCGGGCTTTGCTCTCATTACACCATGCACCAATGTGGGTCTCAGCCTTTCCAGCTGCTGTACATAGTTTAGCACACACTCACTTTGCTGGAGTTTTCTCTCTCAAAAAGGCACATGCCCTGCCAGCACTGCAGAATACAGACAGTGACTTGAGAGTCACCAGCACTGACAAGTGATCACCCACATTGGCTGGATGGGCATACAAGGAAATAGGCAGGAAAGAAAGTGTTTCTTCCCCTTTCTCTCACTTCCTGGCTGTGTATCACAGACTTCAGTAATTTGGATCCTATTCTTTATATGTATTATTCCAGTAGAGGTGCAGGCACCTTCAGCCATCTTGCAAATTAAAATCACTGCTCAGAGGGAAGGAAAAAGCAAAGTCATACATCTTATCTAACTGGGTCTGATGAACTGGCAGGACACAGGCTCCCTGGACACAGTCTTCTCTAATCCCAAGAGAAACATCACAGTCCTACAATGCTTATTTAATCTTGCACTTGTAATCTCAAGGCAAAAACATATCTATGTAATTCCCTTGTTGCTAAAAGCATGATCCAACATTCTGGTTGTTATATGAAGAGTAATTAGTATAAATAGAAGTGCATCAACCACAGAAGAGTGACTTTAAAAAGACCTGTTTTGCTTGATATGGTGATAGTCCACTTAGTGGATTCTATTCAACACCTTTAAACATTCTTAAAAATGGGCATCAAAATTACTTATTGATAGATTTGAAATTGGTATTTTGAAGAGATGTAAGTGGCTTAGATGGAGACAAAAGTCCTGAAGAATTTTCAATAGACTACATCAAAAGTAATATTAAAATAAAAAATTACACAGTGGCACTAAGAGGGTGAACCATCTCCGTGCCATGCCGGAACAGAACAATCACATAATATCCTGAGTTGGAAAGGACCCACAAAGATTATTGAGTCCAACTCCTGGCTCTGCATGTGACAGCCCAAGATTTCCACCATGATCCTAGGATCATTGTCCAAAGACTTTTTGAACTCTGTCAGGCTGGTGCTGTGACCCCTTCCCTGGGGAGCCTGTTCCAGTGCCCAACCACTCTCTGGGTGACAAACCTTTTATTAATATACAAGTTAAATCTGTCCTGACACAGCTTCATACCACTGAGGTCTCCTTGGTTCAGTTGCCTAAAAATCTTCCTCAATCCCTCCGAAGCACCCACCAGTCACATGATTGTAGTGTTACTTTCAGACTACCAAATAAGCCACACTATGAGGACATGTGGCTTGTTCTTATTTGTGCAGGGACACCCGGGAGTCCTGCACAAATAATAGTTCTGGAAATAAAAAAGCAATAATTATTGAGTTTTCACCAGATGACAGACATTTTTACTCTCACAAAAGCATCTCGTGCCAGTGCTGGAACATCAGATTGGCAAGTGTCACAGCTGCTGTATTGACTGCTTCCATATGTGCTTTGCTTGAACATGCAACAGCTTCACTGGCCACACACACATCAGTCAGCTGTGGACTGTTTTTGGGATGGAGATTACAATGCCTAGCAATCTGCAATACTGGTCTTGCTGGATCTTGTTTGCTTAGATAGAAATATCAGACAAAGAACTCAAAAATCCAATTTCCTTCATATTGCGTAAGCTTCTACTCCAACATGACGGAGACTGCTGAAGATAAAATTCTGCTTTCTTTCCTTTGGACAATCAGAAAGTCATACTGTTCTATAAAGGACTGGAAGTTTTCTGGAAGGAAGGATGCTATTTAGTAACTGAAATATGAACAGTCTTATCACATGAATATTTATGAATATCACTTTGAGTGAACATTATACAATAGAAAATTGAATTGGAAGAATTTCATTATGCACAGCATATGTTTGCTGTTTATTCAGACTAGCTGTGAACAATATTAAAAAGAGAGGCATTTATTAAAAATCTGCTAATAGGCAATTTACTCTTACTAGGCTCTGAAAGATGTCTTACACCTAACAGGAGAAATGTGCATGGAACATTTACTGGAACATCCATTTCTACTTCTAATAATCAATGACAGAGTAAGCTGACACTTCAGTGAGCAGAAAAACCAGACCACTGTTTGCCATTGAAACGCTGAGAAACAGAAAAGCATATAATGGGGCTTGCAAATTTTATTCAGGAAAACTTTTGGTAAAATTATTCCTTTTAATTATTTAAAGAAACCACACACACAAGGTACAAAAGCTAACGAGGTATACAAAAGCATCATATGTAGTTGAACTGAGTGACCTGAATTAATATCCTTCTTTTATGTCTGAAACTATTTGTATGACCTTGAAGAATCTTAAGCTCTCTACCTATGCCTAGCTCCAGGGCTTGTACAAAATCCAGCCACATCCTGGATCCTCTATCAGGATGGGGGCACAGATTGCACCATTTTCCTCTTATTCTTCCTAACTGGCATCTCCTGTCTCCAGTGAGGAAAATACCTCCTGGTATTTTCAGCCAGAAAGGAGACAGAGTGCACTCTGACAAGTGGGTATGTAAACTCAGGACCCTAAAGGTTTGCACCTGCACTGCAAAGCAGAGAAAAAACTCTGCTTCAAGTCTCCTTCCATAAAATGGGGCTGGAGTATTCTGTCACTGCATGACAGCTCTTTCAGAGAGAACACAATGCTTGATATTATGTGTTTCACAGCTGAAATTTTAGTTGAAGGCTGTCACATATTTGCTAGTTTTATTTACAGAAACAGATTAACTGTGAGTAATGTCAAAGAATAAACTAATGGGACATGCAAATTTATCTTGGTAGGCATTACATCTAGCAGGACAAATGACACGTGCAATATTTTCAAAATATATTACACACCTAACACACTGAAAATTTGACTTAAGGTTGTATGAACTCCTGCCCTACATTAGACACAGCAAAAATGAGATTTGTAAATAAAATTATTATTAATTTCTCTTGAAATCTTTAGCATTGACTTCATTCTAGTTGGACTTGCACGGTTTTTTAGATAAATTTTGAAGGACTGCTCTAAACTAATGTAGTGACAGTACTTAACTCCAGATTACAGGCACATCTATCCCTGCCTGTTTTTGAAATAGAAAGTGAAGAAACAATCAGAGAAAAAAAAAATCTAAATTCCATGTCTAATGTGTCTAATACAGCAACATAGGAAGTGTGAAACTGGTAAAAAATACAATATGATTTTAACCTCAAAAGGTGAGTTAGGTTCCATTTGATATTCACCAAGACACGTAATGATTACTTCATTCATCCAGAACAATGTAGTCCGAGGTCCTATTTTACTGCTGACAAGTAAAGGCAAGAATGTCTTAAAATGTCTTAGGACTGATTGTTGTCACAACATTGCACTATTATCTGGATACATTTAGTATGTTAGATGAGCTTTTCCTTATTCAATTTCAGATACTCAAAGTATCACCTTCTCTTAAGAGCAGTGTCTCTTCTCTCACTGAAGTCACTAGGCAGCAAGAAGTCCATGAGGCTCTTCCTGCAGAACTGAGCCTGCCCACACTGGAAGTGGGTTTTCCTGGCTGATGCATCAACAAATATCTCCAAGAAATTTCAACATCTTGTATATGTCTTCCTACTCATCTAACAAGGGTGCAAAATATGTTATAAAGAGCACATGCGGAATATTCAACATCAAAATTTTTGATTAACCTAATAGACAAAAAAAAATGGCAACTCATCATATTAAGTCAATTAAATCCTTTGACATCTTTCTGTGAATTTCATATATCTTTTCAGATCGTGAAATAACCCTAACAATGAGATACACAGAGAAATAAGCAACACAATGTATAACACAAACAAAACAAGGATCTAACTCCCTGAATGTACAATACATAAGTGGCAGTTTTATCTGTTTTTATCAACTAAAGCATAAAGTGTGCAATTAATACTATCATAAAATAAGTCATGCTATTTAATAAAGGTTCAAATACTTATTTGTATGCTTAAATATACAGGGAATGTACATCGTTGTGGCCAAGATGTTACCAAATGCTTTCCAAGCGATATTGTCTACCTAAATACAGTGACATTCTTCAAACAAAAGGAAACATCTTTTAACATACAACAAAAATATTAGATTTGTTGCTACACTGGCAATGCTGCCGCTTGACTCCATTATATTTTAACCAATCAAAAATCCTGTAAGAACCACTTAGCTTTGAACCATAAACTTCTGTTAACGTCACAAAGCAGTCATCTCAAATTCATAAAGTTTGCATTGTATAGTGTGTGATTCACATGATATACATTCACTGGAATGTGACACCTTTGCCCTAATATACTACTGGGATCTGATTTCATATTCTGATACTTCCTTTATGAAATCTTACCATGCACAGTGATGTGGGGAAGAACATCTACCAATTAGGAGACTGAGATGGTTCTCCTGCTTCAACTCCCAAAGGAGAAAATAGATGCATACATCAGATAGGAGGAACAAATAATGCAACTACTACACAGACTTGTAACAAGGCTCTCCCTCCCAGCACCACTGACAGAAGAGAACTTTTACAGCTTCCTAAAAGCTTTTCAAGGGCATCTTGATCTAGCTGGACTGCTTGGGAACTGCAAGCAAGGACATAAAGGAACATTTTAAAAAGGCACAGCAGAGCCTTGCTATTGTACGCCTTGGGGACTGAAAAATGCTTAATTTTTTTTCCACTGTGATTTTACTGTGTTCTTAATATTTACATGTTTAGTCCCTTCCTTCCCTCCAGAGTCCTCTCCTCATCTCTTCTTACTTCCTATTCCCCAGATCTTCTCTTCAAATTCATGACTCACTCCTTTTAACTCAAGAAAAAGTTGAAATTATAAAAATAACAATTAAAAAATATTAAAAAGCCAAACTTGAGGTTGAAAAGTGGATTACTTCCTGATACTTGGTTTTTAGGGACTATTTTATGACATCTCTGAATTTCCAAAGATCCAAAAACATGCAAGAAGAAACATGAGACAGAACAAATCAGAAAGGGATATTCGGGGGACAATCCCTGTCATGTAGTAACACTCAAACTGGTAATAGATGGAAAGAAATCCTTTTAGCAGCATGACTGAATTTTGAAGCATTACTGTGTGTCTTCAAGCACACAAAGCTTTAAAATCTATTGGTTTCTGGAGCCATAAAGATTCATGGGAAACACCAGAGCTGACAAATCCAGCTGGTGTCTGGTCACCAGTGCTGTCTCCCATGGCTCAGTATTGGGGCTACTCCTATTTAGTATCTTTACTGATGATCTGGATGAGGGGATTGAGTTCACCCCCATCAAGTTTGCATCAAATGACACCAAGTCAGGAGGGAGTGTTGACCTGTTACAGGGCCACAGGCTTTGGGACAAGCTGTTGGAAAGCTGCCTGGTGGAAAAGGACCTGGGGGTGCTGGTGGACAGCCAGCTGGACATGAGGCAGTGTGTGCCCAGGGGGCCAAGAAGGGCAGTGGCATCCTGGCCTGTATCAAGGACACAAGTGAGCATCCTGTGACCAGCAGGATGAGGGCAGTGCTTTGTACTCAGGCCTGGTGAGGCTGCACCTCAAATCCTGTGTTCAAGTTTTGGGCAAGAAGGACGTTGAGGAGCTGGAGTGAGTCCAAAGAAGGGCAACAGAGGCGGAGAAGGGTTAGGAGAACAACTCCTGTGAGGAGTGGCTGAGGGAGCTGGGGATGTTCAGCCTGGAGAAAAGGAGGTTCAGAGGGGACTTTACTGCTCTCTACAAGTACCTGAAGAAATGAGGTTGTGTGGTCTCTTTTCCCAGGCAACTAGCAGAAGGATAATAGGAAATGGCCTCAATCTCTGCCAGGGGAGATTCAGACTGGTTATTAGGAAAAATTTCTTCACGAAAATTGTTGTCAGGCGTGGGAACAAGTTGCCAAGAGAAGTGATTGATTCACCACCCCTCAAAGTATTTAGATTATGTGTAAGTGTAGCACTTAGGGACATGGTTGAGTAGTGGACTTGGCAGTACCAGGTTAATGATTAGGCTCAAGGATCTTAGAGGTATTTTCCAACCTAAATGATTCTATGACTTATCTGAAGAAGAAAATACAGCAGCCCTGGCTCAGTTAGCCTGCTGGAAGATGAGTGCAGTCATAAGAGGTGCTGGGAAACAGCAAAAACCAGTTCTTCTTGGGAAGGAGGAGTGGAGCTAAATCCACCTGCTTCTCACTGAGATAAACATGGGTCTGGAGGCTGTGTAGACAGAGGTTTGTTGTATTTTAGACAAAAAAATCTTGGCTCATTAGGGGAATATCATTAGTCCTGCCATAAGCCTTCACTTGTGGCCTCACTCTGCCATCTCCAGACCATCATTTTCTTCTTCCTCTCTATTGGCACAAGTATCCCCACAGCCACAGAATGAATCCAACTGGAGAACTGGTCCAAATACCACCCCAGAATGCTAATTTTAAACAAGTTCAGTTCCCTCATCTGAATCACTAAACAAATATCTGTGCCTACTCAATATTTTTTCCAGTGGTGGGGGCAGGAATGTGTGTGCCTGTGAGGTGGCTCTGCCTCCTTGGTTGGCAGGGGTGGGTAACACCAACACCAGCTGCTGGCTTCCCAGATACAGAACTGGCACACTGCAGCTACCTGGCCTGGCAGAGCTGGGATCACTGAGGAGGCCACGTCAAACTACCCTTTCAATCACAGGGAAGGTTAAAATAACAGCCCTAGTATAGAAAGAACATTTTAAAATGTGCTAAAGTAATTTTCTTTATTACAAATCTAGCCAAAGTGAATTGGCTAGAAGCATGCAAAACTTGGAATTACGCTTTGAGATAATGTGCTTTCCAAAAAGTTGAATCTATAAAAGGTTCTTGGATTGTTTAAAAGGAAAAAGACCCCAAAATGGGTGAGAGAGTAACCTATAGCTGCACTGCAGAAATTCAGAGGGTTATTTAAAGCCAAGAATCCCACTAGAACTGACTAGGCTCCCCTTTAGTGTTGAAGCCTAGCCACTGGGAGTGTAGTAAGACTCAAAGAACTAAGACTGCAAGTTCCAGTGGTGTTAACTGGCACCACTTTAATTGATTTTCTGAGCAGTATTTTCTGGCACTTATCTGATTCAATCTTCTGTGGGTGCTAATGCTTTCCCTGTCAGGCAACTCCATGTTCTCCCAGAACCATGTAACTGCACACACAAGTATGCACCTCTTAAAAATCTCTGTGGGTATGCAATATTTATGCCAGCACATATGCAGAACTTGACTTCAGGTTGGATGCTACAGGTCTGAGACCCCTGTGCAAAAGCAAACAGCATGACCTGAACTGCACAGTTTGGGTGTATTTGATGCCCGTTTCTCAGTGAATTTGAGAACCACTACCAAATGCAACACGGATATAACCAGAGGCAGCCAGTCAACACACAACACTCTTGAGCTCTTATAAAGTTGTTTAAATGCCATCACAAAATCATCATGATTTTAGTTTTCAGTACTTATTGGTCTCATTGGGAGTCTGTCTAGAAACTCACCTTCCTGTTCACTCAAGGCCTATCTTAGATGCACCACAGCTAAAATCTTTTATACTAGCACCTTTCCGGGCAGATTCTCTTTCAGAGTAATCTCCTCACAGTTTTGACTTGCCCTTGCTAAATGAGAGTGAGATTTTAACCTCCCCTCACTTAACCATCTCTCCCTTCTGTCCCAATACACAGCCCTGTCCTAGACATGACTATGCCTATGTTTATCTTCTTTGTAGATGTCATGAACAGAAGAGTTTTTATTGGAGCCTCAGCAGTATCAAAAGTTAGTAATTCTTCATCAGAAGAAATACTTTAGGATTTTCTTCAATTTTCCCATTACTATTTCAAATTTGTAGTTCACTGTTGTCCTGTAAATTAATCAGGAAACTTAGCCAGTTCTTCTTGGTGGTATATTCTAACTGGAACTTCTAAACCTGTTGTATACTCAATGGAACAAGACAAAATTCTCTGGTCCCCTCTCTGGATCCTCCAACTTAAGAAGGAAATGGGCTTCTTGGATAAGTCCAGAGGGGGGCACTGAGTGGACAGAGGCCTGAAGCACCTCTTCTCCAAAGGCTGAGAGAGTTGGGATTGTTCAGCCTGGACAAGAGAAGGCTCTGGGGATACCTTCCAGTACCTGAAGAGGGATGGTAAAAAAAGATGGAGAGTGACTTTTTATAAGCAGATAGTGATAGGACAAGTGAATGGTTTTAAATTAAAAGAGGGACTATTTAGGTTAGATGTCAGGAGGAAATTCTTTACTCAGTAGGTGATGAGACACAGGAAGAGCTTGCCCAGAGCTGTGGCTCCCTCATCCCTGCAAGCATCCAATGCCAGATTGGATGGGTCCCTGGGCACCTGATCTAGTGGGTGGCAGAGGGCTGGAACTACATGATTTTTAAGGTGCCTTTCAACCCAAACCATTTTATTATTCCATTTTTTCCCTTGATAAATAACCATATCTTTTCACCACACTATTAACTTGGAATATAGTAGTGCTTGTTTTGGTGACAACCCCAACATTGCTGTGAGAAAATTTCCTTTCTCAACCACTAATGCACAATCTGAATTTTCCCCTAACCCTGATTTGAGTTTTGTTTGGATACTTCCTGGGGATTTTTATTTGAAATAGAATGAAACTAAGCAATTACAGTATAAATAATACCATCTAACATTTCTTAGATAAATATACAATTCTTAAATCTCTGTTAAATCTTTGAAGTTTCAAAGCCAGTGGCTCAGTAGAACACTCTTAGTCAGAGTTGGTTAAAATGATATTTTTAAAAAATATGCACGACATGGCAGTCGAAAGAGATATTTACAAAATTTCCTGTAAAGTTTCAGAAAAACTCTGAGAACAACAGCATGAGGATTGGGCAAACATAGTTTGGAAAATACAAGAACAACGTATGTAGGTACACCTGACTCCTACCAAGTGGTCACAGTGGGTATGCAGCTGACTTAAGCCTTCAGTGACTAAAGCCCACCTTCTCATGATACCATCTGAAAATAAATAGTGGGTCTATGGCTCATACATCAAGATTTCCCAAACACTTCCCATCAACTTTGATTTCTAGATATTTCAGGGAATCTGCATATCCTTCTTGGAGAGTTGGGAGGCAAACTTCATGCCCTTATTTTCCAGTGGTAACTTTGCTTCTTGGAGTTTTTCATCAGGCAAACCCCACAAACAGTTTTTCCAGAATATTAAAAGTAATTGAGATAATGAAAAGCTAATAGGCTTTAGCTTAGAGGGTTGCAAAGAATAGCCTGCCATTATTCAGAAAGCCCTGTAATAGAGCACCTTGTTAATTAGAGATGATTCACAGATGACTTGCAATAGATTATGGTAGTTCTGAATAGCAATGATATTTTCATATTGAGCTCTTATGTACTCAGGAGTAATGAAGCTTTAATTTTAATTAAAAGAAAGCTTTTTTTTTCAAGCCTGTAGGTCCAAGCAATACTGAAGTACAGAAAATTAGCATCTTTTACTAATTTTCCATATTTAGAATGCTGCCCTTTATAGTTTTACTTTCATAATGTTCCCTACCAGAGGACAACTAAGCACCTGAATAGCAGCTGTAGATAAGAAGGCAATATGATTGTCTCTTTAATTGGAGAAGCACACAATGGGGTGAGAAGCTGCTTGCTCAAGGCCTCTCAGCAAGTCTGTGATGGAGTTATGAACAGAACTAGGTTCATTTGAAATACAGGATTATCCCCTTACATCTCCATGCCTCATCACAGGACACCATCTGCCACACCGATGGGCATTCACTGCTTTAGTTGTGATCATTACAGTGGTACTGTTTGACATTATAATGACCCACTGCTACTGATAAAGGGATTTCCATGCTCTGTCACTTTCCCTCTTCATTTCCCTTAACACCTTCTCTTGCCTTTTGCTGGGGAGCTTACAGTGAATTGGTCCAAGGAACACACACACACATTTTCTGGTGGTTTAGGTCCCCTGAACTGACCCCCAAGGATCTGAATGAGCTTCAGTACCTGAGCAAAAGGAGATGCTGGGAGCATGCACGAGCAGAATGACAAGTCTGTGCCCTTCCAGAACAGCTGCCCATGGGGTGGGCTTAACTGCACTGCTAAACAGAATCTCACTTTTTCAGCATTCATTTTACTTGAAGCCTTCTTTAAACTGAATTGAAAATAATTACCCTCATCACTGACAAAACCATGATATTTTGTTTTAGATCTGTCAGAGGTCTATGGCAGGCTTTCCATAGGCAAGGCAGGCCAGCCTGTGCAGCCAGCAGCACACAGGAGAGCTGCATGGATAATGCCAGCAGTTGTCAGCAGCCCTGTGGCCCTGATGAACCCAGTGCTGACTTAGGGCAGGAATGCTGGGGCTACCACACTTCTTCCCAGGATTTCCCATGGCAAATACACACATGTGCACACAGGAGCTCACAGCAGTCACACAATTTGCTGTGTGCACCCTGTGCTGATGCACAGTGGAGCTCCAGAGCATGCAATCACACAGACCAGCACCAACAGCAACCCCTTCTGTCCATTCTGTCACCAGGTCTCTTCCTGTCACCCCAGGCAGCTGCAAAGCATCATTGAACTGCAAGGTTGCCATGACCTGAAAGTGACATTAACTACTGCATTCAAAACGTTGATGAGAAGCTCTTAATTTGCCAGTTGTTGCAGGCAATGACACAACACCTCTATCTCTCTTTAGAAAAGAAGGAATGGAGAATGTCGAAGCAGCAATGGCATTTTGCCTTCTGAAATTTCACCACAAAATTCCCTAAGATTTCTTACCATTATATAGATTTGGAGGATTCAATATTGTGAATTACTGAGGGAAAATAAAAGCAATAATTGATGAAAAACTCAAACAATTAAACCTCCAAACACAATCCCTCTCCGTCTGCTCATCCAGTAGTGTATGCAGAAAAAGCCAACCAACCAACCAACCAAAAAAACCCAAACCAAACCAATCGACATCAAACACCACCATCTCCTTTCGCCCCCAAACACATGCAGATTTAAATATTGTTTTATATTGAGTGGACAGAAAAGAGAGTACACAACATAAATGCAAATATTTAGCCTTACTTCTCATTTAGGACTCACGGCAATACACAGTGTCATTTTTTCACTTAATTCAACAGAGTGAAATATAAGCAAGTAGAACTTTGCCTAAAGCTACCTGCATCATTCAGTGTTCCCAGGATCAAGCTGTCAGCTCGTCAGAGAGGACACATGTTCTCTATATAAGCATTAAGCACATATTAGGTGCTTGAGTAACCCACAAATAACAGTGCAAAAATCAATAATTACTGCAACCTAATTTGAGAAACAACAACATTCCACAAAACATGGAAACAACTAATTGGAGATTATGACTAATTTGTAAAAGCACAGATAAAGAAATCAGAACCTTTAATTATTTCAAATATGGGAAAACAGTTACAGATTATTTAATAACTGCATGTTTCAACAATTTGCATTTCATATAGCTGGTTTCACTGTATATCTAATAATAACATGTTATATTTAACAGCACGAGCTTATCTTTCCTTTATTTTTCACTCACTACAATAGTGGTTGATTATGCTTTCAAATGCTTTTTTGTCTTATTCATTGATCTGAGTTTTACCAGATTCCAAATTAAAGAAAATCTCTCTTTATGTTAACAGCCAGCTAAATTTAATTCAGGGAAGTCTAAGATAATCAAAGCATGCTCGAGTGTAAGCTGTACTCAGCCTTCAAGCACATCTATCGCTCAATAACCAGCACAATTATAACTGTATTTTTCATTTATCACTGAATCTTTGTTATAGTTTCAACTGAAGACTTTCCTTTTTCAGTGAAAAGCTTAGGTGGCTGAAAAATCTCTCAAATCTTAAGAAATCGTTGCCTTGATGCACTGCCCCTTAAAAGCCATTTTATATTAAAAAAAAATATTCCTGTGAGCAACTGATGATGCAGCTTCATTATAAACCATTTTCCAAAATTTTTTTCGGATGCAGTAAGCTTACAAGTGAGAAAATAAGTGGTAGTAAGTACCCTGATGTTTTGCTCTATAAAAATTTCAGCAAACATGGAGTTACAAAACAATATGTTTAGTTTCCTAATCTCTTCATGACACACACACAAAAAAATAAAACCAAGCCCAAACTAAATCTACCACAAGAAATCATTATACAGCTATACTTCTATTGTTCAACATAGTATTTAAGATTTCCTATGTCATTGCTTCTGTCAGCTCACAGAGGTTTGTCAGAACACGCTAAAAAGACTCTAACATAAATTTCTGAAAGAATTTGCTTTTGCAGGACTGTTATTTTCTTGTATTTTTAGCATATGACCTCCTCATACAGGAAGGTACATATATGTGACCTCCACTGTGTCTGAGGAGATGCAGAGTCACGCTACAGCTGCCATACCAGACTCATGTCATCACAACATTCAGCTCATTACAGCTCCTGTGGGACTTTCTTAACAATCCAGGCACTAAAGATTCAATGTTTAGAAGGATGTAGTTTGAAAAAGGTCAGAAAAAGAAAGATAAAATTCTCTAAGTGAAAAATAGTATCTCTCATACCTAGAAAATAAGATGGAATGGTAATACTTAATTTTAAAGCTTATTTTTATTAGCCTTTTGTTTAAAATGCCTTTTGTCCATGTTATCTGTTCCATACTCTTTCCTGGACCTAGGTAAGATGCTGCACGTTTACTTTGCAATGAGTCCTTTCCACAGCAATAGTTAAACAATAGATAACATGACATATACACATTTACCAGTTACTGCTTTCTTTGCCTCTAAGCACAATTTTTCAAAACCATCACCATCATCCTTTCCCCTTGTATAACTAGGTTTTTCCAAAGGGAAAGCTGGATATTTGAGTGGAGCCCTCATTCTCTGTGATATCAAAGGCTTTACTGCTACTGTCCCCACAGAAGTCTCTGTTGGTTGTGAAGGATCCATGAATTAAGGACTCTTCCTTTAATAGGAATTTCTGCCCAGTGATATAGATATGACAGACACTGGGTATGCACAGCCACATGTGGTCCAATAGCAACAGCTGAATGTGTAAAATAGACATGTCCAAATTAAATGAGGAAGGGATCAGAGAGAGTCCAGAATAAAGAAAGGTAACACTTTAATTTCAGCCCACAGGACTGGTAAACACAAGATTAGAAGATGATTAACTCATTAAAATAGACGCGCTTTTGATATTTTGGTTTTGCACACCTGGCCTGGGAAACTTAATTGGACCAGTGTACAGCTGTCAGACTTTCTACTTGGGTGATGCTGCTAAGCATTCACATAATGTCAACTATTTTTCAAAGACAAATTCCTAAGTTTTGCAGCTTTCACTTTTCACTAACAGTAATTGGCTCTATAAAGTTCTCGGAACACTACTGGAATCTATTAGGCTGAATGACTCAAAAGCATGCACAAGAATTAGCTTTATATTCTTCACTCTGAGTACACTGCCAGCTGGGCATGGTTCTGCCAAGTAGATAACTTTGTCCACTTGAAACCAAAGTCAGCTAGTGCAGTGGAGGGCATTCCTCATGTTCACAGAACATGAATCCACATACCAGCAAGGAGAGCAGTAATGTTACTCGCTTGGTTTCTGAATGACCAACACATATTAATTTCATATTATTGTCACTGCATGGAAAGCCATGAACAAATACAACCTTTTCCCCTGCAAACCCCAAAGGTCTTCTGCAGAAAGAGTGAGTAAAAGCAATGTCACTTCTGCTTCAGGTTTTCATTGTTCTCAAGTTTAATTTGACTTTCAGTTAAAGCAATGCTTTAATTCTCTACCAAATGCAGGATCTTCTAAAAATTTCCTCCATTGGAATGACAATTTCCATTTGGAGCATTTTCCCCTCTCCTATAAGCCACAGAATTTTGACATATGCTAATCACTGGACTTGATTGACAGACAACCATGGGGAAAGACATATTCCCAGCTCACAAAACAGGGCATAAACTTGCGAGGTCAGAAAAGGTATGGCATGCTGGGGACATTATGCTTGTGTTCAGAAGCTAGAGAGTCCTCCTAGAAGCCAATCCAATCAACAAGTCCCTATGCAAAGGTTGAAACTTCCTAAGAGTTTTAAGCATTTTTATTAAAAAAAATAACAAACCCACAACAACAACAAAAAAACCCAAAAACAAACAAACAAACAAAAAACCCACCAAAAAACAAATTAAAAACAAATTCAAAACAGATCACAGAAAGATAGCTTAAGGATTTCCCATGTGATTTATGTACATCTTGTCACCGAGGTAATTATAAGCAATACAAACATCTTCAAATATTAGTTTCAGTTTACTAGATTGGTAACCCAAACAAGCATTAGCACCCACTCAGGAGGTCAGATTGATTTCTTCTCAATACCATAGCTTTCAGAAGCTACCCAGCAGCAAATTCACTCAGACTTTCTGCTAGAGAAAGTCAGGAGAGCAGATTTTCTATTAGTTCCTGAGAAAGTATTGCTTTTTATTTTTCTTCAGGCATCTCAGAGAGGGAACAGGAGAACAGTGAAGATTAGAAAAGGTTTCAGATAAGAATTAACTGGATGGGTTGATAACTTTTAGGTATTAAAATTTTGGGTTACTTATTTCTGGTCCAGAATGAAATTGCAGGTTTTGCTTAAAAAATAAAAATTGAAACAAATTTTAAAGAGAGTGAGGAGTACAAATGCATTTACAGAAAATATCAGAATATTCAGAATATAGTACTTAAGCCAGTTTTTGTTGGAGAAAAAAACAACTTGAGAACAAATTACTAAGTATCTTTCTTATGATACTCTTCACTATTGTTCCTGCAACAGTCTCATAGCAAGGAAAACAAATGTAAATTTTGTTCCTGCAGAATGACATAGATGACCCCATAATGAAAGAGAGCAAAATGTTCCACATAAATCTTTGCAGGACTGAGTCCTGTAACACTCTAATCTATTTCTAATTCCCTAAACCACTATGCAGATGACACAGCAGAATTAGACACACATCATCTGAAAAGACAGCTATGCAATAATGGAGATGTTCAGAATCAAAACAGGGTCAGTACTCAGTCCCTTATCACCAGATCTCAAGGATTTCTGTGCTTCTCTGCTTGCAGATTTAGGATGTGATCCTGAATGGCACTTACTCCCTCTTGCACCTCAATTTTCACGCAGGAGAAATTTGCATGCAAAGGCAATGAGGTGTGTGATGCTCAGGGAAGTTGGTCTGTAAGTGCCTTCATAAAACTCACCTGCCACATCCATCACAGAGTGCTTTTTAGCACCTTCCAAGTTTAGCCCCTTCCCTAATCAAAGTACTTTACATGCATTAGCCAGGGTTATTCTTCAAGAAAGGGTAATATAGATGACATCCCCAACAGCCAAGCAAATTCACACTCACATATGAAATTTCTCTTCATTAAAATAGCACAGGGCAGAACATTACAATTAACAGAACCATTACCCTTTAACTAAAACCTCCCTTGACCGGCCCCATCAGCAGAAAGATACCTAAAAGTGGATGGAAATTCAGTTTGCACCAACCTATACCCCCTCCTAATCACCAGACAAAAAGCCAGTTAAAGTGGATGAAGCTCCCAGTGCTCACAAAGACATTTCTCTTTTCTGTTTGACTCCTAGGAGTACAAACTGACTCATCTATAACACTTGATCAGTTTTCCTGCTACGTTGTCAGTTCCCATGGCTGTGACAGAACGTTTGGCCCTCGGTTGGGCCAAGGAAGCCTGAGCAGCTTAGCTGCCATCTGTGCCTTTGGGAGCGCCCGTGTCCCTATCGGCGCCGCTGGCGCGCGCCAGCACAGCCCGCTTTGAAATGCGGTGACTGCTCAGAACCAGGCTCACAACTGCAACAGAGAATTGGTCTTTGGAAAAAGAGTCTTAGTATCTTCCCTAATCATTCCGAAATATAGTGGAAAAGCCTTTCTGAGGAGTAGGGGAGACTGTGCAATGTGTCTCTCAAAGGCTTCATTCTATCAAAGAGAAGGTATAAAAAAGCAACAGAGCCAAATCTTAAGTTATTGATTAGTTGCTGACATGCAACGAAGTAAAGAGATGTGGATACTCTGCATCAATTGATTCAAATTCAAAACAAGTGCACTATAAAGGCTGAGTTTTGAATTTGAGCATTTTGAAGATGCACCTCATCTTGATTAGGAGCATTAATAAAGAATGATAGCTTCTCTAAAACACTAAAGTTACTTTATATAGTCACCTGACATATGTATAAAACCTGTATATATTAATTCAATATGATTTTATGAGCTCACTCTCATTTTTTTTTTTTTTAAATCCCAAGGGAAAAAGCTAGTACGACCTTGAAAAACTATGTGAAAATAAATTCACACCACTGAACAAGAATTGCTACTTTGGGCTATGTTTCTACATTATTCCAAGTATCTATCAGAGGGCTATAAAATAAAATTTAACTTATTTTGCATATTAATTATAGTTTTATTCAGAGTGTTAAGACATCATTATCTCATAGTAATCAAAACTTTTAAAACAAGGAAATAATCTAATACACTTGAATTATAATTTGTATAGGGAATGCATGAACATTTAGTCTCATCTTCATCTTAAATAATATATTAGTCACAAATAGTGTTAATATGAGCTGTGAATAATGCAGTTTGTATTCACACTGACTCACAGCAAACCCAAACTGAAGAGAGAAAAATATTACTTTGGCCAGCTGTGTAACTGAGCTCAAGCTTCCCAGAAAACTTTGAGTTTGAGGCTAAGGCAAAGCACAAAAAGACTTGGTCTCACCTAAGCCTTTAGTACAAGGTCAAGAGTGACTGGAAAACAAAAAAGTTCAGTAGGATAGTGTCTGGGTTTAACTCTGAACATGTTTGCCTGTGTTGTTGCAGATGATGAGATATAAAGGCCAGTCCCCAACAGGGGCACCAGGGCTCCTGACAGACATGCCCCCACTGCCAGCTTCTCCTTCCAGATCCTGTCTTTGGTCACAAGGAGCTCCAGCAAAGCAGAGACAGACTCAGAGTACACAAGACAAAGAAAGTAGACTTGGATCACTCCAGCCATTAACATGATCTATCTGTATCACCTCAACTTCAAAGAGCAAACCACACAGCCTACTCCCAGCTCTGAAGGGCTACAAGGACAGGAAGCAGCAAATACACAGGACAAGAGGGAGTATCACACTGGCCATGGACCCCCAGAGAGCACTGGGTCCCACACAAGTTCTATTTCTAAACATCAGCTCCAGGCAGGAGGATCTGCCTCTCCTTGTCCTGAAAATACCACCACCTGCTGTAATTTCATCCCCTATAAGACAAGTATAAAATTTAATTTGAGTTGATTCTCTTCCAAAGATGGATAGAGATTAATCCTCTCTGATGGCAGAAAAGAAATTGCTGATATTCTGGATTTATTTTGTTTTTTGGAACCTTGTCATTTAATGAATGAATCAGAGGTGACAAGGCTAGGAGAACAGGGAATTCATTAACACCCATCAACATGTGGTATACAATATGCTAACTTCAAATTTGTCATTTGTACCCCAACTCAGACATGTTTCTTTAGTACAAGTCAGTTAAAGAAAAACACAGCAGTTTGCATATTTTGTCAGATTGAAAAATGGAGCAGTGAATTAAATTGGCAGTGGCAGCACTGCAGAACCACTAGATGAGGAGGAGGAGGAGGAAGGAGTTTGTGATGAGCCCCACAGAAGCAATGGTCAGAACTGAAAATAAATTGCCCAGCCACCAGCAGCTGGGAAACACCTACAACTTCATGAGGGTGACAGCAGAGATCCTCTCTGCACATCAGGAGGCAGAACCTGAAACAAGAAACTCCTTCTGTTTGCTCACTATCCCCTTTTCTCCTCAATGCAACTTCAAGAGAAAAATACCCTCCTAACTTTCCAACATAAAAGTTTCTACTCTTAGAAACAGTTATTGCAGAACATGGCTGGGTCAGGCACTATATATGACCTAATAACTTGTGAAAAAAAATTCTGCAGAAGGTCAAAGTTCAGACAGCCTTTATTACATATCTGGCAGAGCTCCAGGAATGTTTTACAGGCTCCTCAGGACTCCACAACCTTGCTCACGACAGGACTAGCTACAGTGTGTAACAGGGAATCAGAGACCTGACATTACTTGTTTTGTGCCATTTCTTCTCACTGTGGGATTCAGCTTGTTCAGCAAACCCAGCACAGCCCCTGTACTAACCAGCTGATCTTACCCTGTTAGTAGAAATATTTTCAATCTGTATGAAGAACTTCAGGGGTCAGAGACTACAAAGTAAGAGCAGACTGTGTAACAGATAACCAAGATGTTGTAAAATGCTGTAGTACGTATTACACTAAAATGTAACCCGCAGCCAGGAGCTATAAGAAGATTTTTTTAGCTTTTCAAAATGGAAAAAGTGTGAGCTAGTAGACAGCATGCAATATCATAAAATTTTATTTTGATGCATAATCAGATCAGCTCCTATCCAAAGCAAGGAAACTTGAGAACAAGCTACAATTTGACAATTATAGGCCTGTCCATTCCTTACTGTTTTTAACATAATGAAAATAATAGCTCAAACCAATATTTGCTTCAAGGACTCTGACCTCTTAGTCAGAAGTAAAACAATCAATGAAGGAATTACATTAAATACATACTGAATTACTATTTAATACATACTAAAAATACATTTTAAAATCATCTGTCTAGAGAGTTTCAAGTGACTTCTCTATTGCATATTGTGGCATGAAGTGATTACTCCGTGTTCTTTCTTCTGACTCTGAGTCAAATTATAAAAAATAAAGAATTCTGTCTGGAGGACAGAAATGACCTTGTGGCACTGCAGCCAAAGTGAAGATTTTCTGCTTGGGAAATGGCTTATCAAGACTTACTTTTCAATTTTAAGCAGTACAAAATGGATTTTTCATAACTAGTAATCTAGATATACATACATGCATTTAATGATCTTCCCTCTAAACTTGCTGTATGTACCCAAAATCAACTTCTAAGTCCATTGTACAGACTGAATACATTTTAAATAGTTCTTCCTGACTTTAGCTGGAAAACTAATTTTTAAGAATTAATACTCTAAATGTAGACAGATGAGAAAAAGAGCAATAATTTTCAGAACTAAATACCACAAAATTAATGAAGAAAAGGGGGTTTGCAAAGACAGTCAAGCTCCCATTCTCCAGCTGAGTAACGTTTGGAAAGCTGGTGGGGGTGGAAGCAGAAATTTAGACAATTTTTAGAGAAAGTAGTTTTCTTTAAAAGAAATAAATATAGTGTGGAAAAAAAATCCCATCCTGAACCAGCAAATCTTTGGTTACTTGTAGTCCCTGTATATCATTAAAACACATTTCCCTACTGGAATATTTGCTATTCAGTTATGAATCTTTCCACTAAAAAAATAATTCAAATAGTTAACTCTAGCAATACAAAAGGTGCAGGCTGACTTTTGCCTCGAACAAAATGAGCACAAAATGAGCTGGCACATGTTTGTTGAACACTACATCTGAGAAAGTAAGTACAGGCTTTCCTGAGGATGCAGCCTGTCCAGCAGACCCCATGCAACCCTCCTCACACCTGGGGAAAAGCAACAAGATACACAATGGAAATCTCCAGGCCTTTAGGGTGCAATCTTTAGGCACCTTGCTCCACCAGAGAACACTGCCAAAATTGCATACACTGCACCTGGTGGCACTGAGGGAAGCTAGGCAGGCACCCTAGGAAGAGGCTGGAGATAGTGGAAGACTACATAGATGGATGACCATGTAAATTGGTTTTCCCATTGCCTTTCTAAAAATCAAAACAGCCCAAGAAAAGCCCACAGAGCTATTCCTTGAGCTGTGTCACTTCCTTAAACATTCTGAAACTAACTCCTGAAAAGAGACAGAAGCTGAAGGATCTCTGCCAGCTTGTCTTTTTCAAGTTGCTGCTCTTTTCTGCTCATTTTACTTACCTGTTTCAAGAACAGGGCTTAGGTCAGGTCAACCTGTGATGTACCAGGAATCAGGTGACAGCTGATGTAATTAGGTGAGCCAAATCAACACAGGAGGAACAGGGATATGGGTCATAATTTTGGAAGATTAATGAATATGTATCCCTGCAAGGTCATTTGCCAGAAACTGAATCTCAGCAGTTTGCTGCAATTTTACTGCTGCCCTGCTTTACTCTAGAGCAGAGAAATGAAAACATGCAATGCTGTGAGTGTAACTAGGTGACTCAGTTTGTTGATACATTTTAATATTTATGCTGTTTAATAAATGTCTTGGAAAATGAAACTAATGTTCATGTCCTGTTTGGTAGATGTGGTAAGAAAAGCAGTGTATCTCTAAAGATTTTCTTAGGACACAGCATGATATCTCTAAGACATGGAATTCTTCTAAGCAGGTATCCATTATGATGTTTTCTTGTGCCACCAGCAGGGTAATACAACGCTAGTTCAATTTATAGTTTTACATTTTAGAAATAAAATGTAAGTTGTTTGCATTTATACTTCAGATTTTGCTGGTAACACTCTCGGTCTCCATCACATTTCCAGGTTAGAAAACCAAATAGATTGAATAGGAATATAATAATTTTTCAACTTTATACAGGCTATACTAGCTTGAAAAGTCTCAAAACTGCTTTCCCTACCAGGAGAATTATGTGTCCTGGGAGAGGACAGCCAGCGAACTACTGGGGGGTCAAGACTGTCATCACTGCCAAGGGTATATGGCAGCAAGAGCACAGAGAGCTGAGATCTGTAGGTGCAGGAGGAGAAGCAGAATCACAGAGATGCAGGAGGAAAAGACCCAAACATAACAGTTGGAATAGGATCCACAAAAGGGAGGCAAAAAGCTAACTGTTTTCAGAACCAGGTTGGTAAGAAAGGCACAGAGATGGTGGCTCAGCTAAGCAGATGGTGTTCTCCCAGCACAGCCTGCATGGAGAGCTTTCCATCTGCTAGCACATTCAAAACAGACTAAGGAGGGAATTACGGGACTTCTAGCATAAACAACGTTTTTAATACTCTCTGAAAAATATTTGATTTCATGTTAACATTCATGAACTCGGGCTGTGCAGCCCCAGAATTACTCAGGAGAGGCTGAAAGGATTAGCAGGAGCAGCAGATTGCTTCTTTTGGTGTGCAAAGTCACAGCTATCACACAAGCTGCAGAAGGAACTTCAGCTGTTAGCAAGACAAAATGGTTCTGCTGTTGCTGTTTTCTTCAAAAGAAATGTTAGGTAGCTAGAGACACACACATACACACGTGCTTATCGAACTATATGTCTTTTCAATTGTCTTGGCAGGTATGGGGCATTTTTAATAAGGGAAGTTTCTGCAGTTAGGATGGTATCAGAGGTATGTAAAGAACCAGCTATCTCCTGATCATTGCTTCCTCAGAAGCAAGGTGGCTGGTGAAGTCCCACACCAGGATGGTGGCACATGCACAGCTAGCAGAGTCTGCGACACAGGTTCAGCATGGCACATAGTTCATTTCTTTTCCTATAACTCCAATTATTATTCTATGCTTGTGTGAACTGAAAAAAATAAAAATTCAGGCCCCAGTAACAGATTTGTTTAGTTCATGACTTTTTCTGCAACATTTTTATGATGTATTGGTGACATAGATAATGCCATCTAAGGAGGGCTGGGGCACAGTCTCTTGGAGAATATCTTCAACTTTTAACTGGAGAAAAGAGCTAAGCAGCCTCTAGGCAGCATCTGAGAAGAAGAGCACATATTACCCTCTCCCAAGTCCTTGAACAAGCATCTCTGACAAAAGCATGAGCTGCTGCTGCTGCGAGTTAAGTTCTCAGGGCTAATGTATAAACCTCCTCACTTCTGACCATCCTCTGACAGTTGTTACCCACCAAAACTGCCACAGTCCTGCAGCTGCCAAGAGTCCCTAGGGAAATACATAAGGTAGCAAATTCCTGAACACACCTTCTCTCTGGGCCAGGGCAGCCCTTACTTGCTATTCCAAAAGCAAAGGTTAACTCAAAGAATTAAATGAGATGACAGCAATTCTATTTTACTTTTCTCTTTATATGTAAACAACTAAGAAGTAGCTGACAGAATTAAAATGTAAAAAAACAAGGCAAAACTAATTGGTATGGTAATGGGGAGATATTAGGGAAGAACACATGTATCAGAACTGGTGAATATGGCAAAATGAATGGAGAGTACTTAGGCATATCAGAAGAGACTTTTCAAGAGTATGACTTTTTAAAATATACTCCAATTATGTCAGTAACATGAGGTTAGAATATTTTACATGAAATTAAAACTGCTTGGATCATTAAAGGTTTAAAAAATTCTGCTTTGACAACAGTACAAATCATATAAATAAAAGCCACTTTAAATTTCCAGTTGTTTTTCTGGGTGAAAGAGCACTTAATGTTGCTGGAAAATCCATTAAGCAACAGCAGTCATTTCCTAAACCTGGTTTACACTAGCACTCTTTACAAAATAACATCTTTAGGGACTCTTTAAACTTGCATCTCAGAGTCAATGCAATATTCATGGATTGCAGTATTTTTTTGTGGCTCTTCCTGTAGTTAATTCTGTCATTCCTCTATCTTCACTATTCAGGAAAGCAAAATTTAAATCAGAATTTTAAAAAATATATTGGGAAAGTCATCCATATGTATACAAGTGGTTTGTAAACTTTTTGTAAAACCCAGAAACATATTTTACAATATTTGTTACAGTGCAAAACAAATAGCAGTTGAATTTTCCCCTTGCAAAACAGTTTTCCTGCCCTTAGAGTCTGCAACACAACACGTGGAAGCATCTGAAATACATAAGTAGAGAAGAAGAAAATAAAAAAGATGCTCAGTGGTGAGAAAAAGCTGTCTGAGGAAGGGCACTGAAGCAGCAGCAGTCCTCACTGATGTCTAGATGTCCATTCAACAAGAGCAGCTATTTTAAGAATAACTCTGGAGACAGTTCAGAACTTCAATTAAGCACCTGAAAGCACCTAAATAATTTTCAGGGCCAGACAACATCACCCTAAGCTTGGTCTGCCTAGCCCCTTTAATCACACCTACTGCTACATGGCTTATTCCCTGAACAGAAACATGATTTGTAGAAGAGCACACATGGAAGCACCAAGGGACAGAAAGAACCTGGTCTACAGTACCCTAAGGCTGGTGAAATCTCTTTTTACAAATCCTCAAACAGGCTTCCTTTCTCCTCACAAGTTGAGGGAAATTACCTGCAAGCAGGAAAACTGTAAATGTAACTCTTGCTCTCATTTTGAGAAATCAAATAATTTGGTACCTCAGACTGTAACTGTCAATGCTGCTTAAGTGCCAAAGCTGAAAAATGACTACAATTCTAAATATATGTCTTCCCAGAAAAGATAAAAAGCTCAGTTTTCACTGAATCCAGCATATACACCACTATTATTTTTGCCTCCAAATTCTCTACAGGCTGAGTACATGGTATCACAGGTAAATGGAAGGGAAGACAGGCTGTGGAAATTGCTGAGAACTAGGAAGAATGCTCTGATGAATGACAGGCATGCACAGCTACACAGCTAGTGAGTTTTTGGGAGCTGCTGCCAGACAGTGAGAAGCAGCACAAAGCTCACTGCAGCAATGGCACTGCTCTCCCCTTACAGGAGCAGCTCGAAGGGGAAGCAGTTTTCTCATGTAAATCATGCTGACAGATGGTTTGCTTCAAGAGTGTGGTGGGGAAACTGCACAGATATCCTAACATTCATGCAACTGTAAAGGAATTGGATTGGTCAATTCCTTTTCCGTAGAAAATTACTTAGAATAACAACTTCAAACCAAGACACTACTTTTTCAAACAGCTTTATAGGCTACACATGACTTCCAGAGAATTTTAACCACAGATGTTTTACTGTTTTGCATAATAAATTAATGGTCAAAAGATTAAGTCATGCCTAGATAATAGGAGGGCATTTAAAGCTGGTCCAAACCTTCCAGATGCTTTATTCTTTAGCTTAGCCTTAGGGGACACATCTGAAAGCATGCACCAGCCAGGACAGATGGCAGCCAACACATTCCTTGAGTCATACACCCTTGCTTATGCTAGGTCATGATGAGTGCCTCAAGGCAGTGAATTTGAGCTACCATCAAGTCACATAATATGTGCCCAGCAGGTACCATCCAATGCTCATTTCATGTAAATTAACCTGCCAAAGGAACATAAATTATTGCCTTCCTCTTTTGTTCTACATAGTTAACAGTTCCTAAGGGGAACCATAAAATGCTCACCAAGCTTGGTGACAGACTGAGTGGTCCCAGGGTAACACTCAGCAAAAAGCTGTGGTTGAGGGTCAGCATTGAGACGCCTGGTTCTTCTAAAGAACAGCCTGGAGAATACTGGCATGAAATCCTAAAGCTTAGTGATCATATTGACTGAAAGCAGCTCCTAAGTAGAGAAGTATGTAGGTGATCACAAATTCTGCATAGCAGAAAGGAACCTCATTTACTCTCTTCCCTTCGGGCACTGGTTGCTCCCTACGCACTTTCAATGGTGATTGCTCTAAATCATGAAATCTGCCTCTGCAGGCTGGCTAAAAGGCCTCAGATGCCAACGTTTCCTTCTCAGTATCATATTTCATAGCAATAAGGGCCCCATTGCTACCACTGCATAGTATTCTAAGGAGCCAAAAAATATTCACAAATAAATATTGACCCATCTTACCTGCACTTCAAAGGGCATCACTGTACCTATTAAAAAAAAGTAGAAAGGAGGACCCCAGGAACTAGTGACCCCAGTTCTGTCCCTGGGAAGATCATGGAACGGAACCTCCTAGAAGCTGTGCTAGGCATGTGGAGGACAAGGAGATGATACAAGACAGCCAGCATGGCTTCAACAAGGGCAAGTCCTGACTGACCACTCTGTGATGGAGTGACTAGATCAGTGGACAAGGAAAAAGCTATGGATGTTGTCTATCCCAGCCTCTGTAAGCTCTTTGACATGATCTCCCATACTCCTCTCTAAACTGGAGAGATATTAATTTGATGGGCAGGCAGTTAAGTGGATGAGGAATTTGTTGGATGGTCACACACAGAAGGTAGTAGACAGTAATTACAGGTCCAGATGACAAATGGTGACAAGTGGTGCTCCCTCAGGGGTCCGTACTGGGACTGTTTTGAGATCTCCATCAATCACATGATGGCATCTAGCACACCCTGAGCAAGTTTGCCCATGACATGAAGCTGAGTAGTGGAGCTGACACATCTGGGGAATCAGATGCCATCCAGGGAGACCTGGACAAGCTCAAGGGCCCATGGGAACCTCCTGAGGATCAGCAAGGCCAAGTGCAGAGTCCTGCACCTGGGTCTGGGCAACTCCCAGAATCAATAGAGCCTGGGGAAGAAAGGGCTGGTCTGAGAGCAGCCCTGCTGAGAAGAACTTCTAGGTACTGGTGAATGAGAAGCTGAACTTTAGCTGGCATTGTGTGCTTGTGACTCAGAAAACCTTATCCTGGGCTGCTTCAAAAGGAGCTTGACCAGCAGCTGAAGGGAACTGATTCTTCCGTCCCTATCTGGCTTTTATGAGACTCCACCTGGAGTAATGCAACTGCTGCAGACTCATCAGCACAGGAACAACATGGACCCATTGGAGTGGGTCCAGAGGAAGGTCAGAAAAATGGATGGAACATTCTTATGAAGACAGATTAAGAGATCTGAGGGTGTTCAGCCTGGAAAGACCTCATTGCACCCTTTCAAAACCTAAAGGAGGCTCATAAGAAACATAGCGACAACTTTCTGTCTGAGCCTGTTGCAATAGGACAAGGGGTAACTGTTTTGAACCAAAAGAGGGTAGATTCAGACTAGATATAAGAAAGGGTTTTTTTAAAATGGAGAAAATACTGGAACAGTTTTGTCCAGAGGTGGCAGATGCCCCGTCTCTGGAAACATTTAAGGTCAGGTTGAATGTGGCTCTGAGCAACATGATCTGGTTGAAGATGTTTCCACTTTTTGCAGGGGTCTGTAACTAGGTGACCTTTAAAGGTCCTTTCTAACCCAACCCATTTTATGATCTCCTAGTAGAGAAAGAAATAATTATCTGGTGATTTTTAGATATAGACAGATAACTCAAAGATTTTTGCAGACAAATGATGTTTCCTCTGAAAGAGATTGATGCCAGCTGTTAAGGCCTAGAACAAAAGTTTATAAACCACATAAATAGGTCTAGTCCATCAACATCTGAGGTGCATGAGTGAATCAGTGTAAGACTGGAACAAATTGAGGAAGTAGAAGGGGCAACAGCAGATGAAAAAGTGGAGCAATACACTTGAGACAAAATGGAGGTACATAATATCCTAGGGCACCTTAGGCTGGTATTTACAGACAAGGTAAGAACAGATACAGATTTCACATTGTTACCTGTCCAGCTTTACAGGTACGTATTTTTATATCTGCACATACTATTGTAGACAGGTATTTTGCTATAGAGACAAAAAAATCTGCTAAAAAATATGAGAGATAAGAGTAATTAATTCCAAATAACAGATAACAGCCCTTGAACACAGTAGACTTCCCATGATGACCATTGCCTGATAGGAAGTGTATCCACTTCGGAAGCAAACAAATTACAAATTTAACGATGAACAATGACAAGGATTTTGGAAGTAGAGATCATTTCCTATTTTTCTACTTGCACAAACAAAAGGAAAGATATGGCTTCCTGAAAAAAAAAGGAAATTATCTAACTGGGGATTAGAAAAAAACTTTGTGGAATCTGCTCTTTTCCTCAGGGCCAACAAGACAAGGATGATAGTGGAATAGTGTGAAAGAACAAAAAAATTAATACAAGTTAATTTTTTTGTTTAGGAAACTACTACTGCAATTCTTTTGCTATGTGTATTAAATTCTGAAAATAATTATTATTCAGTTATTATAGCCTTGTATACTTTTTATTACAAAAGTTCTTCTTGGTATTTGTTCTCTGCTGTTTCACCTTGTCTTTAACTTGAAAACATACTCATATTTTCTCTTATATAATTGTAATTGAGATAATAATAAAGTGACACATAGAAGTACATTCCCTCCCTGAAGGTTTCAATATGCACTGTGTGTCAAGAGAGAAAATATTTTAATGGATTGCCACAGAATTCAAAATGAAGGTACTTTCAGGTAACAGAGGACAACGGAACACCAAAAATGGAATCTAAAAGGGCTTGAAATACAACAGGCTGAACACAGTCATCTATTGAAATGAAAGTCAGAAGATAGCTTGTGGAGAGAAGTATGTAATTACCCAGGTTGAAATCTGACCAGGATACTGAGTCAACACAGTTACTTTTGTAGAAGCAAATGGGTCAGAGACTGGGTTGATATTTGCACACAAAATGTAGGGAATTCAGCAGCAATGCAGCATCACCAGTAAAGCACAGGTTGGGGAAAGAATAAATACCAGCCCCTTATATTAAGTAATTTTCCACCCTAACTCTACCCTGTCTGATCAGGAAACATCCTGAGCAAAACTGACATTGACAGAAAAATGAAGGAAGGGATAAATGGAAGAGAATTACACCACAAAAGAATTGTACAATGTTTACAGTTTCAAGTCTGGTTGTAGGTGGGTAAGATAGGCAAAGATTTTCTAGGGAACATTTCTGTGATGTTTCCACATAAACAAAATTACTTGAGCATGATTTGGTTCTCCTTCCAGTAAATCAAGAGTAACTCTACCAAAGACAGCACTGTAAAAGTTGCTCAAGAAGGTCCATTGTGCACCAAGATAAATCCATTGCTTTAATCAATAACAAGGGATTTTTAGTAGTAATATTAACTGGATGCAGACATGCAGCTATTATCTGGTATTATCTGCCACAAGAAATATGCCATCAGTCTCTAGAGAGAACAACCTGAATATTTGTGCAGCCAATCATGTACTCCCAGTCAGGGCTTCCAGCTTCAGATACATTATGTGGCAATAATTTGACTGGCTAGAATTAGTGGACTAGAAAAATATTTTTCTCACAGTCTCTGTCTTTTGACTAGACTTCCACTTAGTCTGTGCTTCAAATATTATGCCCAAATTTTCACAGTAAAAAGAAACAGTAGATGGAATAGTTACCATCAGGTAACTCTGAGCAATATGGAACAAGTAGGTTTACTGCTTCAGGGATTTTTGACAGCTGTACAAAGGAACATTGTTATGAAAAAAAAAAAAAAGGACAAATGCTCTGGGGTAAGGAGATACAAAAAAAAAATGCAATAGAAAAAAACCTAGAAAAATTAGTAACTTGGGTGAATATAACAAAATAGACTTAGCTTAAATGAGGGGCAGTTTCAAGGACTATAACTTGACAAAATTACTCCAAATAAAATCTTGAAATCAATGAAGAAAAGTGAAAAAAGAGTGTAGAGAAAATGCTACAGAAATGAATGTACTTGTTGTTATCCATTAATTTTTAATTAAAGTCAAGATTTTAATTTTCTAGTTTATTTTCTATTGCCTTTTTTTTTTTTTTTCCATATCTCCTTTCCAGAGGGTTTGTTAGACTTTGTTAGCTGATTTAAAGATTTCACTCCCATTCCTGAAGGGAAATACATCCCTTCAGGAAAGGGAATGATGTTTTTTTATTTCAATGAGGATTATTTGGGCAAGCTTCCCTGCAAATTCTTGCCATCCCATTCACTTTTAGTGTTTTCACTTGGTTTCGGAAT